>CM062107.1:545603-570603 GCA_031163375.1 Conogethes punctiferalis | reverse complement strand
GCTGGGGAGGAATGCGGTAGAGACACGAACAAGGGGTGTGTACAAGGATCAATTGGCGGTCCAATTCTGTGGAACCTCCTCCTGGACCCACTACTACACAGACTGGAGGAAAGAGGACATTACTGCCAAGCGTTCGCCGACGACGTGGTAATGGTGTTCGACGGTGACACGGCGATGGAGATCCAGCGACAGGCCAATGCCGCACTCGCCTATGTTCGGGAGTGGGGCGTCAATAACAAGTTGAAGTTCGCGCCGCATAAAACATGCGCAATGTTAATCACGCGGAAGCTTAAGCATGACACACCGCTCCTGAGCATGGGCGGGGTCGACATTGGCATGTCGAACCAAATTAAAATCCTGGGGATTACGATCGACGACAAATTGACTTTTAACCAGCATATAACCGACGTATGCAAAAAGGCTATAGACATTTATAAACAGTTGTCGAGGGCGGCAAAATCCAGCTGGGGACTCCATCCCGAGGTGGTGAGAACCATATACACGGCGGCGGTGGAGCCAATAATAACGTACGCAGCAGCCGCGTGGGCCCCGGCAGCCCAGAAACTACGATCTAGGAAGGCACTCAACACTGTGCAAAGGGGTTTCGCTCAGAAGCTCTGCAAGTCCTACCGCACGGTCTCCTTGAATGCCGCACTGGCGCTAGCCGGGATACTGCCTCTGGACCTCCGAATACAGGAAGCAGCAGCACTGTACGAGGCTAGAAGAGGGTCATCCCGGCTGGTGCTTGGCGACAGAGAGGTAGAGCGTGTGGTGGGATTTGCGGAGATTCCACACCCGGCGGAACATATGGCCTTGGAGTTCGTGTGCCTGGCGGACCAAGCCATGGTCGACCAACACAATGTGCAGGCAGTGCGAATTTACACTGACGGCAGTAAGATTGATGGCAAGGTCGGGGCAGCGCTATCCCTGTGGAATAGCGAAGCTGAGACCAAAGCCATCAAACTTAGCCTGTCCGCGTACTGCACGGTCTACCAAGCGGAACTCCTGGCTATATGCAAAGCCACCAGCGAGATCCTCAAGCGGAGAGAGGGGAGCTTCGGCATTTACAGTGACTCGAGGGCAGCGCTGGAAACCGTCACCAACCAGAGCGCTCTTCATCCCCTAGCAGTTGAGGCCCGTAAGAACCTGAGTAGGGCTTTGACCCAGGACAAAGCTGTGTCTTTGTTCTGGATCAAAGCGCACGCAGGTCTCCCGGGGAACGAACGCGCGGACGAACTCGCCAAAGAGGCAGCATTGTCGAGCCGTAGAAAACCCGACTACGATATGTGCCCGGTCTCATTTGTCAAACGACAAATCCGCGAGGACTCGATTGACGAATGGAACCGGAGGTATCGGGACGGGGATACTGCGAGCACGACGAAAGTCTTCTTTCCAAGTATAGAGCAGGCCTATAAAGTAGTAAGGAAAGTGGACATGGAGTACCATCTGACACAGATGCTGACAGGGCATGGCGGGTTCTCCGCGTACCTGAACAAATTCAAGTGCAGGGAGAGCCCATCATGCATCTGCGATCCGGACGTGTCAGAAACGGCTCTACACATCCTGTTGGACTGTCCTGCTCACCTAAAAGATAGGTATGAGGTAGAGCAGAAAATAGGAGACAGGTTAAATAAGGACAATCTACAAGCACTAATGCTGAATGCTAGTAGTAGGGCCATATTAATAGAGTTTTGTGTAAAAATATGTATAGTAGTAAATAAGAGAAATAAGGACTAGGTAAATAATGCTCTGCACATATCATGGAATATGCGAGCAAGAGCATTAAAATAATAAAGCGATATATAAGAATAAAAATAGGTTAATACTATAGAAATAAGATGCATAGAAGTGTAAGTAGAAAGTAAAATGTAGAGCCAAGATACGATATGTCAATAGTATAAAATAATAGAAATAAGTAGATAATAAGTTAAGAAAATAGGGCACCATAAGGTGGCAAAGAAAATGTAATTCATAAAATATAATAGGATAAATAGTAAAGCGAATATAGCGTTTTATATAGAGATAGTTTTTAAGAGCAACAAGATTGCGATAAAAATGTAAGACAGGCTAAAGTAGAATAAATAAAAATTTTATATAGAGCTAGAAATAAGGAGCAAAAAAATTGCTATAAAAATGTATAATAGGTTAGAAATCAAAATTAGTATTATATAATAAGTATCAATAAGCGTAGGGCACTAGCCGTGCAATAAAAATGTTTAGGATGTAGATAGAACAGCGTAGAGCGACTCTACAACGTAGAGACGCGACAGGCCAAAAGAGCCATTAGTTAGTTAAACCCCCTGTAGTAGTTTTAAGTAATAAAGATACACAAGGTCTCGGACCCCCCATGTCCGAGGAAGCGGGAATTAAAAAAAAAAAAAAAAAAAAAAAAAAAAAAAAAAACCTAACCTAACCTAACCTAACCTAACCTAACCTAACCTAACCTAACCTAACCTAACCTAACCTAACCTAACCTAACCTAACCTAACCTAACCTAACCTAACCTAACCTAACCTAACCGGGGGACCCCCCACAGAGCTTGCGTCCACGTCGCGTCCCCTGGGCAACGTCGCGTCCTGACCACCGTAACGGAGTGGCAGGCCGGCGGCTGAAGAGCTCTGTGCACCAACTGCGAACTAATTGCGAATAACAGCGAATATCCTGCGATCATAATGACTACCCAACGAGAGCCCGTGGTCATTACAATGACCCACCAACTTGACGAGCTGAAAGATTTCAAATCTTATTATAAAATAACCCGTGAGGTGATACGCACCATTAACGACTGTCTTGGTGCGAACAAATCCCTCACAAAAGACAACAAGCACTGCATATTGAAATGTACTGATTTCCTGTCATATGGATTAGAGTTCCTATACGGAGAGCTCAAAGATCAATTTGTAGCAGAAGCAAAGGAAACCTCCCTTCATGAATCCATCTGTGAAGTTCGGGAGTCCACGACAGGCTTGAAGGAGGAGATATTACAGGCCGTCAGGTCTGAACTCGCCTCCTTCAAAGATGGGATGAAGCCATCCGAGCCTCATAACTCTTTGGGAGCCGCTCCGGCGGTGTCCTATGCCTCCGTGGCCTCCACAAAAAGTCAACCCCCAGCGCCCCGAACGAAGCCGGCCATCATTGTCACGGCCGACGATGTGTCTAAAAAACCATCCGAGGTCGTGACCGAGTGGAAGAAGGTCGTCTCCTTCCGAAAGCAAAAGTATGCCCCGGTGAAGATCCAACCGATATCGAACGGAAAGCTGCGGGTTGAGTTCGAGAGGCACGAGCAGTGTGCTGAGACAATCGACCGCACGAAAGCCATCAAAGGCTTTTCCGCTGAGCCCGCAAAAAGAAGACCCCCTCTTATGATCCTCAAGGGGATCCCTAAAGAAGTTACCAAGGACGAATTATTAGAAGTCCTGCAGTGCCAAAACGATGTCCAAATTGCTCGATTGTGCTTCCTCACTACCAACAAGAACACCACCTTATATAACGCAGTGCTGGAGGTCACTCCCGAGATGCGTACCACCATCCTCGCTCTCGGGAGACTCAACGTGGATCACAGCCGTGTCCACGTTGAGGACTTCAGCAGATTTGTCCAGTGCCACGTGTGCCTGCAATACGGGCACACTAAGGCCAAATGCACCGCGGACAAAAAGCCCTGTGCCCACTGTGCAAGCGAGGGACATCAGGTCTCGGAGTGCCCATACAAGAGCGACGCTGCAAAGCGTAAGTGTTACAACTGCGCAAAATATAACGCCAAAATGTGCACCCGAGGCGATGTAACACACAATGCCACCAACGCCCGACAGTGTCCCCGTATAAAGGCAATGATGGCCCGCCTACAGGACCAAACCGACTACGGGACTTAGAAAACTCTTCTCTAAGTCTCAATTACTCTTCAAATCATCTACTTTACTTCTTAAATTTCCATAGACATCTTCTTGCTAATCTGTCCCATCTACAAACTTTTCCCAACTTACCTTCAAAACTTCTGTGTTTCTTTGAATTTGCCCCAATCAACCTCAATAGCCATAGCTCTGGTCATGCTAGAGAAGTTACTAATCTGTCCATAATACACTAAACTGTATCCCAATAGCCCAAAATCTTAGAAAAAAACTGTACAGAAATCTCTCATATTTTAACCGAAACTAATCCAAAAAAAAAAAAAAAAAAAAAAAAAAAAACCTAACCTAACCTAACCTAACCTAACCTAACCTAACCTAACCTAACCTAACCTAACCTAACCTAACCTAACCTAACCTAACCTAACCTAACCTAACCTAACCTAACCTAACCTAACCTAACCTAACCTAACCTAACCTAACCTAACCTAACCTAACCTAACCTAACCTAACCTAACCTAACCTAACCTAACCTAACCTAACCTAACCTAACCTAACCTAACCTAACCTAACCTAACCTAACCTAACCTCAGTCCCGCGCTCGCCGCACCCCGGAGCGCCACGTTTTACAGTGTCTCCGCGCTTAAAAATTCGCCGGAGTGGCAAATTACGTCCGATCTCCATGAAAAAGGTGTCATTGTGCAAGTGGTGATTCGATCTATGTGGGCGAATCAAAAAAAGTGCAAAAAAGTGAAAAAAAGTGATTTTTTCAAAATCTTAACCTCAATTTTGAGGCTAAGTCGAAGATTTTGTACTGTTTTTAGCCGATATCTCAAGAACGAGATCAGTGACCACCATTTTTGAAACTGCACGGGGAAGGGCATTGAGGAGCTCTTTCCACTGACACCCCTTGGCGAATTTTCCTGCCCGGGGTGCAAAAGATACAAGCATTTTTGCTCCGGACCACGTGCCACGAGGTCATCGAACCAGCGCGCCTGCGCTGGTCCTGCTGTTCGCGCCGGGAGGGAGCTGCCGGGAGACGCTGGAATCCGGAAAGAAACAAAAAAAAAGTTAGTCATATAATTAGCTATAGTAAAAAGTATAGAAATATTTTTTGGGACAACCCTAGCTCCTTAAAGCGATCGACAACATACCAATTAAAAATCTTAGAAAGGTAGCTTGTCTTATGTACAACGTCTCTGCAAAAAATTATCTTCGCGCCATTTATACATAAAAAGTTATTAACGTTTTAGTGGAGCAAGGCGAAAACCACCCCTATTTTAGAACCCCATTTAAATTTTTATTTCTTGTAAAAAAATTCTTTTTCCTATTTTTTATTGTTTGCTGGGTGCTTATGCACATCTTCTAGTTTTTTAGATCAAAATTGAGGAATACTGAGAAAGTTAGGGCATTTTTTCGTGAAAATTTGGTCAAAAAGAAAAAAAATAACTTTGAAATAAAATTAAAAATAGATTAAAAGCTTAATTTCAAAAATTCTTTATATCTCCGGATTCCTCAACTCTTCCCCTATATTTTTGTTAAATTTTTAGATTTTTATGTGCTATACTTAAATAGATATAATAATAAATAAAAACATAGTCGCACACCTCAGACCCCGAATTTTGAAGGGTTGCAGAATCGACACCCCTTGGGGGATCTCGGAATTTTTTGCACGGGGGGTGTTTTTTCGTGCGTCCCCTCTGGACGCCATCGCAGGAACTTTAATTTTTCGAAATTTAGGGGGGGTCGATTCTGTTTTCAAATTACGAAAATCGGAATTTTTATAAAATTCATATCTCCGCTCCTATTTGTCCGATTGGATCGGCGCTTTCACTTATAGGTGCGTCTCGCCGAGTTCTTCGGGTCTCCCATAGAGGCCGAGACTGTGCAGGGGGGGGGGGAAATTTTGTAGGGGATTTTTGGTTTTTTGAGCTTTGTGTCACCTAACTTCGGATCGGCAGGTGCGATTTTTACGGGGCACCAGTATTTTTAAGGGCTTCGACGGCTCTATCTTTGGAAATTTTAAGGGTTGCATTTGGGAGTGGGGGTAGTTGGGCTAGGTAAGTCATTGGATAGAGCTCGCCGAGACGAACTAGGGGACACCTCGCTCGCCCTTGTGGGACTCCTGGTTGCGGAGATATAGCGGCTCAAAAACTCGGCCGCCATCTTGAATCGCCATTTTGTTTTTATAAAAACCGTTATATCTCCGCTTCCTGAAGTCGTAGAGAGCTGGGGTTTGTTTTGGTGTGGGGCCCCTGCCTTGCCGCGTCCCCTTGGGCAGCGGGAAACCGGTTTCCGCGTTACCGGGTTTTTGTGTAAATCCGCGTAGGTCACGGTGTTGGCAAGGCAAAGCCATTCACGGGGAATCTTTTCCCGGCCTCCTGCGATCAGAATTGGCGGAGATATAGGGGGTCAAAGTTTTTGGCGGCCATCTTGGACGCCATTTTGAAAAGCTTTGATCCGCTGTATCTCGGCTTCCGGAGGTCGTAGGAGGGTGGGGTTTGGGTCCCTGGGGGGCGCGCGCGGAGGACTACGGGGTGCAACCCTTGGTTGGCTCCGAAATTTGGTAATTTTTATTTTCGGCTGGGCGGGTTCGCGGGTTGCCGGGAGGTCGGGCAGAGGAGACCGCAAGTCTCTGTGACGCGTGGGGGCGGAGATATCGTCTCTCGAAAATTACGGTAATTTTTTACCGAATTGTTTACCAGCTGGTATCTCGGCTTCTGTACGTCGTAGCGTGGTCGGACTTTTTTCAGTGTGTGGCCCTCGGGACTGGCCACCCGGTGGACCTGCGAGAGCGGCTCTAGATAGAGTCCTTCCCCCCCAAAGAGAGAAAAACGGTGTGACGGGCGGCAGCGGACCCGGATCTTGACGGCTTGACGGTGGGGGCGGCGGGGAGCGGTAGTGCATAGAGCAGACTCTACATAGAGGGCTAGAGAATGTCGGACTCAGGCAAAAAAACCGAGTCAGTGAAGAGCGGTAGGTCGGGCAGAAGCGCTGCGGGCTCTACCAAGAGCACCAGTTCTACATTGAGGCGAACGGCGACGGTGAAAAATGCCCAATCAACAGCCCGAAAAATGGCAACCGACGCGGCCAGAGGAGTGACTGCTGACCAGGTGGTGGACGTGGCGGAGGACATTCCCTTGCCCACGAACAGCGAAGCGAGCAAAGAAGTCCCCGAGCTTGAAAAGGCAGACCAACCGGCATCGGAACCTGTGCCTCCTCCCTCTGTTGTCGGCGGGCTTACTACAGGGGAGCACGATATGGAGGCCGAAATTGTTGCTCTGCAGGCCGATATCACGGCAATGGAACAGGAGGACGAATGGACCGATGTCGAGAGCTTGGCGGCCAGTAGTGTGGGTAGCATGGGGACTGGACGCATGAGCATGCTCCCTCCCCTTGCAGGGAAAACGGGAGTCGCCAAAGATCTGGCAACAGAGAGGGCTGGCGAACTCTTTCTCGCGGGGAAGGACGCGCTTGAGAGGGCCGGCAACATGAAGAGGGAGTGTAGGACCGAAGCCCATGACGCAATGAGTGCGCTATATGAGCTGGTCCTCTCCCTGTCGGACTCCAGGCACCGACACAGACAGGCGCTGGAGCAGGAGCGCACCAGGTCGGCGAGGGAGCTGATCAGGAGTGAGCGAGCCCACACTAGGCAGATGCTTGACATGCAGGAGAGAGTCGAGGCTCGCCTTAAGGACACCCAGAACCAGCTCAAACGGACAGGGGAGACGGTCGAGAGCATCAAGAAGTGGCTGAGCTTCGAGATGGACGGACCTATTAAGACAATAGAGTCCGTGCATCTCGAGGTTCGTTCACTGGTGACCAGGATGGGACAGACGGAGGCGGTCGCACCAAGGGCCGGAAGAAGGGCTCCTGCCCCTGTGCAGGACTTCGCCCCCCAACTCGAGACGCTGGCCAATAGTACCAGGGACATGCTGGATCAGCTTAGATCCATTAGGGTAGACATGGAGAAGTGGCGGATCGAGGCGGAGGAGGCGTCGGCCAGGGCGCGTGGACACGGGGACGACTGGGAGAGAGGGCAACCGCAACCGCAGCGTGATGAATTCACCGAACCCCTTGCGGAGATCAGGAGTAGTATCGAGGCATTGCGGCAGGGGATCAGCGCTGCAGAAGACAGGGAGACGCCGCCAACTGTGACGGCGGAGGACTTAAGGCGCGAAGTCAGGAGCGCTACGGAGCCGCTCATGGGCTTGGTCAGGACGCTACGGGAGGAGATAGCCGAAGTGAGAGACATTGCCTTCACGGACAACGCCCCGCTCAACATCACAGCGGGCCTAGGAGCGGAGATGGCCCTGAGCGATACAAAGGACTTAATTGAGGGGCTCTTGCAGCCGGTCATCGCAGGGGTAGACAAACTGTCCAACCAAGCAGCGGAGACCAAGGCCTGCATAGAGTCCTATGCTCAGGTGGCTGGAAGATCTCCAAGGCCTGCCCGAGGGGACAGTAGCGAGACCGAGTGTTCTGCGCGAGTGAGCCGTCCGCGCCGCGCGGTGGCCGAGCCTGGATCAGTGGGGACTCGAGACCAAAATCAGCTGCGGAGGCCCAGGGCCAGAACGGAGCAGGCGCTCACTACCAGTTATGGAATGATCCTAGAGTCTGTTGATCCCCGCCACTCGGGGGATGACGTCATCAACACCCTGAAATCCAAGGTGGACGTCGTATCCCTGGGGGTGGGGGTCAACAGACTCAGGCGCATCAGGAAGCAGAGAGTCTTTGTGGGCTGTGAGAGCGCGGAGGAGAGGGAGACCCTGGCCGAGGCCATCAAGGGATCCCAGTGTGGCCTCTCGGTGACCCAGTCCAAGCAGAGGGACCCATTTTTGAGACTAGTGGGGGTAACCATGGAGGTCACCAATGCCCTAATAGAAAGTGCCATCCTGTCTCAAAACGCCGGGCTCCTCAAGACGATCCCTGAAACGGAGAAGCATGCAAGGGTTGTGAGAAGAACCAGGGGACGCAATAACGCTGTGTGCAATGTGATCGTCGAGGTAAGTCCGCAGATCTGGAAGACGCTAGAGGGAGAAAAGGTGCGCATTGGATACCAGATGGTACCAGCTGTTGACCAGTCCCCGGTAACACAGTGTTACCGTTGTCTGGGATTTGGCCACCTAGCGCCCAACTGCCAAGCGGAGAAGGCCAGCTGCGGCTACTGCAACGAGGAGCACGACACAAGGACCTGCAAAAACAGAAATGGACCACCTACGTGTACAAATTGCGCTAGGGAGGGAGCCCCTGGGGACTCTCACCACCCAGCATACTCACAGGAGTGTAGCATATGGCAGCGGCATGACAGGCTGTCCAGAACTACGGTGAGATATTGCTGAAGTCCTCTCCAGGAAACTCGACGGTAATAACCCGGCTCCCAGAGATTCGGAGGGCTCCAGGGTCATGGAAGCAGGTAGGTATACTCACCAAAGCCAGGATGCGCAGGGATCTTCCTCTTCAAATCCGGACGATCGGCTTGCTGGCTCACTACTCACCCGGAGAACTGCACCTGCAACAGAAAGCGGAAATATTAATACTTACAGTGATGGTGTACCGGACGCTTCACTTCTCCTGGGTGGTCCCTCGCTGGCTGCTCGGCATCCTCCATCTGAAACAGAAAAACAAATTAGAAAAAACATAATCATAATACAGGCAAACGTCGGAAGGGGCTTCGCAGCAACAAAAGACGTGGTAGAAGCGGCTATTCAGCGTGGCGCCTCTCTGGTGCTTCTTCAGGAGCCTTACGTCGGGAGCAGGAACAGACTGGACCTAAGAGGAACAAGAGTCGTGCAGTGCGCGGCAAGAGACACCCCACCAAAATCTGCAATAGTGATCCTTGACGAAACCGCTACGGTGTCTGTCGATGCGGAGCTGGTGGGCAGGAACATTGTTGGAGTCAAGGTGTCGTTCGGGGCTTTCTCCATGGGTGTAGTTGGGCTGTACCTGGAGGGTGACGCGGACCTCGAGGCGGATCTGGCGGAGATTAGAAGAGTGCTGTCTGCTCTGAGGACCCGGAACGTCCTGATGGCGGGGGACATAAACGCAAAGAGCCCATGGTGGGGCTGCGAAGCTGAGGACGCAAGAGGGGCGGATATTATGGACCTGGTCATGGAGAGGTCGATGTTCGTCCAAAACAGGGGCAGTGTCCCAACCTTTTCTGCCCATAGACAGGGAAGAGACCACGTCAGCATTGTCGATGTCACATTTACATCAGCGGACATGGCATCAATGGTGACAGGATGGCGAGTTGATCCGGACATCTCGGATCTCTCGGACCACAGACCGATCCAGTACAGCATCATACTGGATAGGGCCCCGGAGGCAATCCCAAACCCCGCCACGAGGAAGTTTAATTCCCTCAAAGCGGACTGGGATAAGTTCGACGAGATCCTGGCGGGAGAAATTTCACTCACCGGGGCTGAACCGTACGTGGTTTGCAACCCCAAAGAGCTCGACGAAAGGGTTGAAAGGCTTAACAAAGCGATCACGGCTGCATGTTTGAGGTCGATGCCGGGAGCGAGCGCTCGCCGGGCTCTGGGACGGAGCAAGTGGTGGAATCGCGAGCTAGGCGAGCTCAAGAAGGAGGTGGCACGACTAAGACGCAGGATTCGCGCGGCCTGCGCAGCGCGCAGGCAGCACGTGGTCGCCGAATACCTCCAGGCCCGCGAGACGTATAAGGAGGCTGTCCAGACGGCAATTAAGGACAGCTGGAGGTCCTTCTGCGGAGAGCAGGACAGGGGCAACCTGTGGCAGGGCATACACAGGGTCCTAAAAAACAGCGGGGACAGAATTGATGATCAACCTCTCAGGGACCCTGCCACAGGAGGGGTCCTTGGCCTTAGGGACTCTGCTGAGCTACTGGCCAGAACTTTTTACCCGCCGGATCTCCTTGAGACCGACACTGCCGAGCAGGCGAAAATCCGAGCTGAGGTGGACGCAAAGCTGGACGCACTACCACCCGAACCGCAGCTTCTGCCTTTTACCCGGGAGGAGCTCAGGTGCGTACTCGCCAAAATGAGCCCGAAGCGGGCACCGGGAGAGGACGGGTTCACGGCGGATATTTGTACTAGGGTGTACCAGTCATATCCGGAGGAGCTGCTGGCACTCTACAACTCGTGCTACAGCACCGGATACTTCCCAAGCACATGGAAGACGGCCATCATCAAGGTAATCCCCAAACCCGGCGAGGAGGACTACATGGTCCCCAAGGCGTATAGACCGATAGGCCTCCTTCCAATCTTGGGGAAAACCTTCGAGAAGATGATGGCCAACAGGATCCTGTGGTATTTGGGGAGCCGGTCCCACCTAAGCCTACGACAATATGGATTTATGCCCCAAAGAGGCACCGAAGACGCCCTCTATGACGCGGTCGAGCTGATAAAGAAGGAGGTCAGAAATAAAAAGATCGTTGTAATAGTCTCCCTCGACATAGAGGGCGCCTTCGATAATGCCTGGTGGCCGGGTATCATCGACCAGTTGTTGACGAAGGGGGTGGATCCTGGCCTCATAAAGCTTATATCCAGCTACCTCTCGGGGCGTTCCATCAAGCTGAGATACGGTGGCGAAGAGGTTAAAAGGGACACCAACAAAGGCTGCGTCCAGGGGTCCACATGCGGCCCGCTTCTCTGGAACGTGCAGCTGAACCCCCTCTTGGAGCGGGCGGAGAGACTAAAGGCTCACGTCCAAGCGTTCGCCGACGATATTTTGATAATTGCGTCAGGCAGCACGACATCAGAGCTTGAAGGTCACCTTGGCGAGGCGCTGACGTGCGTGGCGGAGTGGGGAAGAGCGGCAAAAATGAAATTCGCCGCCCATAAAACCCAGGCGCTGCTGGTCACCAAAAAGCAGAGATACACCCTGCCACGCATCGAGCTAGACGGTGTCCCCGTTGAGTTGAGTGATACGCTCAAGGTTCTCGGACTTACCATTGACAGGAGCCTGAGCTTTGGCCAGCATGTGGAGGACGCCAACAAAAAAGCCATCGGCTTTTTCAAAATGGTGGCCAGAGCGGCATCGGCGGACTGGGGCCTCAGCTCGGGGGTCCTGTCTTTGATATACAAGGTGGTCGTCGAACCGACAGTCTTGTATGCGGCCTGCGTTTGGGCGGAAGCTGCAAACAAGAAATACATACGCAGAAGGTTGGACGCGATCGCGCGAAGATATGCGATCCTAATTTCGAAAGCCCACAAAACCACGTCCACGACAGCAGCGATCGCGCTGGCGGGCATCCTTCCACTGGACCTCAGAGCCTTGGAACAGCGGGCCCTCTACGAAACCAAGAGGGGTAGACCGCTGGAGGCTCTGGCAGACAGGGAGTTGGAGAGGAGGGATAGCCCGTTCTCGCTTCCACACCCCGCGCTGAGGAAGAAGCTGGAGGTGGGGCACGTCACGGACGAGCAAGGCGTCGAAGAACTGGACCCAGAGCTCACCACGGTTTTTACAGACGGCAGCAAAATTGATGGCGGAGTAGGTGCGGCGGTTGCTGTCTGGAAGGGGGGAGTAGAAGTCAGGGGTGCAAAGCTGAGGCTGGCACCGTACTGCAGCGTTTTCCAGGCGGAAATGCTTGCCATCCTGGAGGCGCTCAATATTATCAGACGGAAACCAGACCTCAGCAAAGCGGTCATACTCAGTGACTCCAGATCCTCACTGGACTGCATATCAGATCCCACCTCTCTGCACCCGCTGGCCTGTGAAATAAGAGAGGTCATCAGCGAAATCGAGACGCGCGGGGGCATGGTGGACCTGCGCTGGATTAAGGCACACGTCGGCATCGCAGGAAACGAGAGGGCCGACGAGTTAGCGAAGGAGGCAGCTACCAAACTAAAGGTCCGACCACGATACGACAGATTTCCATTGTCTAAGGCTAGGGCTTTGATCAGGGCCGACACCGTCACCACTTGGGAGCATAGGTACGCTGACTCTGCCCAGGGGAGGACGACCAAGGTCTTCTTCCCCTTGGCAGCAGACGCTTTTAAAATTCTAAAAGACCACGTGCACAGGAACGCCGACACACAATTCCTGACGGGCCACGGGGGGTTTAGGGCCTATCTCCACAAATACAGGCTGGCCGACTCCCCACACTGCATATGCGACGGGAGCGCGGAAGAGACAGTGGAACACGTACTGTTCCACTGTCCAAGATTTGACGCACAACGCTTCGACTGCGAGTGCGGCGTCGGAAGTCGGCTTGACCCTGTCAGTGTAGGGGAAATCGTTAGGGACAAGGCCAGACGTGCCTATCTTTTTAAATACTGCAGACAGGTGATGAGGCAGGTAGGCAGGGCAAATGGCTCAAACGTATTCTAGCATAACCGCTTACCTGTAACTGAAAAACAAGCATAAATTAAGTATAGCACATAAATAGTCAAATAGAAATAAATAGTTATTAAGACACAAATAGTACAGTAAGCAAGCTTTGTAGAAAACAAGGAAATTGGCACAAATAAAGTAAATTAGCCAGACTAGTACAAGTAAATAGAGTAATAAGCGATTAAAATTATATAATAATACATAGATAATAAGGTAAATAGGATATAGGAATTGTATAATAACATACATATAGATAACAAGCCAAATAAAAAGTGGCAAGTAATGTATTAGCATAATTATTAGTATAGAAAATTATAATATAAAAGGCACCGACTATGTATTAAGATTAAATTAGAAAATTAGGATTATGTATTAGTAAATAAGCACGAAAAGGCACCGAATATGTTAGTTATAGAAGTAATTAAGAATAGAATAATACTCTTTGCAATGTATAAAAGCATGTTAAAATTAAGAATAGCGTTGTAAGGGCGTGGGACTGAAAAAAAAAAAAAAAAAAAAAAAAAAAAAAAAAAAAAAAAAAAAAAAAAACACTGAATTGAATTTATTTACCCAGTATAATTAGATTTAATGTGATTAGACCCTTGGTAAAAAACATAACCGGGGATATTTAGCAGAGGGGTGTGTCCCACCCCAAAAAAAAAAAAAAAAAAAAAAAAAAAAAAACCTAACCTAACCTAACCTAACCTAACCGAACCTAACCTAACCTAACCTAACCTAACCTAACCTAACCTAACCTAACCTAACCTAACCTAACCTAACCTAACCCAGTTACAACCAAATCGCGACACATACTCCACGTCGCTCCGCGTAAAAAATTCGTAAAAATAGGAAATACGCGTGTGAAAACCAAACCAAGTGTGTGCTGTGATAGTTTAGTGCCTGATTCACCAGGATTCATGTGGGCAACAAAATCCGCCACCCCTTCCGGAGTTATTAGGCCGCGACTTTGCGGCTTAATACCAACGAGGCCGCAGTCGCAGCACATCACCACAAAACATCATCGGTAGCCGCCAGCGAGCTCTGTCAAACGACACCACCACCTGGCGGATCGGACAACAGACGGGGGAGCTACGAGCATCCAAAGGTACAAGTGCCACACCCAGTTATAACCAAAAACTCCACGTGCGACCCACTTAACACCGCGTGGTCGAAACATAACCTCTAAGTTAGGTTATACTGGCCGACCTCAAGACACTCTTGGAGGCTCGAGGATTAGGCGTCACCACAGCAATATCAACAGCTGCTCCTCATCAGCGCCGGGGACGAGCATCGAGGGATCTCCTAAACTACCAACGGTAGGAGACTGGTTCTTGGACTCACCATCAAGGCAGACCAGAACCATCCCCCAACCCCCAGGCCACTAAGCTTTCCCCACCCCCCCAAAAATAAAACCCCCCCCCGGGACCCCTCCCACCCTTCACCCCCCTCCGAGACCCAAGACCCCCCCCCCACCCCCCCCCCCCTCCCCCCCTCGGGACTACCCCCCCCTCACCCCCCCCCCCCCCTCACCCCCCCCCCCCGGAAACCCCCCCCCTCACCCCCCCCCCCCCCCAACACCCCCACGAAACCCCCCCCCCCCCCCCCTCCCCCCCTCTCGGGTACCTCACCCCCTCGGGCCCTAACTCCGTCATCTTTTGAGCTAGAGAGCCGTGCTTGGGCTCATTTGAATCGGCGCAAAAATCCGCGTCGATTGGCTCCGAGGGATTTTGGAAAATAAACCTACAATAGACAGAATCACACGCAAAAGCGGCAAAAAACATCGGATTGACAATCCAGGACAGCAACATCATCAGCTGTACAGCCACGGAATACAGTCAGCCCAACACGTCGTAGATTAAGGCAATAGTTACTAAGTTGTAAATATAATAAGCAATTAGTATTAACTAATAGAATAAGTAGTATAAGTATAAAAAGTGTCACAGTTTCTTGTATTCAAAACAATAACAATAAACACACAAAATGTCCCAAACACCACCAAAGTCTCCACAAGTCGAGGTCATCGACTTAACACCTACTCCCTCATCAGAGGCAAATAACCAGAGCGGTCCGGAAAGGAGGGGGCCGCCCTCAACACCTGAGACCTCAAGCCTACAAGGAGCCACGGAGCAGGGAAATGTTCCATCAACAGTAGAGACAGACAACAACACACAAAAAGACATTATACAAGAAACCACACAAGGCACAACAAAACATAAACACACAACACAAAAAAAGGAAGTGGCAAAGAGCGCACAGGCTAAGCCGGGCTTAAAGCTGCAACTAGGCAGCAAAACCCAAAGGCACAGCGGCCGAATACAAAAAAAGGGTGCAAGCCAAAAAGGCCCTATGGAACTAGGGAAGGCAGTCGCCCTACACTTTGTCACAACCAAAAAATCCAACACAGGCGGATTACGAAGAGCGGTCTCTCTAAAGAACGCGCAAGCCATAGCCAGGAAGTCACAGATAGACGAACAGAGACGACTGGCAGATGTGTCCCTTTTGGACACAAGTGTCTTGACGCCGGTTAAAGAGAGACCGCAAAAACCGCCAACACACACCAAGGACGAGACAGGAGAGGCAGAGACCCTACCAGACCAACAGGCCGACAAAGAGGAGGCCCAACCATCAACATCGATAGCATTCCCCCGCAAAGACCACTACAGCATAGTGGTCTCCACAACACCAGCGGAAGAAGAGGAAAGCTCCGAGGACGAGATCAGTGAAGGCCCCATAAAATTCTGTACCCCATCCCCCGAGAAAAAGAACCTGGAGGAATTGGGAATATGGGAATCGGCAAGCACTGACTCGGAATGGACGGACCTAGATAGTGAGGCCGAAGGTAGGATGAGCATACTCCCCACTATAGGCAAACACACGGGGGTATGCAAAGACCTGGCAACGGACAGAGCAAGGGAGTACCTGATGGTGGGCAAAGAGGCTCTCGAGAGCTCCAAAACCCTAAAAAAGGAGCTCCGAGCAATAGCAGTAGAGAGCCTTAGCAATCTATACGAATTGGTGCTCTCCCTGGCGGACTCGAGAAACAGACATAGACTGAATCTCGAAGTCGAGAAGTCGCGCGCCGCCAGGGAGATCATCCGTATGGAGCGACAACACCACAGGGAAGTCGGCGAGCTCCGGGAAAAATACGAACAACGTATACAGGAGTCTCAAGAGGCGCTAAAAGGGACGCAAAAAGCAGTCACGGGAGTCCAAAGCAGCCTGACCTACGAGATGGGTGGATTGATGCAGACGGTCAAGTCGATCCAGCTCGAGGTCAGAGAGAGGACTAAACCACCTGTAGCCGACGTAAAGACCACCCACCTCCTAGATGCTCCAAAAAATGACCAATCCAAACAGTTGGCGGAGATATCAGCAAAATTGAGTGACCTAGCCACTGAAATTCACTACCTAAAAGAGGACCAAAAGGCGGAGAAATGGACGAGAAGCCCTACAACACCTGGGACAGAAACACCCTCAGAGTTAGATGATCTCATTCAGCAGTCGCTGAAATCCCTGAGGAAGGAGATGGAGGAGTCCCGCAAGGAAATAGCACTGATACGTCAGGAATTCCTAACAAGGGCTCCAATCACCAGGGATGAGATACGTGAGGAAGTAAAGGACGTCACCGCACCAATCCTCAATAAAACACGCCAACTGAAGGAAAATATAGAAGAGGTTAAAGATGTGATTCTGGCGGGAGCGGGAGTACCACAGGCCACACAAATGGGACTAGGATCAGAGCTGGCGATAACGGACACAACATCTAAGATAGAGGGTCTCCTGTACCCCCTAAGAGCGGATGTGGCCGAGATCGCGAGCACGTCAAAGGCCCTAACTAAAACAATGGAGTGGTACAACTCCTCCCTCAAAAAAGGTCATGTAGCTGAGCAAAACCAAACGGTAGCCCAAGCAGTCACAACAAAGAGGCGGATATCGTACGCCGAAACTGCAAAAGCGCGACCAACCCCCAAACCTAACCACACCCTTATTGTGTCCAGCACAGACCCCACCGAAACCGGTGAAGTGATGATGGACACGATAAGGAAAACCCTAGATTTTGGGAATACGGGTCTTCGGGTGGAGCGCGCAAGGAAGGCCAAGAACCGCAAGGTGGTGCTCAGCTGCGAAACAAAAGAGGATGCACAGAACATCCAAAAACACATTAACAAAAATAAATCACTAAAAGTCACAGAAGGGAAAACATCAAACCCCCTCATTAAAATAACAAACCTCCTAGCGTATCACACAGATGAGGAAATAGTCAGAAATCTGAAGGCCCAGAACAAAAAACTGTTCGAAGGCCTAAAGATCGAAGACACCACACTCAGAGTGAGATACAGGAAGAGAGCGCGAAACGATCTACAGTGCCATCCCGTGCTGGAAGTGTCGCCACAACTATATAAACGGATGCTGGATGAGGGGCATGTCCACATAGGTCTCCAAAAAAGACCAGTAGAGGACCAATCGCCCCTAGTCCAGTGCGCCAAATGCCTCGGATTCGGGCACACCAAGGCCTTATGCAAAGAGAGGGACCAAGCCTGCAATTATTGCGGAGAATCCCACTCATGGCAGGACTGCCCAGCAAGGAAGATAGGAGGCCCGCCGAAGTGCAAAAACTGCGCCAAAGCCAAAAAGGATGGCGACACAATAACAACCACTACACACATGGCATTCAGTGACGAATGCCCAGAAAAAATCACATGGGATGGTATAGCGAGATCAAGGGTCGCATACTGCTAAGGGCGCCCACGACTCGAGCCCAATAAATCACCCTCCAACAGCCGAGAAAACCGAGCTACGATTTGTACAAGCAAATCTACGCCGCTCAAAGCAGGCAACTTCAGAACTGCTAAAAGTCGCAGAGGAAAGGAAAATCACTGTAGCCCTAGTACAGGAACCCTACGTGGGCTCTTCTGGTATAGTGAAACAATACCCTGGCACCAAAATAATCCAGTGCACTCTGCAACGACAAAAACCGGTAAAATCCGCCATAATAGTATTCGGCGACCAGCTGAGGGTAATTAACGACCCTCAACTGGTTACCGAAACCATATCAGCGGCGGTGCTGGTAGCGGGTAGCCTCAAGATAGGCATAATCTCGGTGTATTACGAGGGGGATTCGGAAATTGGGCCACAACTGGAGCGCACCAAAGCAGTGTGCGAATCACTCCAAACACACACAAACAACTTAATACTAGGGGGAGACGTAAACGCCTGGAGCTACTGGTGGGGAAGCGAGTCCGAAAACCAAAGGGGACAGGAGCTTAACGCCTTCCTAAGTGAAATGGACCTCCATATCCTCAATACTGGAAACACACCAACCTTCGAGGAATGCCGACAAGGCCGAATGTACACAAGTATTGTGGACATTACAACATGTAGCCAAACTCTCATGGGAAAGACTAAGGAGTGGAAAGTGCGGAGAAACCTCACAACATCAGACCACAATGCCATAACTTTCAATGTTGTAGTGGGGGAAAAACTATTACCTGTAGTGGCCCCAACAACTAGAAAGTATAACACCAGAAAGGCCAACTGGGAGGTTTTCAAAACACACCTACAAAAGTCACTCATAGAGAATAACATCACAGTCGGCTCAATAGAGAAGATAGCCAGTGAAGGGGAGATGGAGAACCTTATCACCAACTACACCACATCTATCAAGGAAGCATGCGAAATAGCAATTCCAAAGATAGTGAGGAAACAAAAAAGCCCTAAACCAGTATGGTGGACGGAGGAGCTAGGGGAGCTGAAAAAAGACGTACTCCGTAAGAAGAGGCGAATACGTAACGCAGCACCCATCCGCCTAGAAACCGTACTGAAGGACTACAACGAAGCCAGAGAAGTGTACGCAAAAAGCGCCACAGAAGCACAGACGGCAAGCTGGAAGGAGTTCTGTACGACTCAAGAAAGAGAAAGCATGTGGGACGGGATATATAGAGTAATCAGGCGAACAAAGGGAAGGCAAGATGACCTTCTCCTGAGAGGACCTGACGGAAGGACATTAAGTCCCAAAGAATCAGCGAACCTCTTAGCCAACACTTTTTACCCTGAGGACTCTATATCCACAGACATACCCTACCACACGGCTATCCGAGAAAAAGTCGAGCAAAGGAACTCAAGGGAACTGGAAGAATTGAAGGAGGATGACCCACCTTTCTCGGAGTCTGAAGTGGAGGCTGTACTCAAAACACAGAACCCAAGGAAGGCTCCGGGACCGGACGGGTTCACCTCTGACATATGTGCCATGGCTATCCACAGCCGAATGGAAGTATTTATAGCAATTGCCAACAAATGTCTAACAATGGCATACTTCCCTAAGGCGTGGAAAAAAGCCCACGTGGTCATCCTAACAAAACCTGGGAAAGAGGACTACACGAGCCCAAAGTCCTATCGTCCTATAGGCCTACTATCAGTATTAGGCAAGACGATAGAGAAACTCATAATAACAAGGCTACAATGGCACCTACTTCCAACCCTAAACCAGCGTCAGTACGGTTTCATGCCCCAACGCGGAACCGAGGACGCCCTCTATGACCTAGTGACCCACATTAGAACGGAGATTTCAAAAAAGAAATCAGTCGTGGTGGTCTCGCTGGACATAGAGGGGGCCTTCGACAACGCATGGTGGCCAGCTCTCAAACTACAACTACTACAGAGGCAGTGCCCACGTAATCTCTACTTGACGGTGGAGTCCTACCTAAAAGACAGACAGATAACAGTAAATTATGCAGGGGAAACCAGTGATAGGGAAACCACAAAAGGATGCGTACAAGGCTCCATAGGTGGTCCCACTTTCTGGAACATCATACTGGATCCCCTTCTGCAGATACTGTCGAGAGAGGACGTATACTGCCAAGCATTTGCAGACGATGTAGTCCTGGTCTTCTCCGCGAAGGAAGTGGCCGAAATGGAGGAAAATATCAACTTAGTGCTAGAAAAGACTGTCACCTGGGGGAGACAAAACAAACTGAACTTTGCAGCTCATAAGACCCACGCAATGTTGCTAACAAAAAAGCTAAAGTTCACCCCCCCAAATATCACAATGTCAGGAATTCAAATAGCACTGGTAGATAACATAAAACTCCTAGGCCTAACCATTGACCGGCACCTCAACTTTAATAAGCACGTAGCTGATATATGTAAAAGATCCGCAGACATATATAAACAGCTAGCGTGCGCAGCCAAGGTCACATGGGGACTAAACGGGGAGATCATTAGGACCATCTATGTAGCAGTAATAGAGCCAATAACAACTTACGGGGCATGTGCCTGGGCAAAAGCGTCTGAACTTCAGACAAATATTAAAAAACTAGAGGCACTCCAGAGAGGCTTCACACAAAAGATCTGTAAAGCGTATAGGACGACTTCTTTAACATCGGCACTGGTATTATCGGGAATCTTACCACTCGATATTCGCATCCAGGAAACAGCCGCCCTATACAAAGCCAAAAAAGGTCTCTCCGAAGACTTCCTGCCCTCCGGCCGTGAACTGGAAAGAAGGGTGAGAGTACAAGATCTCCCTCACCCTTCTAAACAGATAACAACGGAGTACGAGTTACTCGAAGACATGGCAGAGAGCACCCAAAAAACCCTCCAAATTGCAGGCCCACAGATATATACAGATGGTAGCAAAATGGAAGGGAAAGTAGGAGCTGCTCTCACATGGTGGGAAGAAGGAAGGGAGACCCACAAAGAGGTATTCAGTCTGGACAAAACCTGCACGGTATTCCAATCCGAGATGTATGCACTCTACAGAGCAATAAAGAAGGTGAAAGACAGTAACTGCAAGACTGCAAACATCCTTAGCGACTCCAGATCCTCTCTGGAGCTGTTGAGTAACCCAAAGCTGCTCCATCCATTAGCTAAGACCATCAAGGAGTGCATCACGGAAATCCGAGCGGAGGATAGAACAGTCCGACTATTCTGGCTAAGGGCCCACGTTGGGACGGCAGGAAACGAGAGGGCAGACGAACTGGCGAAGGAAGGCGCACAAAAAGACACAGCGCAACCAGACTACAACGCAGTCCCCTTGTCATACATTAAAAAGAAGATCCGAGAAGAGTCGATACAGAGGTGGCAAGCTCGGTACGACTCTTCCGAAACGGGAATAATAACAAGGGCCTTCTTACCTAATATATGCAATGCATATAAATTGGTTAGAGAAGGAAAACCCACTCCCCTACAAATACAAATGTTGACAGGGCATGGTGGCTTTAGAGCATACTTACACAGGTTCAACCTTCGGGACGATCCAACGTGTGAATGCGATGAAGCCACTAGCGAAACAGTCTGGCACATACTCTTCGAATGCCCGCGTTTCATGTCGTCACGGCATGATCTGGAGTGTCAAACACAAACAAAACTTTCAATAGAAACAGTAGCAGAGCTACTGGACCATAAACACAATAGAGTCCACCTTCTAAAATACATGGAGGAAGTAACGGCGGTTGCAGTCAGGCGAAACAGCACTCTGCAAACGTCCACAAACACAATAACACAACAAACACAAACAACGACACAAACAGAAACTCAACCAACACAAACAACAACTCAAAAAACCATACACATACAAAACCTACCCATAACATCACAGGGAGAGCCTGGAAAACCTGGTATTCGCATCCGAGGAGTAGCCCTTTTTATGGACAATAACTCGGAGCGAATGGGCATCTCCTTCTGCAACATATTTGGGAAAACAAACATCACCATCTCCCCTGGCCTTGGCGCGCTGTTGAATGGAAGCACATCAAAGATCACGATGCGGCGGAAAACATACAACGCACTACAAATGGTACGGATCGAGGGTCACCACTGCAGAATAGTGCGGAAGAACAATAAAGCTATCGCATTATTCAGCAGTGACCTAAACATAACCCAGTTCCGTAAGGTATCAGATGTGCTTTCAAACATAGGCGGGCGCGGCCAGGAGGGGAAACCCCACTCCTAAAAAACTCAGTCTAGACGCAATGGTCGTAGGGTACTTAAGAGGCGAAACAAGGGACTACATAGGTGCCCTATCAGCTGCAAAGTACCATGAAGTTGTGGTGTACGAGGATAGAGGACAAAACCTCAATCATCTTATACCACAGCGACGCGACCAAGGCGTCCCCTCTGTGCCTACTGATTGCTGGGGACATCCTGTAAGGAACCCGGAGATGAGTGGCTCAGAGAGACTAGAGCTAAGACTGGAGACAGAAAAAGAAGGGGAAAATAACCCGGGGGACAATGGAGACGGGACTAATGCAAAGTCTCCGGCAACATCAGTCCTAAACCGGGTATTCAGGTATATCCCAAAAACGGTAGGACAAAAAATAACAAACATAAAACAACACCTGTCGGTGGAAGCGGCAGTGGAGAAATTCTTCACAAGGAAACCAACACCCACACACACCAGTGAGCCCGTAGAAAGGACCAGGGCTCAAATGGGACAAGTGGAACCCCCTCAACTTCAAACGGCAAATACTCCTCAAGAACACATGCTCAACGCCTTTAAGGAGTTTGTAGCGGTGACGAAAGCCACCCGCGTAGTCAGCGAGGCAATATGCAAGAAGATACTTCATGCATACCAGTGTGGCAATGCGCCGCTGCTACAATCTCTTATGGGCGAGGCGGACGCGGCGGTGTACGATAACGCTAATGGCCAACTAATACATGGCAAAATGGCGGATCAGTACATGGCTGCGTACTGCGAAGCGGGGTTCGTAGAGAGAGAGGAGAAGCCGGAAGAAGAGGACAGGATACACTTCAACACTCCACCAAACCAGAGGATAGTGGTAGTCGCCAAGTGCACACAGGTAATGCTGGACGATAGGATACTCGACATGGCAAAAACCATCTCGGGAGACCTGTCAGAAGGCGTAGTACCGGGGCACTGGACGACTCCCACTTTCTCATGGGTAAACGGGGTCCCAGGGTGTGGCAAAACAACATGGGTGGTTGCTCAGGTAGATACTGACAAAGACATCATAGTCACAACTACCAGAGAAGCCGCAAAGGACCTAAGGGACAAGTTGACCCCACGAGTTGGAGAAGAAACAGCCAAACGCCGAGTAAGAACAATGGCGTCACTATTGGTAAATGGACTGAATGAGGGAGAATCGTGTAAACGCCTAGTGGTTGACGAGGCCCTCATGAACCATTTCGGCTCCATAGTGCTGGCAATCCAAATCGTGAAGGCTGACGAAGCCCTCTTAATAGGAGATAACAACCAACTCCCATACATCGACAGAAACAACCTTTTCAAACTGGAGTATAACAGACCAAATTCTGTAACAAACATCACAAAAGAACTACTGTGCACTTATAGGAACCCAATGGACGTAGCGTATGCCCTAAATGAGATCTACGGGGGCATATACTCGGCCAAAGCGGCTCTCAGATCCCTGCAACTAAAGAGATATACGGGAACTAGCATTCCGAACCTGGACAACACACTATACCTGGTCCACACCCAGGCTGAAAAGGCCCTTCTTATCAGCCAGGGATACGGTACAAAATCGGAATCTAGAACCCTAACTATCCACGAGTCGCAGGGGCTGACGTTTGAAACGGTCCTTATAGTGCGCACAACACCCGCACGCTCCCATCTCCTAATGAGTGTCCCACACGCCGTCGTGGCAATCTCAAGACACACAAAATCCTGTGTCTACTTCACGGACAATACAGAGGACGACGTGACAGCGCGTCTTATTGCCCGTGCAGAGAAGGCCACTGACACTCAAATAGGAGACTATAACCTCAAAATGGCTATGAAGAATGGGGACGAGAGGACTAGGGACGCTATAATAGAGTACCTAGAAACCTCTCTGACCTTGTGAAGGGGAAAGGCCTCTTCCAAACCGGACAGGACACCAACTTAAACATCTACAGCGCACTTGTGGAGACTTCCACAGGTGATCCAAAGGACAGAAAAAGGTTACTGTATCTGTCAAACCCTATTTAAAACAAAACGTAACAAACACACTAACCACCAAACTAACAAACTAATAATGTACTACTAATTTAAGCTAATTATAAGAATAAAAACAACAAATGTATAATCAAAATACTAATTTACTACTAATTTATTGTACTGTAATAATGTACTACTAATTTAAGCTAATGATAAGAATAAAAACAACAAATGTATAATCAAAATACTGTAATTAACCTAAATACTGAAATGTATCCAACAAGCTAATATTTATAACAAACCAAAGCCAATAGACATAATAAAATAACCAAACCTGTATACAGATAAAACCAAAATATTGTACCTAAACTAGTAAGTTAGAATAGTAAAATATATATATATTAAAAAAAAAAAAAAAAAAAAAAAAAAAAAAACTAAATATAAAAAAAAAAAAAAAAAAAAAATACAAAACCCTTATATATAAACAATTGCATGAAACCATATAACAAATAAATATCAAAAAAAAAAAAAAAAAAAAAAAAAAAAAAAAAAAAAAAAAAAAAAAAAAAAAAAAAAAAAAATTATAACAATATAGTATTAGCCACATACATAGAATAAGCATAGAAAATAAGTCGACGTGTTGTAAACTACTATGTAACAACTAGAAGTAGCGGAAATAAGTGGAGTAAATAACAATGTAAAACTTTAAACTAACAACATTAAAACCAACATAAAAAAAGTGCGGACCAAGAGTCTGCAGATATCGAGTTTCTATTAAAAAAAAAAAAAAAAAAAAAAAACCTAACCTAACCTAACCTAACCTAACCTAACCTAACCTAACCTAACCTAACCTAACCTAACCTAACCTAACCTAACCTAACCTAACCTAACCTAACCTAACCTAACCTAACCTAACCTAACCTAACCTAACCTAACCTAACCTAACCTAACC
>CM062107.1:449747-545503 GCA_031163375.1 Conogethes punctiferalis | reverse complement strand
ACCTTACAGTTGTTAAATTTAACTCTTTTTAACCCATTTTATTTCATACCTAGCCCTTTTAAACCTAACTCTTTTTAACCTAAACCTTTTAAACCTAACTGCTTTAAACCTAACCCTTTTAAACCTAACTGTTTTTAACCTAACCCTTTTAAACCTAACTGTTTTTAACCTAACCCTTTTAAACCTAACTGTTTTTAACCTAACCCTTTTATGCCTAACTGTTATTAACCTAACCCTTTTTTTTAAACTAACCCTTTTAAACCTAGCTCTTTTTAACCTAACAGTTTTTAACCGAAATCTTTATAACATAATACGTCTTAACTTAACATTTTAACCTAATACTTTTCAATCTAACCTATTTAAACTTTGCCATTTCAGTATTAAGAAAGAAATGTTATTAGTATTAATATAAAAAAGGGACATGCTCGACCATGACTATTCTATTGACTTATTTGCTGACCATTTTGGATTATTGATTAGGAAATCTATTGAATATATTGACAAAATTAAATTATAAAGTCTAAATATTATATTAATGGCTTCAATTGACATTCGAATTGCCATTTACAATTTATTTAAATTATATTAGGATTTTAATTGTTATTTTTATACTGACATTTTAAACTAATTTCTTTTTTTTTTTTTTTGACATTTATTTTGCGACATATTTTAATATTGACATTTGTGATGATAATCGAATTTATGCATGTGTGTACATTATTTTATTGTGTTTGACTTATTGATGCATCCTGGCGCTTTGGGAGACTGTGAGCCGGGATGTATAAAATGAATGAATAAATAAATAAATGAATGAATAAATAAAATAAGCCATCGAGCCGTAAAGAAGGCATAATATCACCGTTTACTTTTGTTGCTGACCTTACATTGAGTCACTTAGATAACGTACTGTTATAGGTAGTCCCGGTACCCGGTATATGCTGACAACCCATCCTTTCCGTGCCTAGTCAGCCCTCTCCATACGCGCCTCAACGCATCCCACATATCCCAAGCCAGTCTCCTTCCAACCATCATCCGCGCTAGACGGCTGCCTAAAAATTAAATATCTTTTTTTTAAAAACCTTCAAAACCCGAGACTCATAACATTTGGTGGCAGCGTAAAGGGATTCAAAAAGAGTCCCCGGTCGCCTCAGTATCCGCGAGTTATCCTACATCCTATTGCGGCCAACATCCGTCATCCGCCGCTGTGGTAGTGACCACCACAGCCCGTGCATCTATAACGCACCGCATCTCAGCGTCACTTATCCTGTGCCGCGTCACGTCGCGTCACGTCGTATCCTGTGCCGTGTCACGTCGCGTCACGTCGTATCCTGTGCCGTATCCTGTGCTGTGTCACGTCGCGTCACGTCGTATCCTGTGCCGTATCCTGTGCTGTGTCACGTCGCGTCATATCGTATCCTGTGCTGTGTCACGTCGCGTCACGTCGTATCCTGTGCTGCGTCATATCGTATCCTGTGTTGTGTCACGCCGCGTCACGTAGTATCCAGTGCCGCGTATCCAGCCTAATTTCTTCGCGCGACTCTCCGATCCGTGTGTTATCAACTCGTGCGCGTCATTTCCGTTCCGCTGAGTGCTACAAAAGTGCGACATGTTTATCCCCATGGTGCTATCTGCATTACTGTAAGTCTGGTCATTGCTTTTATTATAAGTGTGTATGTGTATTGTCGTATTAATTATTCCAGTTGTTAAATTTTTTGTTGTTGTTTTACACTCGATTAAAAATTTCTTTTATAATGGAGAGGTCCGTTAGTCCAAGACCCGATATCGAATTAACTGAGCCAATGGAGGAGTACCAACTCCCTGCCTCTCAAGGACCCTGTACAAGGAGCAAAAAGAAATCTCCAGCCGTGGATAAACCAAAGCTCGAAATCGAGCTATCCACATTATTAAAGTTTATAAAACCATACGATGGGTGCAGAGAAAAATTAAATTCTTTCCTTGTCAATTGCAATAACGCTTACGATTTAGCTTCAGATAGCCAAAAAGACATCCTTTTTAAGTACATATTATGTCAACTGGAGGGCAAAGCGGAAACCGCTTGCTCAATTAAAGAATTCGCAAATTGGTACCAGTTGAAAGATTTTCTAAAAACACAGTTTAGTGAAAGGAAGCACTATGCCCATCTGCTTACCGATTTACAAGAGTGTAAACAACGACTGCATGAACCTGTTAGCCAGTACGCTCTAAGAATAGAGACTTGTTTATCGTTACTTTTAACCGAAATTTCAATTTCACATGGCCATAAGAGCAAAGAGATGTTAGGGCGTACTGCAGCCATGGAAGAGCTGGCCCTACATCATTTCCAAATGGGGCTGACGCCCCGCATTTCTACTTTCGTTAGATGTAAATCTGCAAAAAGTCTGAACGAAGCTATTAATATAGCAATTTCAGAAGAACGAATCCAACAATCTTTAGCCAAACAAGCGCCGTCTAGCATCCAATACCGCCCGTCTAGCCAAGATAAGCCTGGCTTCAAGACCAGTGTTCAATCCATTCAAAATCCAAGGCCTAACATGTATCCTAACCGGCCTAATAATCATAATACCACTACGCCGTTCTGCAGATATTGCAAATCTGCAGGCCACATCCTAGAACACTGTCGTAAGAGGGCGTTTAATAACAATCGTTTCAGGACCCTCGACCAAAGGACACCTCAACGTGTCAGTTTCATCTCATCCGACGGCCCATCGAGTTCTCACTGCTATGAGGACGAATATCCCTGTGTCCCTGAAGATAGCCATAATGCCGTCGACGACGATCCAAAAAACGAATAATCGTCTCGTCCCTGTGTCGTGCGGGACGTCGGTTTATTAAAAACGACACTGCGAGCTCAAGTCCTAATCCTATTAGCCGAGGCCGCCCTCAATATTATCCGAGGAAGCCCAAATCCGCGCAGCAACGCAAAGATGTTGACCTGCCAAATCGCGCTGTATCCGCGCAGCAACGCAATAATGTTGACCTGCCAAATCTCACTGTATCCGCGCAGCAACGCAATAATGTTGATCTGCCAAATCTCACTGTATCCGTGCAGCAACGAAAGAAGGTTGATCTGCCAAATCCCACTGTATCCGTGCAGCAACGCAATAATGTTGATCTGCCAAATCTCACTGTATCCGTGCAGCAACGAAAGAAGGTTGATCTGCCAAATCCCACTGTATCCGTGCAGCAACGCAATAATGTTGATCTGCCAAATCTCACTGTATCCGTGCAGCAACGAAAGAAGGTTGATCTGCCAAATCCCACTGTATCCGTGCAGCAACAAAAAAAAGTTGACCTGCCAAAACCTACTACATCCGCGAAGTTACTCAATGGAGTCAGCGTGTCCAAGTCTTCTAAATCCAAGGTCTTTGAAATAACTAATAACCCAGCAAAGACTCTCCTACCTCATGTCCTAGTAAAGTCATCCGTATCCGATATTCCGTTATCATTGCTAGTCGACTCGGGATCATCTGTAAGTCTATTAAAACACTCATGCATAGAGAAACATCCTAAGCTTATAAAAGAAACAATCCAATTAAAAGGTATAGATCCGGCCGACGAGACTATTTGCACTCGTGGTCATTTCCAGCTACAACCATTGACAGTAAGGTATCATGATATAGTTTCCGAGTATTCGGCTATCTCTCATTTAGTTGACAGAAGGTCCAGGCGAGAGGCATGGATAGGTGGCATTGGCAAATTGTCCAAAATTATATTCGGAACATTAAATGAAGAAGACGCTATCAAGTATGATAACGCCATCCAAAATTTACATAATAATGACATAAGATTGGCATCGTTGATCAAAGAAAATATTTTAGTTACTTCTTCAGTTTTATCTAAATTTAATAAAACATTACATGACATAAAACTCAATGAGGCCAACCTTAATCAAGCTATCGACAAATTCTATTCAAAACTTAAAAACATTACTTTAATTTCAAATACTTTGCAAGTAAAAACAAATATTAATTCTATATTGAATAGTCTTGAAGCTTCCATACTGACATTATCATTTAGACTGGAAGATATTACAAGCGCCATAATGCTCAGTAATCAAAACATACTGCACCCGGCCGTATTATCGCCCGTGCAGTTATACCAAGAAATTGTCGATAACTATCGTCACCTACCTGTAGAGTATAAGTTACCTGTAACATTAGCCTTAAATAACATTCACACGCTGATGAATGTATCTAGTATAGTATGTTATAGTTTAGGCAACAAGGTTGTTTTTGTATTACGAGTACCGTTAGTGTCCCCTAAGGAATATACTTTGTATCACAGTATCGCATTACCTACTCCACATAATAATGTGAACCCAAATTCATTTACTTTTATTGTACCTAGTAGTAAATATATAGCAATGACCAGAGATAAGTCTGAATATTGTAACCTCGACTCTTTAAAGGAATGCATAGCGACAGACCCCCGTGCGTATATCTGTGACGTCATGACCGTGTTCCCCACTAGTGCGAATCCCAGCTGTGAGAGTGAACTGATAACAACTGTAATAAAAGCTCTACCAGTCCAGTGCCGAACCGACTTCGTTCACGGTCTTATAGATTTATGGAAACCACTTTACAATAATGATTATATTTATGTTCAATCACAAAATAACAAACTTTATATAGAATGTAAAAGCCAGAAAATTGTAGAAATAAATATTATAGGAACCGGAATCCTAACGATTCCAAACAATTGTATTGGTTACTGTAAAAGTACAAAATTGATACCTAAATCTAATAGCATAAGAATCAACGCAACTATAACCCATTCTAACTTTAATATAATTAACGACTCTTGTTGCACTTTAGATAAGTTTATTAAAGTAACTAGTGATGAGCCTCCTTTAAAATTACACAATATCGATTTGGATACATTTACCTCGAAAGCAGAATCAAAACTCAGATCTATATCTGATGAAGCGAATAAAATTATAAACCAACATAATATCATAAAATATGAGACCCATTACTCAGTTACAATTATAGTTATAATTTGTGTAATATCTATGTTATGTATCTTTAAAGTGTTTCTATGTATTAAATCGCGCAGTCGCCTATCGCAATACTTTCCTACCTTTTCCCAGACTCGTCCCGTAGACTTACCATTAGATTCCACGTCAACTCCAAGTCCCGAACCAGCTATTCCACTTAAGATTATTAAGTGTCATCCTGAAAAAGAAAACCTACCATCTCCAAGTATTAGAGTAAATGTATAACAATCATCCTGTCAGTCACTAGTCCATTCAGTCAATCGTTCTCTCAGTCAATCATTCTTTCAGCCAGTAAACTTTCATTCAGTAACAGCCCCATTAGTCAGATAGTCCGCCATCTTCTTCCTAAACATCGTAATATCAACCCCGATGTTTAGTCTACCCCAGGGAGGTGTTATAGGTAGTCCCGGTACCCGGTATATGCTGACAACCCATCCTTTCCGTGCCTAGTCAGCCCTCTCCATACGCGCCTCAACGCATCCCACATATCCCAAGCCAGTCTCCTTCCAACCATCATCCGCGCTAGACGGCTGCCTAAAAATTAAATATCTTTTTTTTAAAAACCTTCAAAACCCGAGACTCATAACAGTACGGTACAACATATTATGCAGTGCAATAAAAAAAAAAATCCAAACATATTAGGTACCTATGTAAAGTAAGGTTCTTTCCTGTAAAAATGGGCAACCTAGAATGTAAAGCTAATCCGTGTGTATTCGCAGGAAAGCGTCGATTAATAAATAAATAAAATAATAAAACCCTCTTATATTTGCTATGCCCTAGCAGGGCGTCACATGTATACCTTCTACATTTATACCATCTGTGTAACTTTTTTATAATGCGACATGCAATAAACATTTGAATATGAACTTACACTTTTTAGAAAGCGAGGGCGAAGCCCGAGCAGCGGCGCGAGGCCGAAGGCCGAGCGCCGCCGAGTTAGGTTCAGCCGAGTTAGGTTCAGCCGAGTTAGGTTCAGCCGAGTTAGGTTCAGCCGAGTTAGGTTCAGCCGAGTTAGGTTCAGCCGAGTTAGGTTCAGCCGAGTTAGGTTCAGCCGAGTTAGGTTCAGCCGAGTTAGGTTCAGCCGAGTTAGGTTCAGCCGAGTTAGGTTCAGCCGAGTTAGGTTCAGCCGAGTTAGGTTCAGCCGAGTTAGGTTCAGCCGAGTTAGGTTAGGTTAGGTTAGGTTAGGTTAGGTTAGGTTAGGTTAGGTTAGGTTAGGTTAGGTTAGGTTAGGTTAGGTTTTGGGGTGCAACAAAGAGAAGCCTCCTCGAGTGGCAAACTGCTACTAATCTCTTTCGGGGGATTGGTAGTAGTGGGTCCCGGCGCACCCTGGGCAACGGCGGGTGGTAATCTCTTAGGAGATTGCCACCCGACGGCTAATTCTCAATGAGGGAGACGAGCTTGCTCGTGAATACGAGCAAGCTGGTCGTCTCGCCTCGGGGCAGACAGAGTCTGCAGCTGCGCGACGTGGGCGCGCAGCACGGTTGGACCGCATTGGCGGTAGTGTGGATGGACGCATGTGATGCGTGGTGGTTTGTCGGCGATGGTCGCAGAGGAAGAGGAGTGCCCTTCGGGGGATCTCGCGGTGTTGTCGTTGCCGTCCTCCCTGTCTTCTGCGACCCTTGCCGCCGGACCCATTGGTGGTGCTGGTTGACGGCGTCTGTCGGGTTCACGGACGCTGTCCTAACTGAGTGGAGGGACGCATGGTGATGCGTGGTGGTTTGTCGGCGATGGTCGCAGAGGAAGAGGAGTGCCCTTTGGGGGATCTCGCAGTGTTGTCGTTGCTGTCCTCCCTGTCTTCTGCGACCCTTGCCGCCGGACCCACTTGGTGGAGCCGGTTGACGGCGTCCGTTTGGTCTGCGGACGCTGTCCTGGCTGCGCACTTGTGCGCACTGGGGGGCCCTTGTGGCCGTGGTTACACGGACGCGACTAGTGGGTGTTGGCCATTGGCCGTTTTTTCCCGGACGTGTCACGATGGGCGGCGTATTTATACGCCGCGGCTTGGCGGGTCCTTCGGCCACGGTTCTCGTGGCCGTCGGATAGGTCCTTTATGGATTAGTCGCCGGGCAACCTGTTTCCCCTCGCAAGAGGGACCAGGGGGCTTGCCTTAATTGGCCGGCCCGAGTGGAGTTAACCACAATAAAAAACCGCCTGTTATCCCGACTTCGGTCGGGACCAGGGGGCGCAAGCTCAAGTGGAGAAAACCACACTAAAAATCCACCGTGCGGTGGCGACTGCACGCCCGACGGGGTCCAGCGAGGGTTGGTGTGGGGACATCTCCCTTGCCTTGCACGGATCCCGTCCTTGGAGGAGGGCGACGGCTTCTGCCTGAGCCCTAGGCTGCCCCAAGTGGGGGGGCCAGTCGAGTCTGCGCAAGCGGACTGCGCTGGTGGTGGCGTGGTGTAATGGTTCATACCAAGATCCCACGTCACCATCACCCAAGGCGCGTTGACGGTGTAGACCGGGGTTTTTTTTTTAGTGGGTATTCTCCGTCTCGCTAACATCTAGAGGCGGAGTGAGTCCCACATAACCTGCTGCGTCCCCGAGTAGCAGGTATGCGTAAATGCATTTTCCCCCGGTGCAACAAAAAAAAAAAAAAAAAAAGGTTAGGTTAGGTTAGGTTAGGTTAGGTTAGGTTAGGTTTTTTTTTTTTTTTTTTTTTTTTTTTTTAGTTTTGTTCATACACCTCTAACGTAATCAGAGACGTTCGTATTACTGAATTTATTACTATTGTTATGCTAATTTAAAAAGAATTTTTGCTCTCGAATATAGCACTGTTCGAGTAGGGGGGATTTTTAGGTGGTACAATGTGGTAGTAAGATGAGCACTTTCATAAATCTTCAGACGCTATAGTCCGTCTGTTCGTTTATGCGGGCAATGGCGGCTCGGACTCGTGGGCACGCTTTTTGGTTGGTGGCACTATGGTTGGTGTCTGTTTTGCCACCAGTCTTCTTATTGAAGAGGGTGCAGTTGTAGCACTTGCGCTCATTTTCACCATTCTTGCTGGGGCATTTATCTGCCTGATGATTATCTGCTGCACAATGAGCGCAAGGCTTAACTGTGGCGGTGCATTTTGTCTTTGTGTGCCCGAACTGTAGGCACACAAAGCATTGGACAAATCGTGAGAAGTCCTCAACGTGGACACGTGAGTGTTCCACGTTGAGTCTTCCCACGGTTATTATGTGGGCTCTGGTGTTTGGAGTTACTTCTAACACTGCGTTATATAGTAGGCTGTTTCTGTTCGATGTGGCGAAGCACAGGCGGATTTCATCGCGGATATCGTTTTGCTCTCGGACAATGTCCAAGAGCTCCTCCTTGGGTATCTCCTTGGAGACACCCTTAAGGATGACGAGTGGTGGTCGTCGCCTGGCTTCTTCAGCATCGAAGCCGGGTATCTTTCGGGTGCGTTTTATTGTTTCGGTGCATTGCTCAGGGGTATCAAACTCTACACGGGCCATCCCGTTGGATAATGGAGTGATTTTGTTTGGCGCATATTTGGTGGAACGAAAGGAGAGGCCTTTCTTCCACTCAGTTATTACCTCTTGTGGTGGTTTATTGGCATTGACAGTTTTGATTACTATTGCTGGCTTACTAACAGCGGGGGGTTTTGGAGTTTTGGTTTTAGATGTAGCTTTGGCGTAGGTTTGGGTTTCTGGGGTGATGGTAGGTTTAGTTCGGGGTGCAGTCGGTTTTTTGGCCGAGGCTACGGGGGCGGCGACTACGGGGGGAGGTGGGGATGATTTGATTTCCTTTCGGAATTCAGTTAACTCGGCCCTGACGGCCTGAATTATGTCCTCTTTTAGGCCTGTTGTGGACTCTCGTACCTCGCAGATCGACTCATGAATGAAATTTGCTTTTGCTTCGGCCACGAACTCATCCTTGAGTTCCTCAAAGACCTCTACTCCGTTCTTGAGGAAGTGAGTGCATTTCAAAATGGTTTCTTTGTTCTCTCGGGTGACGTTTCTATTGGCGTTTATGCAGTTTTCAATGATTTCGACAACGGTGGTGGTTATTTCGAAGTAGGATTTGAAGTCCTTGAGGTCTCTAAGGTTGTAGTTCATGGTCGTTAACGGGGCTTCGTTCTCGGAAGACATTATTAAATCGTGGAATTCACAATCGCAGTATCACAATAATCGCATAGGTCGTAGATCGCAATGGGTCGTATATATCGCTCTGCACAGCTCTTTGGCCGCCGGTCCTGCCACTCCGTTACGGTGGTCAGGAACCGGACGTTTCCAGGGGACGCGACGTGGACGCAAGCTGTGGGGGGTCCCCCGGTTAGGTTAGGTTAGGTTAGGTTAGGTTAGGTTTTTTTTTTTTTTTTTTTTTTTTTTTTTTTTTTTTTTTTTTTTTTTGATGAGTTTTGGTTAGGTTAGGTTAGGTTAGGTTAGGTTAGGTTAGGTTAGGTTAGGTTAGGTTAGGTTAGGTTAGGTTAGGTTGGGGTACAACAAGGGAAGCCTCCACGCGTGGTCGTCTTGCAGACGGCCCGGCGTACCCCGGGCAACGGCGGGTAGTAGAGGATGGCTACTACCCGACGGCTAATTCCCTGTGGGAGCACGCACTTGTGCGTGGCTCTGGGAGCCAAGTGTTGGCGTCGATGACCCCCGACGCCTTCCACGGCTGTGCTTAGGCACACCCGATGGGGCCTTTTGGCCTGTGGGTCTCTCCCAATGGCGGGGTATTTGCCCGATTGGTGAGAGACGTGTTGTTGGACGCATTTTGCGTCGGTTTGTCGGCGATGGTCGCAGGGGAAGAGGAGTGCCCTTCGGGGGATCTCGCGGTGTTTCGTTGCCGTCCTCCCTGTCTTCTGCGACCGTTGCCGCCTTACCCAAGATGGGGGCCTTTTGGCCTGTGGGTCTCTCCCAATGGCGGGCGTTTGTCCGATTGGTGAGAGACGTGTTGTGGGACGCATTTTGCGTCGGTTTGTCGGCGATGGTCGCAGAGGAAGAGGAGTGCCCTTCGGGGGATCTCGCGGTGTTGTCGTTGCCGTCCTCCCTGTCTTCTGCGACCGTTGCCGCCTTACCAGAGGAGCCGTTTGACGGCGCGGTATGGCAGTGTATCACTGCGGCGCGGCGGGTCCGATGGCCACGGTTCTCGTGGTCGTCGGATATGGTCCTTTTGGACTGGTCGCCGGGCAACCTGTTTCCCCTCGCTGGAGGGACCAGGGGGCTTGCCTTGACTGTCGAGCCCGAGTGGAGTGAGACCACAATAAAAAACCGCCTGTTATCCCGACTTCGGTCGGGACCAGGGGGCGCGAGCTCAAGTGGAGAAAACCACACTAAAAATCCACCGTGCGGTGGCGACTGCACGCCCGACGGGGTCCAGCGAGGGTTGGTGTGGGGACATCTCCCTTGCCTTGCACGGATCCCGTCCTTGGAGGAGGGCGACGGCTTCTGCCTGAGCCCTAGGCTGCCCCAAGTGGGGGGGCCAGTCGAGTCTGCGCAAGCGGACTGCGCTGGTGGTGGCGTGGTGTTATGGTTCATACCAAGATCCCACGTCATCATCACCCAAGGCGCGTTGACGGTGTAGACCGGGGTTTTTTAGTGGGTATTCTCCGTCTCGCTAACATCTAGAGGCGGAGTGAGTCCCACATAACCTGCTGCGTCCCCGAGTAGCAGGTATGCGTAAATGCATTTTCCCCCGGTGCAACAAAAAAAAAAAAAAAAAAAAGGTTAGGTTAGGTTAGGTTAGGTTAGGTTAGGTTAGGTTGGGGTACAACAAGGGAAGCCTCCACGCGTGGTCGTCTTTGACGGCCCGGCGTACCCCGGGCAACGGCGGGTAGTAGAGAGATGGCTGCTACCCGACGGCTAATTCCCTGTGGGAGCACGCACTTGTGCGTGGCTCCGGGGGCCAGCGTTGGCGTCGTTGTGGTGTGCGACGCCTTCCACGGCCAGTGCTTCGGCACACCGGATGGGGCCTTTTGGCCTGTGGGTCTCTCCCAATGGCGGGGCATTTGTCCGATTGGTGAGAGACGTGTTGTCGGGCGCATTTGCGCCGGTTTGTCGGCGATGGTCGCAGAGGAAGAGGAGTGCCCTTCGGGGGATCTCGCGGTGTTTCGTTGCCGTCCTCCCTGTCTTCTGCGACCGTTGCCGCCTTACCAGAGGTTTGTCGGCGGTGGTCGCAGGGGAAGAGGAGTGCCCTTCGGGGGATCTCGCGGTGTTTCGTTGCCGTCCTCCCTGTCTTCTGCGACCGTTGCCGCCTTACCAGAGGAGCCGTTTGACGGCGCGGGTTGGCAGTGTATCACTGCGGCGCGGCGGGTCCGATGGCCACGGTTCTCGTGGTCGTCGGATACGGTCCTTTTGGACTGGTCGCCGGGCAACCTGTTTCCCCTCGCTGGAGGGACCAGGGGGCTTGCCTTGACTGGCGAGCCCGAGTGGAGTGAGACCACAATAAAAAACCGCCTGTTATCCCGACTTCGGTCGGGACCAGGGGGCGCGAGCTCAAGTGGAGAAAACCACAATAAAAAACCACCGTGCGGCGGCGGCTGCACGCCCGACGGAGTTCCGCGAGGTCGGCACGGGGGTGTCGGCCACGTATTGCACGAACTCCGTCCTTGGAGGAGAGGGACGGCCCTTACGGGCCTGACCTCTAGGCTGCCCCAAGTGGGGGGGCCAGCCCGAGTCTGCCTAGCAGACCAGCGCTGACAGCTTCGCGGCGTTATAGTCAAGGACCCGCGTTGCTGTCGCCCAAGGCGCATTGACGGTGCAAACCAGGGTTTTTTAGTGGGTATTCTCTGCCGACGCGGAGCGAGTCCCACATAACCCGTCTGCTCCCCCGGGCAGCGGGTATGCGTAAACTGCATTTCTCCCTGGTGAAACAAAAAAAAAAAAAAAAAAAAAAAAAAAAAAAAGGTTAGGTTAGGTTAGGTTAGGTTAGGTTAGGTTAGGTTAGGTTAGGTTTTTTTTTTTTTTTTTTTTTTTTTTTTTTTTTTTTCCTTTGTTATGTCTTTTACCTCTGACATTATCAGAGACTTTTTCTTGCTTTTTTGTGTTTTAATTGCTTTATTATTTTTGCTTAAGTTTTATGTATGTATAATATTTGCCGTATTTTATGTGCCTTAATTTGTAATTGCTTTATATATACTGTTATGATTTTTATTGTATTTATGCTTTACTTTTTGCTTTGTATTTATACTTTATTTGTGCTTGTCTATATATGCTTTATATCTATAAATATATATGTAAATATATATGTATATAAATTTTACGTTTTATTTCTTTTATTTGCCTTTTCTACAATACTAGTCATATACTGTAGAAGATCCTTCCGACTGGCGGGGTCTGCTATTATTTCCTGTAGTGTGCCGTTGTTTAATGCTTTTCCTGTTTTTTGTTCTAGGTCATATCGGGCTCTATCATTTGTGGGGCACTCGAAGAGGAGGTGTTGCACCGTTTCCTCCTTGTCCGGGTCGCATATGCAGGCCGGACAAGACTTGCACTTAAAACGGTGCAGGTATTGTGCGAACCCTCCATGACCTGTCAGGATTTGGGTGATTTTGCCGTTTAATTCCATTTCCCTGATGACTTTGTAGGCGTTTGTGGTGTTTGGGAAGAAAGCCTTGGTGACCGAAGCTGTGGTGCCGGATACGTATCTCCGGTCCCATTCGTCCAGGGACTCCAGGCGGATCTGTCTCTTGGCGAATGAGACCGGGCACCGGTCGTAGTCTGGCTTGGTCTTTTTCTTCAGTGCTGATTCTTTGGCCAGCTCGTCGGCCCTTTCGTTCCCTTCAAGGCCCGCATGCGCTTTTATCCAGAAGAGGTGTACCTCTTTCCCCTGCCGTTTGCAGGTTTCAAGGTTCTGGCGCACCTCTTCTGCTAGGGGGTGAAGGGAACCCGGGTTTTTGATGCTTTCTAGAGCTGACCGTGAATCACTGAAGATACCAAAACTTTCTTCCTTCCTTTTGGTGATCTCCATGGCGGCCCTTTTGATTGCCAGTAGTTCCGCTTGGTAAACTGAGCAGTGATCTTCAAGCTTTAATTTGATTGTCTTAATTTCTGCCTGGTCCTTCCAGATTGAGACTGCCGCTCCGACTTTTCCCTCGATTTTGCTGCCATCCGTGTAAACTCGGATGGCTTGGGTACTGTGTCGGTCGACAGTCTCCTGGTCATCCAGGCAGATGAAGTCGTAGGTGTTTTGCTCGGCTGGATGAGGTTTCTCATTGAAAGGGACTCTTGCTTCGATATCTCGATCCAGGGTGATACTTTCATGTCCGTGTTTAATGTTGTACAGTGTTGCCGCTTCTTTAACTCTTAAGTCCAGCGGCAGCAAGCCGGACAGCAGAAGTGCCGCGTCCAATGATACTGTACGGTATGCTTTGGCAATTTTTTGAGCGAAGCCCCTTTGTACCGCCTCTAGGTGTTTCCTCACTCCTATTTTGTCAACTGCTGGTGCCCAGACACTGGCGGCATACAGAATGACTGGTTCGACCACTGCCGTGTAGATTGTCTTGATTACGTCCGGGTGCAGGCCCCAGTTGGTCTTTGCAGCTCTTGAGAGTTGTCCATAGATCCTTACAGCTTTTTTGCAAGCGGCATTTATGTGGCTATTGAATGTGAGTTTTTTGTCTATGACAACTCCCAAGAGCTTTATTTCGTCAACCATTTGTATGTCCGTGCTGCCCATTTTCAGGTGTGGGGTGTCATATTTCAACTTTTTGGTCATTGTTATTGCGTTTGTTTTATGGGGGGCAAATTTAAGTTTATTTTTGAGACCCCACTCCTGGATAAATGTCAGGGTAGTGTTGGCCTGGTTTTCAATTTCCTTGGCTGTTTGTCCGGTGTACGCTAGGACAATGTCGTCTGCGAAGGCTTGGCAATATACACCCTTTTCTTCCAGTGCCACCAATAGCGGGTCCAGCAGAAGGTTCCATAGTAACGGCCCGCCTATGGAACCTTGTATGCAGCCTTTTTCGGTAAACGCTGGGCACTCTTTCCCAGCGTACCTTACTTCTACTTTTCTCTTTTCCAGGTAGCTGTCCATTAATATTCGGATGTTATAGGGGCACTCCTTCTCGGCGAGTCTTAACTTCATCGCAGGCCACCATGCACTATCAAATGCTCCCTCCATGTCTAGTGAAACGATGGTCACTATTTTCTTTTGTTCCATTTGTTCTCGGATGTGTTTCACTAGTACATAGAGGGAATCCTCGGTGCTTTTTTGTGGGATGAACCCATATTGGTTGGGGTTTATTTTCGGCAATGTGTGGAATTTAATTCTGGCCATTATCATTTTTTCTAGGATCTTTCCCAGCACTGGCAAGAGTCCTATGGGCCTGTAGGATTTGGGACTTGTGTAATTGTCTTTCCCGGGTTTCTTTAATATTATTACTGTGGCCAGTTTCCATGCTTCTGGGAAGTGTCCCAGTTCCATGCATTTGTTTGCCAGTGCTAGGAAAATATTGTCGTTTTGGGTGATAGCTCTTTCACAAATGTCAGCTGTCAACCCATCTTTGCCAGGGGCCTTTTTTGGGTTGAAGCTTCGTGCTGCTCTCAACATTTCGTCTTTTGTGAAAGGGGGGTCTGGGTGTTCTTCAAAATTTATGTGTGTATTTATTTGTTTAGCTTCTAGTCTTATCTGTTTGTGTTCGGGTGTGTCTTTGTTGGGATCATCTTTGGGGTAGAAGGTTTCTGTGAGTAATTTGGCTGACTGTTCTGCATCTAATGTTTTTCCTTCACTAATGAGCATTTCATCCTCCTTCCTCTTGGTTGTTCTTCCTATAACTCTGTATATTCCTTCCCATAGTCCCTCTCTGTCTTGTCTTTCGCAGAAGTTTTTCCAGCTTTCTGTTTGTGCCTTTTTTGCTTCACACTCATATTTTTCTTTTTGTTTCAGGTACTCATGGATTACTTCGGGTCTGCGGATTGGTGCGGCGCAACGGATTCTCCGCTTCTTCGTGGCTACGTCTCTTTTCATTGCGGCGAGTTCGTCGGTCCACCACGGCAAGGTAAGTAAACTTTTATTTTTCTTTTTAGGTATAGCTTTATTACATGCATTTATTATGGCTGTTGTGTAGTTTTCTATTGAGTTTTCTAGGTCTACTTTATTGCTTATGTTGATTATATTTTGTTCATTTACTTCTTTTGATTCTAGTGCTTCTATGAATTCTTTGTCGAATAGTTCCCAGTCTGCTTTTTTAGTGTTGTAGATTCTGGTAGTTCTCTTAATGTCCGTACCTATTGCTTTTTGCAGGTTTATGGTGAATAGAATTGCGCCGTGATCGGAACCTGTGACGTCTCCAGCCACTCTCCATCCCTCTATCTTGGTGAGCATGTCGGTGGTGCACACTGTTATGTCGACACAGCTGGTGATCCTTCTGTCGCCTCTGATCGTGTCGAAGGTCGGGTCAGAGCCCTGGTTTAGGATCTCTAGACCCAACTCTTCGATCATACCAGCTAGTGCGTCTCCTCTGTGGTTCACCTCTCGACTGCCCCACCATAGGTTCCACGCGTTTACATCTCCTCCCAGTACCGTGTCTCGTGTGCCTATGTCACGCATGATTTTGCTGAGAAGCTCCAGATCGGGTTCTATTGGTTGGTCTCCTTCGAGGTATACGGAGACCATGCCAATTTCCCATGCAGAGGTTCTCAGCTTAACCACAACTATATTTTCTGATGTTAGGTCAGGGCACAATACGACGTCGATGTCTTTGTTGAAGACAGCAATCGCAGATTTATTGACCTTGGCTGTTTTGCGGCTACATTGTATGATTCTTACATCGGGATAGCTTTTCATTTCGCCGATGGAGCCGATGTAGGGTTCCTGGATCATTGCGATTGCTATCTTCCTCTTGGACGCTTCCAACATGAGTTCTGAGGTGGCCAGTTGACTCCTTTGTAGGTTAGCTTGTATGACACGGTATTGGGTGATGGGAACGCTGGTGCTTGGGTTGTTTTGTCTGCTGTTTGGGATTACTGCCGGGACGCCCTTAGCAGCGGTATTGCACGGTGGACCTCGCTAAGGAGTCCCACCGTTGCCTTATTGGGCATTCCTGGCTGAAGGCACTGTGGTCTGTATGGTCCATTTTTGCCTTGGTGCAGTTGGTGCACTTGGGGGCCTCGCCGGAGGTCCGGCTTGTGCATTCGGACCTGTGGTGCTGGCCTCCGCAGTGACCGCACACGTCAGCTGCCTGTTCGCAGAAGCGCTTGCTGTGGCCGTATCCTAGGCAGCGTGAGCATTGGATAAGAGGCGACTGGTCGGCTACTCTCACTTTTTGCAGGTCTACATGCAGGATTCCCACCGCTGTGAGCCTGTTCCAGAGTGTGGGAGATACCTTGACCACTATATGAGTAGCCAGTGGGTTGCGGGTGGGTTTCCTGTATTTGACCTCCATGCGGTCCTCTTCTTTGCTTATTCCTGCAAAGATGTCCTTATTTTGAATCCTGATGCCAGCCAGTACTTCCTCGTTGGAGTTATACTTCATGACATCACGAAGTATAACGAGTGGGTCCTTATTCTTGACCTCCTCTACTTTCAGGGATTTTTCTGCAGTTTCAATTCTCTCCTTTACTCTTCCTAGTTCTTCCTTCGTTGTGCAGCCGATTATTATTTTCCTATCTTTTGCCTTTCTGATCTTATCTATTTTGACTCCTTCTTCTTTTGCATTGATTGCCTGTCGTATCTTATTGATGACTTGGTCTCCAGTCTCTGTCTCATTTGAGGAAGTGATTACCACTGAGTGCATGGCTTCAGCGGTCCTGACGTTGGCTCTTGGTACTCCAGCCGCCATTCCTGCATATGTCTTAGGCCCTGCGATTGTCCTTTCTTTTTGTTCATCTATCGCTTCCTTAAGCCTCTTCATTTCCTCCTGGCTGTCTTTCAGGAGTTTGGAATGTTCCTGTATTGCTTGGAGCATCTTTGCGCCTTCTTCTTTCAGAGCTGTGTCATCTTTTTTGTGCTGTATAATCTCCTTTTCAATCACTATTGATTTTTCGTGTGTTTCCTTTCCTTTCATCAACTTATTCTCTCTTTCTGCGTTCTTTACTAGCCTGTACATTTTGTCTAGGCTGTTAATGACTGCGTTTTTAATGGAGGTTTTAAGATTTCCGCTTTGGCTCATCTCAAACAAAGCGTGTTTCAGGGTCGCCTCTGCCTCCTCTGTGCGCGGTGTGACAACTTCTGGCATGTATTCCACGAACTTTACTTGCTCCGGTTCGCTGGGTTTTGGTGCCTTAGCCTTTGGTTTGGAGGGTTTTGTCCCCTTTTTGGTCTGTTCCGGGGGAGTGTAGTCTGGGTCAGAATTCTCTGACGCGACTTCTCCTCTGGTTTTCGAGGGATTTGCAGCTGCTGTTGGTGCTGTGCTCGCGCTAAGGGGGGTTATGGAGGGACCTTCTATTATGATGGTCGTATTTAGGGGATGCTGTTTAGTTGGGTCCTTTGGAGACGATGTGGCAGTGCCGGTGATGAGTCGTTCCGGGGACTGAGTGGCTTGGCGTTGTGTCCCTTGTGATGTTGAGGGAACGGGCTCTTCCATGGCTGCTGTCTCCTGGGGGGACATTGTTGGGTTTCTAGTTGGTGATCTAGATACAACCATTTTGAAGTTGTGGTTTTTGCGGGTACAGGTAAGTAGGTAGTAGTTTTAATTATTCTATTTAGTGTGTATTTAGTTTAATTATTATATTTTGTATGTTTCAGGTGGCGAGTACGAGTTGAGCGGATGGGTGTGCAAACAACTCGACGTTACTAGATGGGGCTGTACTATTCAACGATGAGCTGGGTGTGATAAAAATTTTTACTGTCTAAAATGTTCGATAATTTAGGTCGAAATTTTACAAAAATCGAAGTTTTATGAAATCGGTAAGTAAAAGGTTAAATATTATTATGCGTATGTATAGAGGCCTTAATGGCCTATTTATTGTTATTAATTAAAGATATGCTCTCTATGGAAAAATAAAGAAATTATAAAAAATTTTTGGTGGTGCGAAAAAGGTTAATGGATGGGTGTGCGCAGATTATATCACAAATGGTATGTAATATAAGACCGGTAACTAATAACTTAATAATTCTATGTGGAAAGCTATTTGACTATATGGATCTCGGCAACTAATGGGTTAACAACGAAATTGAGTATATAGGTAGGTAAGGGGTTAACTATATACTATATGTCTAGAAGAGACTTATATAAAATAAAATTTACTGACAAAGTTATTTAAGATTGAAATTTTAAATGTGAAATATCTCTGGCGGTGAAAGGGTTAAGAGGTGCGAGGGGGGTTAAAAAGATGAAGGGTGCAAATAAAATCCATAAACTAAAAGAAAATTAAAGATCGGTCAAGAGATAGCGAAGATATAGGCAAAACAAAATCGGGAAAATTTTAGGTGCAGTAACCCCGAAACCGTTGTGGTGTCATGGCAGTCTTGGTCCAGGGTCCCATGGCACCACCCTTTGGGCGCATGACGGAGGGACCGGTGTTTTTAGTGGGTATTTCCCGCCTCACTTCCATCTTCAGAGGCGGGATGAGTCCCACATAACCCGCCGCTCCCCCGAGCGGCGGGTATGCCTAAAAGCATTTTCACCGGTGAAACAAAAAAAAAAAAAAAAAAAAAAAGGTTAGGTTAGGTTAGGGGGACGGGGCCTGACCTGTCCGAGTCCCAGTATGGTTTCCGTACAGGGCGGTCAACCATTGACGCTCTGTCTCGGTTGAAAACCCTCTGCAAGGAGGCAGAGGAGCGCGGGGAAGGCGTGTTGGCTATATCGTTTGATATAGCCAATGCGTTCAACACCATTCCCCGCGCCACCATACTGGCGGCTCTGGAGTCGTTTGGGGTTCCAGCATACCTGCGGGTATTGCTGGACAGCTATCTGCGAGAGCGCTCAGTCGTTTACGTGGACAGGGATGGCCGCCTCTGTTGTTATGAGGTTGGATCCGGTGTTCCACAGGGGTCCGTTTTGGGGCCCCTCCTGTGGAACATCGGGTATGACTGGTTGCTGCGCGGGGCTCTCCTCCCGGGCATGGGCGTCATCTGCTATGCCGATGACACCCTAGTCACTGCCCGGGGGAAGACCTTCGAGCGTGCTGCACGACTGGCGGAGGCGGGGGGCACTCTCATTGCCCGCCGCATGGGCCTTCTGGGGCTGCGAGTGGCGCTCGTAAAGACCGAGGCCATTTACTTTCATGGGCCTCGGCAGCGCCGCCCTCAAGGCGCCTACATTGTGGTCGATGGTGTCCGAGTAGAGGTAAAGGACACCATCAAATATCTCGGACTGGAGTTGGACCCGCGGTGGCAGTTTGGCCCGCATTTTAGCGGGCTGTCACCGCGGCTCCTTAAAGCAGCCGATGCTTTTGCCTGGCTCCTCCCGAATTTGGGGGGGCCGAAGGCGCATTGCCGGCGCCTTTATGCCGGCATAATAAAAAGCATCGCGCTGTACGGTGCCCCGATCTGGGCAGACCGGGTGTCTCATAGAGACAATGTCGTGCACCTCCGGCGGCCCCAGCGGGCAATAGCCCAAAGGGTCGCCAGAGCATATCGCACGGTTGGCTACGACGCTTCGTGTGCCCTGGCTGGTACCCCGCCCTGGGCCCTTGAGGCCCAGGTGCTAGCCAGGGTATACGCCTGGACGGCCGAGGAGAGGGCGCGCGGGGAGCGCCCTGCTCCAGCCGAAAGAGGAGCAGTGCGGAGGGAGGCTTTCGATGATCTCGTCCTTCAGTGGACAGACAGCCTCGCCTCCGCAACATACGGGAGACGTCTTTTAGACGCTCTGGGTCCCGTAATAAGGGAATGGGCAGAACGGCCTCATGGCCACCTTTCCTACCGCCTGGTGCAGGTGCTGACCGGACATGGTTGTTTCGGCAGCTACCTGCACCGCATCGGGCGGGAGGTCTCGGCAGGGTGTTGGGAGTGTGGGGCGGACGTGGATACGGCCGACCACACTCTCTTCTTGTGTCCCGCATGGGAATCGGAACGCTCCATGTTGTTCGGAGCGATTGGACGCGTCATTGATCTTCCTGCGGTCGTCTCGGCTATGCTGGGCGGCCGCGAAGCTTGGTCGGCTGTCGCCTCCTTCTGTGAGACAGTCGTCTCACAGAAGGAGGCTGCAGAGCGGGTGCGCGAGGATGATCCCTCGGCCCCGGCGTCACGTCGACGCAGAAGGGGGCGCAACAGGCGGGCGTTTGACCGCCAGCAGCCTCCTGATGGGACCCAGCGGGTGGTTGGTGCGGGGGCACCTCCACTCGCCTTGCACGGGTCCCCGTCACTGTCTGATGGGAGTGGGCTGGCCCTCCGGGCCGCTCCCGTCGCTCCCCTAATGGGGGGCCCTGTCGGGCCTGCTTAAGGCGGGCGGCGCTTGTGGTGCCATGGCAGTCTTGGTCCAGGGTCCCATGGCACCACCCTTTGGGCGCATGACGGAGGGACCGGTGTTTTTAGTGGGTATTTCCCGCCTCACTTCCATCTTGAGGCGGGACGAGTCCCACATAACCCGTCGCTCCCCCGAGCGGCGGGTATGCCTAAAAGCATTTTCACCGGTGAAACAAAAAAAAAAAAAAAAAAAAAGGTTAGGTTAGGTTGGGGTACAACAAGGGAAGCCTCCACGCGTGGTCGTCTTTGACGGCCCGGCGTACCCCGGGCAACGGCGGGTAGTAGAGAGATGGCTGCTACCCGACGGCTAATTCCCTGTGGGAGCACGCACTTGTGCGTGGCTCCGGGGGCCAGCGTTGGCGTCGTTGTGGTGTTCGACGCCTTCCACGGCCAGTGCTTCGGCACACCGGATGGGGCCTTTTGGCCTGTGGGTCTCTCCCAATGGCGGGGTATTTGCCCGATTGGTGAGAGACGTGTTGGGCGCATTTGCGCCGGTTTGTCGGCGATGGTCGCAGAGGAAGAGGAGTGCCCTTCGGGGGACCTCGCGGTGTTGTCGTTGCCGTCCTCCCTGTCTTCTGCGACCGTTGCCGCCTTACCCAAGATGGGGGCCTTTTGGCCTGTGGGTCTCTCCCAATGGCGGGGCGTTTGTCCGATTGGTGAGAGACGTGTTGTGGGACGCATTTTTGCGTCGGTTTGTCGGCGATGGTCGCAGAGGAAGAGGAGTGCCCTTCGGGGGATCTCGCGGTGTTTCGTTGCCGTCCTCCCTGTCTTCTGCGACCGTTGCCGCCTTACCAGAGGAGCCGTTTGACGGCGCGGTATGGCAGTGTATCACTGCGGCGCGGCGGGTCCGATGGCCACGGTTCTCGTGGTCGTCGGATATGGTCCTTTTGGACTGGTCGCCGGGCAACCTGTTTCCCCTCGCTGGAGGGACCAGGGGGCTTGCCTTGACTGGCGAGCCCGAGTGGAGTGAGACCACAATAAAAAACCGCCTGTTATCCCGACTTCGGTCGGGACCAGGGGGCGCGAGCTCAAGTGGAGAAAACCACAATAAAAAACCACCGTGCGGCGGCGGCTGCACGCCCGACGGAGTTCCGCGAGGTCGGCACGGGGGTGTCGGCCACGTATTGCACGAACTCCGTCCTTGGAGGAGAGGGACGGCCCTTACGGGCCTGACCTCTAGGCTGCCCCAAGTGGGGGGGCCAGCCCGAGTCTGCCTAGCAGACCAGCGCTGACAGCTTCGCGGCGTTATAGTCAAGGACCCGCGTTGCTGTCGCCCAAGGCGCATTGACGGTGCAAACCAGGGTTTTTTAGTGGGTATTCTCTGCCGACGCGGAGCGAGTCCCACATAACCCGTCTGCTCCCCCGGGCAGCGGGTATGCGTAAACTGCATTTTCCCCTGGTGCAACAAAAAAAAAAAAAAAAAGGTTAGGTTAGGTTGGGGTACATCGTGGAAGGCCTCCTCGAGTGGCTGCCTACTTACCAGTCCTTGTGAATCCTTAGGGATCCTATGGGAACGGTAACAGGCGGTCCTGGCGTATCCTGGGCAACGGAGGGTAGTAATTTCTTAGGGGATTACTACTCGACGGCAGACTTCCTACAGCGAGGAGGACGGTTCTCCCGTCCGTCCTGCCTCGGGTGATGCCGCATGTTGGCGGCGTTGGATGGCGGACGTAGTTCGCGGCTGCGCCTCTGTGCACAGCAACCTTGTTGGTTGTCCGATCGGACGTTTTCGTCCAGTTGGACATTTGTGTCGTGGGTGAGCTCTGGCTCGTAGTGTGGCGGTGTAGCACCGCGGCGCGGCGGGTCTGTCGGCTGCGAATACGTGGCCGGCGGACAGACTTCGGTCAACCGTCGGGCGACCTGTTACCCCTGCCGTGTTTCTCGGCAGGGGCCAGGGGGCTTGCCTTAACCGGCCGGCCCGAGTGGAGACAACCACAGTAAAAAACCACCCCCGCGCGACGGGTCCGTCGGCTGCGAATATCGTGGCCGGCGGGCAGACTCCGGTCACCGTCGGGCAACCTGTTTCCCCTGCCGTGCTCCTCGGCAGGGACCAGGGGGCTTGCCTTGATCGGCTGGCCCAAGAGGAGAAAACCTCACTAAAAAACCCCAATCCCACCGCTGTGGAGGCACGTGGCAGGTGGGGCCCCTATTTGGGGGTCGTCGGCTGGGTAAAGGTCGGCGGAGCGGCTCAGCCCACGGGGAACGCCCGCCCCCCGTGGCCGTAAGTAGGGTTACCCGGGCACAGGGGTCTCTGCCCGGGTGGACCACGTATATCCCCCGTTCTCGTGGGAATCGCATGGATAATTTCAATTTTCACAATCGTTTCGCAATTTTTGATGAGGAGTTGGAGGAGCTGTTGGGCTCGGAGAGTGCGCAGGCAGGCGCGGAGAATGCGCATGTAGGCGCGGTGTGTGCGCAGGTAGGCGCGGTGTGTGCGCAAGTAGGCGCGGAGAGTGTGCCTTCGGGCACGGTGTCGGGATCCGCAGTAGCGGATGCGTCTGGGGATGCTACAGGAGACCGCCCAGCATCAGAGGTCTTCCTTGCATTAGGGTCGTCGTTCTTTACCCGGCCCTCCCAGATGGACGAGGAATCAGACGTGCTTACTGAGTCTGAGGACAGCACGGTATCGATGAGCAGTTTCCTCAAACGGAAACGTGGAGAAGCGTCAGCTTCTGATTCCCCTCCTCCCTTAGGGAAGGGTAAGGGGAAACATAAAGCCAAACGCGGGCGCGGACGACCAAGTACAACGGGAGAGTACGTTGGTCGTGCCGCTGCCCTGCGGGAACTCAATAAGGCTAAACGAGAGCAACATCAGCTCCAGGTCGATGAAGAGGTAGCTGCGGCGGAGAAGAGGGCTCGCGCAGCGCGGGTTAAAGCGGGCTATAGCAGCTGCGACCCGGACACGGACGTGGACGTGGCCGACAGAACGCCGGAGGAGGTCGCCAAGATGGCCTTGGACGACATAGACCACATAGACTCCATGGTCACGAAATGCAGCAACATCAAGGGGACCTACAAAAAGGGCCTCCATGATGGAGCTAAGCGCATGAAAAGGTACATACATGACCTTTCCATGCGCACATCATCCGAGGAGAATCGTCGGCTACAGTCGACGGTTATGTGTTTGTCCTCCGAGAACACGTTGCTGCGCTCGGAAATGGATAGGATGACAGCCAGAGTCACTCAATTGGAGGCGCTACTGGCTGCCCCCGGCGGCTCTAGAGAGCCTGCCGTCACGGACGCGACAATGGAAGTGTGCCAGCCAACACCTTCGGCACCTTCCACGGCCTCCTCTTCGGCTAAGCCCCCGAGCCAGTTTGACTTTGAGGCTGCCATCGAGAAGGCCATGATTGAACAGCGGTTCTTTGTTCATACGCTGTTCAAAAAACTGCAGAGACAGCTCCCTCCTGAGCCGAGCGTGCGCCCTCCACTTGCAGCGGACCGCAAGAAGGAGCCAATTGTGGTTCTGGAGCGGATCCAGGAGCCGTTCAGGGTTCCCGAAGCGCCCCGTCCACAGAGGGCCAAGAAGTCCAAAACGGGTAGCGGGGCTACCGATCCTGGGCCTTCGAAGACTGCGGCCTCGCCGGCTGTTCCACCTTTGCCGGCAGCTGCACAACCTGAGGAAGACTTGCTCCTGCCGTCGACCACCTTGGCTAATGAGGGCTGGTCCACCGTGGTCAGGAAGAAGGGGAAGAAGAAGCCCTCCGCGGCTAGTGTCCCTGCCGCCAAGAACGCTCTTCCGTCGGGCAATACTAACAAGCCCGCCCCTAAGGCCGCTGCTAAGGCCGTTGCACCAGCGGCCAAAAAGGCCAAGAAGAAGAAAAAAAAAGAAGCTGGTTCCCCCGAAAACCTCAGCGGTGGTGGTAACACTATCCGCAGAGGCCACTGAGAAGGGGGAAACATATGAGTCCGTCCTGAGGAAGGCTCGGACTCATATCGATGTTGCCCAGCTCGGATCGGCGCTGTCCGCTGCCGCCAGACACAAACCGGGGCTCGAAAATTCGAGTTCCCCGGGGCGGCGAGCGCCGAATCAGCGGATAAATTTGCGACCAAACTCCGTGAGGTTGTGGCAGATGTCGCCCATATCTCCCGGCCGCAAAAGATGGCCGAGTTGTCGCTCTCTGAGATCGACGACTCGGTCACCAGGGACGAGGTGATTGCGAAGATCGCGGAAGTCGGGGGCTGTGAGCCCGATTACATTAGGGCCGGCGTCATCAGGCCTGGTCGCGGTGGCGTTGGCACGATCCGTGTCCGATGCCCTATTCCTGCCGCTAGGAAGTTACTCGACGGAGGGCGGCTGCTGCTGGGCTTCAGCTCTGTTTCAATCAGAGCCTTGGAAGCCCAGCCCCTCCGTTGTTTTAGGTGCTTCGGGATTGGACACACCCGCGCTCTTTGTCCGTCCTCTGTTGAAAGGACGGACCTTTGCTTTAGGTGCGGTGAAGCCGGGCATAAAGCCGCCACGTGTACCGCCAAACCCCGGTGTGCAGTATGTGCGGCAAGTGGGAGGCCTTCTGGCCACTTCATGGGGGGGAGAAATTGCGCTCCCCCCTCAAAGAAAGGAAACTTCGGGGCGCAGACCCAACCCCGGATGTCAGCAACAGCCGCTAGCCAGCCGGCTGTCGATGGAGGTGCAATGTCCGAATAATGAATCAGGTCGGACATTGCACCTACATACAGGCGAACCTCAACCACTGCCGCTCAGCCCAGGATCTTCTTTTCCAATCCATGGCTGAGTGGGCGGTGGATATTGCTGTCATCTCTGAGCCTTACTTTGTTCCCGACCACTGGATCGGGGACCGCGAAGACTCAGTGGCAATAGTAAGGCGGGCCTCATCGGCTTTTCCCCCCCTCACTCTTCTCGAGAGGGGGTCCAACTTTGTTGCGGCTGAATGCGGGGACACGGTTATCATTGGGGTTTACTTCTCTCCCAATCGTCCCCTGCGAGAGTTTGAGGCACTGTTGGCTCAGCTCTCTCTGACAATGGCGCGTTTTTCGTCTCGTCCTCTCATAGTGGCGGGCGATTTTAATGCCAAGTCGGTGGCTTGGGGCAACCCATCCACCGCTTGCAACAGTCGTGGACCAATGACGGAATCCTGGGCGATCTCCGCGGGCATAGTGCTCTTAAATCGCGGGAATACCTACACCTGTGTGCGACAGCAGGGGGGGTCTGTGGTGGACATTGCGTTCGCCACCCCTGCTCTCGCTGCACGCGTGACAGACTGGCGGGTTGACAGAGTGGAAACCCTTTCGGACCACCGTTATATCCGGTGGTCGGTTTCCACACCCAACACATTCAATGTCTCCCGTGGTCGAGCCCGGCCCACTTTCCCGCGCTGGTCGATCTCCCATCTGGACCGGGGGATTGCTAAGGAGGTCGCGTTTCTGCAGGATTGGTTCGCGCCTCCTTTCTCCGGTCCGGATGTTGACGTTGACAGCTCTGCCGTCGTCCTGCGTGATGCATTGACCGAGGTGTGTGACTCCTCCATGCCTCGGTCCAGACGCCCCACCGCACGCCGAGCGGTTTTCTGGTGGAGTGAGGAAATCGCGAGGCTTCGGGCCAACTGTTTTGCCGCTCGACGCGCTTACCAGCGCAGTCGCCGTCGGAGCACTAGAGACGCCGATAACGAGGCCCGCCTATATGCCTCCTATGTTGAGGCAAGGCGGCTCCTCAAAACGGCGATAGGTGAGGCGAAAGACCGGGGGCGAGCCGAGATGCTCGAGGGTCTTAATAACGATCCGTGGGGGAGACCGTACAGAGCGGCGCGCTGTCAGCTGCGCCCCATAGGTCCCCCACTGACCGAAACCCTCGAGCCAGGCTTATTGGGGGAGGTGGTCCGGGTTCTTTTCCCGGCCCAGTGTCCATCTTTCTCTCCCCCAATCCTCGTACCCCCCTCGGGGTCAGGGCCCATGGATGAGGATATTCCCCCGGTCTCAGCGGAGGAATTTGGAGACGTCGTACTCCGTCTTCGCAAGAAGAAAACGACTCCAGGCCCGGACGGTGTCCCAGCACGCGTCGTCGCTCTTGCGGCGGCGCAAATGGACGAGAGATTTCGGGACCTCTTCGATCGCTGTCTTGCGGTCGGGAGGTTCCCGAAATCATGGAAAATTGGTCAACTGTGCCTCCTACGAAAGGAAGGGCGCCCTGCCGACTCCCCGTCCGCATACCGCCCCATTGTCCTGCTGGAGGAAGTGGGGAAGGTGTTCGAGAAGATTCTCGCCCTGCGAATAACCGACCACCTGACGGGAGTCGGCCCTGATTTGTCCGACCGACAATCCGGATTCAGGACTGGGCGCTCTACAATCGACGCTCTATTGGAGTTGAAAACCCAGGTTAGGGAGGCTCAGGAGAGTGGGCAAGGTGTGTTGGCTATATCATTCGATATAGCCAACGCCTTTAACACCATCCCCCACTCTACTATCCTGGAGGCCCTCAGACATTTTGGTCTCCCTCCCTACCTGAGGAGCGTGCTCGCCGACTACCTGGCGGAGCGAGAGGTGGTATATGTCACCAGAGACGGCACACTATGTCGTCACAAGGTTGAGGCCGGTGTTCCACAGGGGTCCGTTCTGGGGCCCCTTCTGTGGAACATCGGCTTCGACTGGGTTCTGAGGGGCGCTCTCCTCCCGGGCACGGGCATAATCTGCTATGCAGACGACACCCTACTCACTGCCCGGGGGAGGAGCTACGAGGAAGCTGCTCGTCGGGCTGCTGCTGGCGGCTCCTTGTTGGTCCGGCGGATCCAGTTGTTAGGACTAAGGGTGGCGCTGGACAAAACCGAGGCCATCTTCTTCCGTGGGCCTCGGATGCGCCGCCCTCGTGACGCCCATGTCATCGTCGAGGGCGTCACTATCTCTGTTGGTGACCTGATGAGGTACTTGGGTCTGTTACTGGATGCGCGATGGCAGTTTGGCCCGCACTTTAGCGGGCTGTCATCGCGCCTCCTTAAGGCTGCCGACGCTTTCTCTTGGCTCCTCCCAAATCTGGGGGGGCCAAAAACTCACTGTAGAAAGCTTTATGCGGGCGTACTCCGCAGTATAGCGATGTATGGGGCGCCGGTTTGGGCAGATGTTGTCTCTCGCCGGGACAACGTGAGGCACCTCCGGCGGCCCCAGAGGGCAATCGCGCAACGCGTCTCACGGTCCTACCGGACCGTGGGTTTTGACGCGGCTTGCGCACTGGCCAGCACCCCTCCCTGGGAGCTTGAGGCTCAGGTGCTGGCCACTGTCTACTTGTGGACGGCTGAGGAGCGGGCGCGCGGGGAGCGCCCTGCCCCTGCAGAACGAGGTGCAGTGCGGAGGGAGGCATATGAGGAGATGGTCCGTCTCTGGACCGAAGACCTCGCCTCCGCACCTTACGGACGACGACTCCTGGGCGCATTGGGCCCAGTGTTAAAGGAGTGGCTTGAGCGACCACATGGGTTCCTCACGTTTCGTCTGGTGCAGGTATTGTCTGGACATGGGTGCTTCGGACAATATCTGCATCGGATCGGACGGGAGGAATCCACTGTGTGCCGCGAGTGTGGAGCAGGGTGTGACACAGCAGAGCACACCCTGGCCGTTTGCCCGGCGTTCGACGACCCTCGAGCCGTTTTAATCGGCTCACTCGGACCAGACCTATCGCTCCCAGCTGTTATAACATCTATGCTGGGGAGCCGCGCGTCCTGGACAGCTATGGCCTCCTTTTGTGAGACTGTTATGTCCCAAAAGGAGGCCGCGGAGCGGGAGCGGGAAGACGATCCCAACGCTCCTCCGCTCCGCCGACGCAGAGGTGGCAGAGCGCGGCGACTTTTTCGTCGCCTGATGCCGCCCGACGGGGCCCAGCGGGTGGATGGTGCCGGGGCGCCTCCACCCGCCTTGCACGGGTCCCCTTCGTTGGACGGGAGTGGGGTTACCCCTTCGGGCCTCGCTCCTGTCGCTCCCCCCTAGGGGGTGAGCCTGCTTGGGTCCGCCCTTCTTAGGGCAGATAGCGCTGGCGATGCCGTGGTAGTTCTGGATATCCAGGTCCCACGGCACCGTCTCCCAAAGGCGCACGACGAAGGGTCCGGTGTTTTTAGTGGGTATTTCCCGCCTCACTTCCATCATTCCGAGGCGGTGATGAGTCCCACATAGCCCGCTGCCCCCCGAGCAGCGTGGTATGCGTAAATGCATTTTCACCGGAACACAAAAAAAAAAAAAAAAAAAAAAAAAAAGGTTAGGTTAGGTTGGGGTGCAATATGGGAAGCCTCCTCGTGCGGCTGTCCGTTAATAATCTCCTTCGGGACATTGTTAGCGGATGGTCCGGCGCACCCCGGGCAACGTTGGGTAGTAGTGTGTTATGCTACCCGGCGGCTAATTCCCTAGAGGAGAGACGATTGGATCCCGTCTCTCCTCGACCAAGGTGGGGCCAGTGTTGGCGTTGATATAGCTGCGACGCCTTCCATAAGGCCAGTGCTTAGGCACATTTCGATGTGGCCATTATGGCCAGGGGGTCTCCCCCAATGACGGGGCGTTTGCCCGATTGGAGCGAGTCGGCGACCGGATTGGACATTGGGCCCGAGGCCATCTTACCCGGACGTGACATAGTTGGAGTGCGCATTTGCGCGACTGGAACGATGCGTTCGCGCATCGTTTCAGTAGACGTTGGTGCCTTCGGGCGTAGGATGGCGGTGCATCACCGCGGCTCGGCGGGTCCTTCGGCCACGGTTCTCGTGGCCGTTGGATAGGTCCTTTATGGACTGGTCGCCGGGCAACCTGTTTCCCCTCGCAGGAGGGACCAGGGGGCTTGCCTTAATTGGCCGGCCCGAGTGGAGTGAGACCACAATAAAAAACCGCCTGTTATCCCGACTTCGGTCGGGACCAGGGGGCGCGAGCTCAAGTGGAGAAAACCACAATAAAAAACCACCGTGCGGCGGCGGCTGCACGCCCGACGGGGTTCCGCGAGGTCGGCGCGGGGATGCCGGCCACGTATTGCACGAACCCCGTCCTTGGAGGAGAGGGACGGCCCTTACGGGCCTGATCTCTAGGTCGCCCCAAGTGGGGGGGCCAGCCCGAGTCTGCCTAGCAGACCAGCGCTGACAGCTTCGCGGTGTTATAGCCCAGGACCCGCGATGCTGTCGCCCAAGGCGCATTTGACGGTGCAAACCAGGGTTTTTTAGTGGGTATTCTCTGCCGACGCGGAGTGAGTCCCACATAACCCGTCTGCCTCCCCGGGCAGCGGGTATGCGTAAACTGCATTTCTCCCTGGTGAAACAAAAAAAAAAAAAAAAAAAGGTTAGGTTAGGTTGGGGTACAACAAGGGAAGCCTCCACGCGTGGTCGTCTTTGACGGCCCGGCGTACCCCGGGCAACGGCGGGTAGTAGAGAGATGGCTGCTACCCGACGGCTAATTCCCTGTGGGAGCACGCACTTGTGCGTGGCTCCGGGGGCCAGCGTTGGCGTCGTTGTGGTGTTCGACGCCTTCCACGGCCAGTGCTTCGGCACACTGGATGGGGCCTTTTGGCCTGTGGGTCTCTCCCAATGGCGGGGCATTTGTCCGATTGGTGAGAGACGTGTTGTCGGGCGCATTTGCGCCGGTTTGTCGGCGATGGTCGCAGAGGAAGAGGAGTGCCCTCGGGGGATCTCGCGGTGTTTCGTTGCCGTCCTCCCTGTCTTCTGCGACCGTTGCCGCCTACCAGAGGTTTGTCGGCGATGGTCGCAGGGGAAGAGGAGTGCCCCTTCGGGGGATCTCGCGGTGTTTCGTTGCCGTCCTCCCTGTCTTCTGCGACCGTTGCCGCCTTACCAGAGGAGCCGTTTGACGGCGTGGGTTGGCAGTGTATCACTGCGGCGCGGCGGTCCGATGGCCACGGTTCTCGTGGGTCGTCGGATACGGTCCTTTTGGACTGGTCGCCGGGCAACCTGTTTCCCCTCGCTGGAGGGACCAGGGGGCTTGCCTTGACTGGCGAGCCCGAGTGGAGTGAGACCACAATAAAAAAGACCGCCTGTTATCCCGACTTCGGTCGGGACCAGGGGGCGCGAGCTCAAGTGGAGAAAACCACAATAAAAAACCACCGTGCGGCGGCGGCTGCACGCCCGACGGAGTTCCGCGAGGTCGGCACGGGGTGTCGGCCACGTATTGCACGAACTCCGTCCTTGGAGGGAGAGGGACGGCCCTTACGGGCCTGACCTCTAGGCTGCCCCAAGTGGGGGGGCCAGCCCGAGTCTGCCTAGCAGACCAGCGCTGACAGCTCGCGGCGTTATAGTCAAGGACCCGCGTTGCTGTCGCCCAAGGCGCATTGACGGTGCAAACCAGGGTTTTTTAGTGGGTATTCTCTGCCGACGCGGAGCGAGTCCCACATAACCCGTCTGCTCCCCCCCGGGCAGCGGGTATGCGTAAACTGCATTTCTCCCTGGTGAAACAAAAAAAAAAAAAAAAAAGGTTAGGTTAGGTTGGGGTACAACAAGGGAAGCCTCCACGCGTGGTCGTCTTTCAGACGGCCCGGCGTACCCCGGGCAACGGCGGGTAGTAGGCTATCGTTCGAACTACTACCCGACGGCTAATTCCCTAGAGGAGAGACGCTTGGATCCCGTCTCTCCTCGAACAAGGTGGGGCCAGTGTTGGCGTTGTACACTGCGACGCCAACACACGGCCAGTGCTTCGGCACATTTTGATGTGGCCATTACGGCCGGGGGTCTCCCCCAATGGCGGGGCATTTGCCCGATTGACGAGACGTGCTACCGGACTTGACTTGGGCCTAAGGCCAATCTCCCGGACGCGACATTGAGATGGGCGCATTTGCGCGAACCGAACGGATGCGTTCGCGCATCTTTTCGGTGAAAAGGCGTTGCCGTAGGGCGTGGGATGGCGGTGTATCTCCGCGGCTCGGCGGGTCCGTCGACTACGGTTCTCGTAGTCGTCGGATAGGTCCATTTTGGACTGGTCGTCGGGCAACCTGTTTCCCCTTGCAGAAGGGACCAGGGGGCTTGCCTTAATTGGCCGGCCCGAGTGGAGTGAGACCACAATAAAAAACCGCCTGTTATCCCGACTTCGGTCGGGACCAGGGGGCGCGAGCTCAAGTGGAGAAAACCACAATAAAAACCACCGTGCGGCGGCGGCTGCACGCCCGACGGAGTTCCGCGAGGTCGGCACGGGGAATTGCCGGCCACGTATTGCACGAACTCCGTCCTTGGAGGAGAGAGACGGCCTTTCGGGCCTGATCTCTAGGCTGCCCCAAGTGGGGGGGCCAGCCCGTGTATGCTCAGCAGACCAGCGCTGACAGCTTCGCGGCGTTATAGTTGAGGACCCCGCGTTGCTGTCGCCCAAGGCGCATTTGACGGTGCAAACCAGGGTTTTTTAGTGGGTATTCTCTGCCGACGCGGAGCGAGTCCCACATAACCCGTCTGCTCCCCCGGGCAGCGGGTATGCGTAAACTGCATTTCTCCCTGGTGAAACAAAAAAAAAAAAAAAAAAGGTTAGGTTAGGTTGGGGTGCAACAAAGAGAAGCCTCCTCGAGTGGCCAAACTGCTACTAATCTCCTTCGGGGGATTGGTAGTAGTGGGTCCGGCGCACCCTGGGCAACGGCGGGTGGTAATCTCTTAGGAGATTGCCACCCGACGGCTAATTCTCAATGAGGGAGACGAGCTTGCTCGTGAATACGAGCAAGCTGGTCGTCTCGCCTCGGGGCAGACAGAGTCTGCAGCTGCGCGATGTGGGCGCGCAGCATTAGGAGGGGCTGCTAGGCAGCCGTGGTTTGTCGGCGATGGTCGCGGAGGAAGAGGAGTGCCCTTCGGGGGATCTCGCGGTGTTGTCGTTGCCGTCCTCCCTGTCTTCTGCGGACCCTTGCCGCCGGACCCTTTGGTGGTGCCGGTTGACGGCGTCTGTCGGGTTCGCGGACGCTGTCCTGGCGGAGTGGAAGGACGCATGGTGATGCGTGGTGGTTTGTCGGCGATGGTCGCAGAGGAAGAGGAGTGCCTCTCGGGGGATCTCGCGGTGTTGTCGTTGCCGTCCTCCCTGTCTTCTGCGACCCTTGCCGCCTTACCCTTGGTGAGCCGGTTGACGGCGTCCTGTCGGGTCTGCGGACGCTGTCCTGGCTGCGCACTTGTGCGCACTGGGGGGGCCCTTGTGGCCGCGGTTTACTCGGACGTGACTAGTGGGTGTTGGCCATTGGCCGTATCTTACCGGACGCGACCTAGTGGGCGGCGTATTTATACGCCGCGGCGCGGCGGGTTCGGCGGCTTCGGTTCTCGTGGTCGTCGGACAGGTCGTTGGACCAACCGCCGCGCAACCTGTTACCCCTGCTTCGGCGGGGGCCAGGGGTCTGCCTTAACTGGTAGGCCCGAGTGGAGAAAAACCACAGAAAAAACCACCTGTTACCCCTGTTTCGGCGGGGGCCAGGGGGCTTACCTTCACCGGACGGCCCAAGTGGAGAAAACCACACTAAAAATCCACCGTGCGGTGGCGACTGCACGCCCGACGGGGTCCAGTGAGGGTTGGAGTGGGGACATCTCCCTTGCCTTGCACGGATCCCGTCCTTGGAGGAGGGCGACGGCTTCTGCCTGAGCCCTAGGCTGCCCAAGTGGGGGGGCCGGCCGGATCTGCCTAGCAGACAGCGCTGGTGGTGGCGTGGTGTTATGGTTCATACCAAGATCCCACGTCATCATCACCCAAGGCGCGTTGACGGTGTAGACCGGGGTTTTTTTAGTGGGTATTCTCCGTCTCGCTAACTCTAGAGGCGGAGTGAGTCCCACATAACCTGCTGCGTCCCGAGTAGCAGGTATGCGTAAATGCATTTTTCCCCCGGTGCAACAAAAAAAAAAAAAAAAAAAAAAAAAGGTTAGGTTAGGTTGGGGTACAACAAGGGAAGCCTCCACGCGTGGTCGTCATTTGACGGCCCGGCGTACCCCGGGCAACGGCGGGTAGCAGTGTGTCATGCTACCCGACGGCTAATTCCCTAGAGGAGAGACGTCTGATCCCGTCTCTCCTCGACCAAGGTGGGGCCAGTGTTGGCGTTGTACACTGCGACGCCTTCACACGGCCAGTGCTTCGGCACATTTGATGGGGCCATTATGGCCAGGGGGTCTCCCCCAATGACGGGGCGTTTGCCCGATTGGAGCGAGTCGTATTTACCGGATTTGACTTGGGCCTAAGGCCAATTCACCCGGACGAGACAGAGAGGGAGATTGCGCTATGCGCAATGCTGATGTGGTGCATTGCACCACTCAGCCGATGTTGGTGCCTTCGGGCGTAGGATGGCGGTGCATCACCGCGGCTCGGCGGGTCCTTCGGCCCACGGTTCTCGTGGCCGTTGGATAGGTTCTTTATGGACTGGTCGCCGGGCAACCTGTTTCCCCTCGCAGGAGGGACCAGGGGGCTTGCCTTAATTGGCCGGCCCGAGTGGAGTGAGACCACAATAAAAAACCGCCTGTTATCCCGACTTCGGTCGGGACCAGGGGGCGCGAGCTCAAGTGGAGAAAACCACAATAAAAAACCACCGTGCGGCGGCGGCTGCACGCCGACGGGGTTCCGCGAGGTCGGCGCGGGGATGCCGGCCACGTATTGCACGAACCCCGTCCTTGGAGGAGAGGGACGGCCCTTACGGGCCTGATCTCTAGGTCGCCCCAAGTGGGGGGGCCAGCCCGAGTCTGCCTAGCAGACCAGCGCTGACAGCTTCGCGGTGTTATAGCCCAGTCCCCGCGATGCTGTCGCCCAAGGCGCATTTGACGGTGCAAACCAGGGTTTTTTAGTGGGTATTCTCTGCCGACGCGGAGTGAGTCCCACATAACCCGTCTGCTTCCCCGGGCAGCGGGTATGCGTAAACTGCATTTCTCCCTGGTGAAACAAAAAAAAAAAAAAAAAAAGGTTAGGTTAGGTTGGCCAAATGACCGAGGCCTGGGCGATTTCGGCGGGAGTTGTACTCCTGAATAGGGGTAATACCTATACGTGCGTGCGACAGCGGGGGGGGTCAGTGGTGGACATTGCGTTCGCCACTCCTGCTCTCGCCGCACGTGTGAGTAACTGGCGCGTCGAAAGAGTGGAAACCCTGTCGGACCACCGATATATCCGGTGGTCGGTTTCCGCTCCGAACACATCCGGCGTTACCCGTGGCCAAACTAGGCCCGCTTTCCCTCGTTGGGCGATTTCCCGTCTGGACCGGGGGATTGCAAAGGAGGCTGCGTTCCTGCAAGACTGGTTCGCGCCTCCCTTCTCCGGTCCGGACGTCGACGTTGACGTTTCCGCCACCATTCTTCGTGACGCCTTGACCGAGGTGTGTGACTCGTCCATGCCTCGGTCCAAACGTCCCACCGCGCGTCGTGCGGTGTTCTGGTGGAGCGAAGAGATCGCCGGGCTCCGAGCGAACTGTGTCGCTGCTCGCCGCGCTTTCCAGCGCAGTCGTCGTCGCAGTGCCCGTGACGCCGACAATGAGGCCCGCCTATATGCCTCCTATGTTGAGGCTAGGCGGGTCCTTAAGGCAGCAATCGGGGAAGCAAAAGATCGGGGGCGAGCCGAAATGCTCGAGGGTCTTAATGACGATCCGTGGGGGAGACCGTACCGGGCGGCGCGGAACCAGTTGCGCCCCATTGGTCCCCCACTGACCGAAACCCTCGAGCCAGGCTTATTGGGGGAGGTGGTCCGGGTTTTGTTCCGGCCCAATCTCTATCTTTCTCTCCCCCAATCCTCACACCCCCTTCCGGGGCAGGGCCCATAGTTGAGGACATTCCCCCGATCTCTTCGGAGGAGTTTGGTGAGGTGACTCTGCGTCTCCGAGCCAAAAAGACGGCTCCAGGCCCGGACGGCGTGCCGGCACGTGTCGTCGCTCTTGCGGCGGCACAAATGGAGGAGCGATTTCGGGACCTCTTTGACCGCTGTCTTGCGGTCGGGAGGTTCCCCAAATCTTGGAAAGTCGGGCAGCTGTGCCTTTTGCGAAAGGAAGGACGCCCCGTTGACTCCCCGTCCGCCTACCGCCCCATAGTTCTTTTAGAAGAGGTCGGGAAGGTCTTCGAGAAGATAATCTCGCAGCGGATCGTCGACCATCTGACGGGAGTCGGCCCAGACTTGTCTGACAGACAGTTTGGGTTTAGAGCGGGGCGCTCTACGATCGACGCGTTGTCGGAGCTCAAATCTCAGGTCAGGGAGGCAAAGCAGAGTGGGCAGGGTGTGTTGGCTATATCATTTGATATAGCCAACGCTTTCAATACCATCCCCCACTCTACTATTCTGGAGGCCCTCCGATATTTCGGTCTCCCTCCCTACCTGAGGAGCATTCTAGCCGATTATCTGGCTGACCGCGAGGTCATTTTTGTGGACAAGAACGGCACACTATGCCGTCATAGAGTTGAGGCCGGTGTTCCGCAGGGGTCTGTCCTGGGGCCCCTTTTGTGGAACATCGGCTTTGATTGGGTATTGCGAGGTGCTCTCCTCCCGGGCACGGGCGTCATCTGCTATGCGGATGACACCCTTTTCACTGCCCGGGGGAGGAGTTATGAGGAGGCCGCTCGTCGAGCTGCGGCTGGTGGCTCCTTACTTGTCCGGCGCATCGGTTTGTTGGGACTGAAAGTGGCACTTAATAAGACCGAGGCCATCTTTTTCTGTGGGCCTCGGATGCGCCGCCCTCGTGACGCCTGTATCACCGTGGAGGGCGTCACCATCACGGTCGGAGACGTGCTCAAATATTTGGGCCTCTTGTTGGATACGCGATGGCAGTTTGGCCCGCACTTTAGCGGGCTGTCGTCGCGTCTCCTCAAAGCTGCGGATTCATTTTCCTGGCTCCTTCCAAACCTGGGGGGGCCAAAGGCTCATGTTAGGAAGCTATATGCTGGCATCATCCGCAGCATGGCTATGTATGGGGCGCCGATATGGGCTGATGTGGTCTCGCGTAGGGCCAATGTGACACATCTTCGGCGCCCCCAAAGGGCTATAGCTCAGCGCATCACACGGTCATACCCGGACTGTGGGGTTTGATGCGGTATGCGCTCTGGCCGGCACCCCTCCCTGGGAGCTCGATGCTCAGGTGCTGGCCACGACCTATCTTTGGTTGGCAGCGGAGAGGGCGCGCGGGGAGCGCCCTGCTCCGGCGGAAAGGGGTGCAGTGTGGAGCGAGGCCCACGACGAGATGGTTCGTCTGTGGGCCGAGGACCTCGCCTCCGCCCAATTCGGACGTCGAGTTTTGGACGCTGTCGGTCCCGTCCTCAAGGAATGGCTAGAGAGGCAACATGGTTTCCTCACGTTTCGTCTGGTGCAGATATTGTCTGGGCATGGGTGCTTCGGGCGATATCTGCATCGGATCGGACGGGAGGAAACTACTGTGTGCCACGAGTGTGGGGCCGGGTGTGACACGGCAGAGCACACCCTGGCCGTCTGCCCGGCTTTTAGTGGTCCCCGGGCCGTTCTGGTCGGCTCGGTGGGGACCGACTTGTCGCTCCCAGCAGTTTTACGCTCAATGCTGGGGAGCCGAACATCCTGGCTAGCGATGGCCTCCTTTTGTGAGACAACAATGTCCCAAAAGGAGGCCGCGGAGCGGGAGCGGGAAGACGATCCCAATGCCCCCCCGCTCCGCCGACGAAGAGGTGGGCGCACGCGGCGAAATTTCCGCCGCTTGATGCCGCCTGACGGGGCCCAGCGGGTGGTTGGTGTGGGGGCACCTCCACCTGCATTGCACGGGTCCCCGTCTCCGTCGGACGGGAGTGGGTTGTCCTTTCGGACCCCTCCCGTCGCTCCCCCCTAGAGGGGTGAGCTCGTTGGGGTCTGCCGTCTAGAGGCAGACAGCGCTGGCGGTGTCAAGGTTGTATGAGTTCACCTCAGGACCCTTGGCACCGTCCCCATAGGCGCATGACGAAAGGGCCGGGGTTTTAGTGGGTATTCCCTGCCTCCCTACCATCTTGAGGCAGGGCGAGTCCCACATAACCCGCCCCTCCCCCGAGCGGCGGGTATGCCTAAAAGCATTTTCCCCGGCTTAAAAAAAAAAAAAAAAAAAAAAAAAGGTTAGGTTAGGTTAGGTTAGGTTAGGTTAGGTTTTTTTTTTTTTTTTTTTTTTTTTTTTTCTTTTTATGTCTTTTACCTCTGACATTATCAGAGACTTTTTCTTGCTTTTTTGTGTTTTAATTGCTTTATTATTTTTGCTTAAGTTTTATGTATGTATAATATTTGCCGTATTTTATGTGCCTTAATTTGTAATTGCTTTATATATACTGTTATGATTTTTATTGTATTTATGCTTTACTTTTTGCTTTGTATTTATACTTTATTTGTGCTTGTCTATATATGCTTTATATCTATAAATATATATGTAAATATATATGTATATAAATTTTACGTTTTATTTCTTTTATTTGCCTTTTCTACAATACTAGTCATATACTGTAGAAGATCCTTCCGACTGGCGGGGTCTGCTATTATTTCCTGTAGTGTGCCGTTGTTTAATGCTTTTCCTGTTTTTTGTTCTAGGTCATATCGGGCTCTATCATTTGTGGGGCACTCGAAGAGGAGGTGTTGCACCGTTTCCTCCTTGTCCGGGTCGCATATGCAGGCCGGACAAGACTTGCACTTAAAACGGTGCAGGTATTGTGCGAACCCTCCATGACCTGTCAGGATTTGGGTGATTTTGCCGTTTAATTCCATTTCCCTGATGACTTTGTAGGCGTTTGTGGTGTTTGGGAAGAAAGCCTTGGTGACCGAAGCTGTGGTGCCGGATACGTATCTCCGGTCCCATTCGTCCAGGGACTCCAGGCGGATCTGTCTCTTGGCGAATGAGACCGGGCACCGGTCGTAGTCTGGCTTGGTCTTTTTCTTCAGTGCTGATTCTTTGGCCAGCTCGTCGGCCCTTTCGTTCCCTTCAAGGCCCGCATGCGCTTTTATCCAGAAGAGGTGTACCTCTTTCCCCTGCCGTTTGCAGGTTTCAAGGTTCTGGCGCACCTCTTCTGCTAGGGGGTGAAGGGAACCCGGGTTTTTGATGCTTTCTAGAGCTGACCGTGAATCACTGAAGATACCAAAACTTTCTTCCTTCCTTTTGGTGATCTCCATGGCGGCCCTTTTGATTGCCAGTAGTTCCGCTTGGTAAACTGAGCAGTGATCTTCAAGCTTTAATTTGATTGTCTTAATTTCTGCCTGGTCCTTCCAGATTGAGACTGCCGCTCCGACTTTTCCCTCGATTTTGCTGCCATCCGTGTAAACTCGGATGGCTTGGGTACTGTGTCGGTCGACAGTCTCCTGGTCATCCAGGCAGATGAAGTCGTAGGTGTTTTGCTCGGCTGGATGAGGTTTCTCATTGAAAGGGACTCTTGCTTCGATATCTCGATCCAGGGTGATACTTTCATGTCCGTGTTTAATGTTGTACAGTGTTGCCGCTTCTTTAACTCTTAAGTCCAGCGGCAGCAAGCCGGACAGCAGAAGTGCCGCGTCCAATGATACTGTACGGTATGCTTTGGCAATTTTTTGAGCGAAGCCCCTTTGTACCGCCTCTAGGTGTTTCCTCACTCCTATTTTGTCAACTGCTGGTGCCCAGACACTGGCGGCATACAGAATGACTGGTTCGACCACTGCCGTGTAGATTGTCTTGATTACGTCCGGGTGCAGGCCCCAGTTGGTCTTTGCAGCTCTTGAGAGTTGTCCATAGATCCTTACAGCTTTTTTGCAAGCGGCATTTATGTGGCTATTGAATGTGAGTTTTTTGTCTATGACAACTCCCAAGAGCTTTATTTCGTCAACCATTTGTATGTCCGTGCTGCCCATTTTCAGGTGTGGGGTGTCATATTTCAACTTTTTGGTCATTGTTATTGCGTTTGTTTTATGGGGGGCAAATTTAAGTTTATTTTTGAGACCCCACTCCTGGATAAATGTCAGGGTAGTGTTGGCCTGGTTTTCAATTTCCTTGGCTGTTTGTCCGGTGTACGCTAGGACAATGTCGTCTGCGAAGGCTTGGCAATATACACCCTTTTCTTCCAGTGCCACCAATAGCGGGTCCAGCAGAAGGTTCCATAGTAACGGCCCGCCTATGGAACCTTGTATGCAGCCTTTTTCGGTAAACGCTGGGCACTCTTTCCCAGCGTACCTTACTTCTACTTTTCTCTTTTCCAGGTAGCTGTCCATTAATATTCGGATGTTATAGGGGCACTCCTTCTCGGCGAGTCTTAACTTCATCGCAGGCCACCATGCACTATCAAATGCTCCCTCTATGTCTAGTGAGACGATGGTCACTATTTTCTTTTGTTCCATTTGTTCTCGGATGTGTTTCACTAGTACGTAGAGGGAATCCTCGGTGCTTTTTTGTGGGATGAACCCATATTGGTTGGGGTTTATTTTCGGCAATGTGTGGAATTTAATTCTGGCCATTATCATTTTTTCTAGGATCTTTCCCAGCACTGGCAAGAGTCCTATGGGCCTGTAGGATTTGGGACTTGTGTAATTGTCTTTCCCGGGTTTCTTTAATATTATTACTGTGGCCAGTTTCCATGCTTCTGGGAAGTGTCCCAGTTCCATGCATTTGTTTGCCAGTGCTAGGAAAATATTGTCGTTTTGGGTGATAGCTCTTTCACAAATGTCAGCTGTCAACCCATCTTTGCCAGGGGCCTTTTTTGGGTTGAAGCTTCGTGCTGCTCTCAACATTTCGTCTTTTGTGAAAGGGGGGTCTGGGTGTTCTTCAAAATTTATGTGTGTATTTATTTGTTTAGCTTCTAGTCTTATCTGTTTGTGTTCGGGTGTGTCTTTGTTGGGATCATCTTTGGGGTAGAAGGTTTCTGTGAGTAATTTGGCTGACTGTTCTGCATCTAATGTTTTTCCTTCACTAATGAGCATTTCATCCTCCTTCCTCTTGGTTGTTCTTCCTATAACTCTGTATATTCCTTCCCATAGTCCCTCTCTGTCTTGTCTTTCGCAGAAGTTTTTCCAGCTTTCTGTTTGTGCCTTTTTTGCTTCACACTCATATTTTTCTTTTTGTTTCAGGTACTCCTGGATTACTTCGGGTCTGCGGATTGGTGCGGCGCAACGGATTCTCCGCTTCTTCGTGGCTACGTCTCTTTTCATTGCGGCGAGTTCGTCGGTCCACCACGGCAAGGTAAGTAAACTTTTATTTTTCTTTTTAGGTATAGCTTTATTACATGCATTTATTATGGCTGTTGTGTAGTTTTCTATTGAGTTTTCTAGGTCTACTTTATTGCTTATGTTGATTATATTTTGTTCATTTACTTCTTTTGATTCTAGTGCTTCTATGAATTCTTTGTCGAATAGTTCCCAGTCTGCTTTTTTAGTGTTGTAGATTCTGGTAGTTCTCTTAATGTCCGTACCTATTGCTTTTTGCAGGTTTATGGTGAATAGAATTGCGCCGTGATCGGAACCTGTGACGTCTCCAGCCACTCTCCATCCCTCTATCTTGGTGAGCATGTCGGTGGTGCACACTGTTATGTCGACACAGCTGGTGATCCTTCTGTCGCCTCTGATCGTGTCGAAGGTCGGGTCAGAGCCCTGGTTTAGGATCTCTAGACCCAACTCTTCGATCATACCAGCTAGTGCGTCTCCTCTGTGGTTCACCTCTCGACTGCCCCACCATAGGTTCCACGCGTTTACATCTCCTCCCAGTACCGTGTCTCGTGTGCCTATGTCACGCATGATTTTGCTGAGAAGCTCCAGATCGGGTTCTATTGGTTGGTCTCCTTCGAGGTATACGGAGACCATGCCAATTTCCCATGCAGAGGTTCTCAGCTTAACCACAACTATATTTTCTGATGTTAGGTCAGGGCACAATACGACGTCGATGTCTTTGTTGAAGACAGCAATCGCAGATTTATTGACCTTGGCTGTTTTGCGGCTACATTGTATGATTCTTACATCGGGATAGCTTTTCATTTCGCCGATGGAGCCGATGTAGGGTTCCTGGATCATTGCGATTGCTATCTTCCTCTTGGACGCTTCCAACATGAGTTCTGAGGTGGCCAGTTGACTCCTTTGTAGGTTAGCTTGTATGACACGGTATTGGGTGATGGGAACGCTGGTGCTTGGGTTGTTTTGTCTGCTGTTTGGGTTAGGTTAGGTTAGGTTAGGTTAGGTTAGGTTAGGTTAGGTTAGGTTAGGTTAGGTTAGGTTAGGTTAGGTTAGGTTAGGTTAGGTTAGGTTAGGTTAGGTTAGGTTAGGTTAGGTAGGTTTTTTTTTTTTTTTTTTTTTTTTTTTTTTTTTTTGGATGAGTTTTGGTTAAAGTATGGGGATTTTCTGTACAGTTATTCTAAGATTTTGGGTTATTGGGACACAGTAAGATAAATTATGGACAAATTGGTAACTTCTCTAGCATGACCAGAGCTATGGCTATTGGAGTTTATTGGGGCAAATTCAAAGAACACAGAAGTTTTGGTGGTGAGATTGGAGAAAGTTTGTAGAGGGGACAGATATAGCAAGAAGATGTCAGATAAGATTTTGAGAAAATAGAAGTGAGGTTTAGAGAAAAGTTTAGACTTAGAAGGAGGGATTTTTCTAAGTCCCGTAATCTGTTTGGTCCTGTAAGCGGGCCATCATAGCCTTTATACGGGGACACTGTCGGGCGTTGGTGGCATTGTGCGTTACATCGCCTCGGGTGCACATTTTAGCATTATATTTTGCGCAGTTATAACACTTACGCTTTGCAGCGTCGCTCTTGTATGGGCACTCCGAGACTTGATGTCCCTCGCTTGCACAATGGGCACATGGCTTTTTGGCCGCGGTGCATTTAGCCTTAGTGTGCCCGTATTGCAGGCACACATGGCATTGGACAAAACGGCTGAAGTCCTCAACGTGGACACGGCTGTGATCCACGTTGAGTCTCCCGAGAGCGAGGATGGTGTTACGCATCTCGGGAGTGACCTCCAGCACAGCGTTATAAAGGGTCGTGTTTTTGTTACTTGTGAGGAAACACAAGCGGGCTATTTTGACGTCGTTCTGGCATTGGAGGACCTCTATCAGTTCGTCCTTTGAGACGTCCTTAGAGATCCCTTTGAGGATCATGAGGGGTGGTCTTCGTTTGGCGGGCTCTGCAGAAAAGCCTTTGACAGCTTTTGTGCGGTCAATCGTCTCGGTACATTGCTCATGTTTCTCAAACTCAACCCGCAGCTTGCCGTTTGAGATGGGTTGGATCTTTACCGGGGCGTATTTTTGTTTCCGGAAGGAAACAACTTTTTTCCACTCGGATACGACCTCGGTTGGCTTTTTGGAAACATCGTCGGCCGTGACGATGATGGCCGGCTTAGTTCGGGGCGCTGCAGGTTGAGTTTTCGAGGAGACTGCGGAGGCATAGGACACCGGCGAAACGGCTCCCAAAGAGTTATGAAGCGCTGAAGGCGTCATCCCATCTTTGAAGGAGGCGAGTTCAGACCTGACGGCCTGCAATATCTCCTCCTTCAAGCCTGTTGTAGTCTCCCGAACTTCACAGATGGATTCGTGTAGTGTGGTCTCTTTAGCTTCTGCGACGAACTGGTCTTTGAGTTCACCGTAGAGGAACTCTAACCCATAGGATAGGAAGTCCGTGCATTTGAGAATGCAATGCTTGTTTTCCTTGGTGAGACTCTTGTTCGCACCAAGGCAGTCATTGATTGTACGTATTACATCTCGGGTGGTCTTATAATACGATTTGAAGTCCTTTAGGTCATCAAGTTGGTGGGTCATCGTAATGACCACGTTCTCTCGTTGGGTCGACATATTGAAAAACGCAGATGATATCACTTATTCGCTTAGGATCGCAATCGGTGCACAGAGCTCTTCAGCCGCCGGCCTGCCACTCCGTTACGGTGGTCAGGACGCGACGTTGCCCAGGGGACGCGACGTGGACGCAAGCTCTGTGGGGGGTCCCCCGGTTAGGTTAGGTTAGGTTAGGTTAGGTTAGGTTAGGTTAGGTTAGGTTAGGTTAGGTTAGGTTAGGTTAGGTTAGGTTAGGTTAGGTTAGGTTAGGTTAGGTTAGGTTAGGTTAGGTTAGGTTAGGTTAGGTTAGGTTAGGTTAGGTTAGGTTAGGTTAGGTTAGGTTAGGTTAGGTTAGGTTAGGTTAGGTTAGGTTAGGTTAGGTTAGGTTAGGTTAGGTTAGGTTAGGTTAGGTTAGGTTAGGTTAGGTTAGGTTAGGTTAGGTTAGGTTAGGTTAGGTTAGGTTAGGTTAGGTTAGGTTAGGTTAGGTTAGGTTAGGTTAGGTTAGGTTAGGTTAGGTTAGGTTAGGTTAGGTTAGGTTAGGTTAGGTTAGGTTAGGTTTTTTTTTTTTTTTTTTTTTTTTTTGATGAGTTTAGGTTAAAATAAGTTGTGTTTTCTGTTAACGTTTTCTAGATTTTGGTGTTATGATAGTAGTATGGTATTTAGTAACAAAGGTGTAGCTTCTCTAACGTAATCAGAGCTATGACAAATTAACAAAATGTTGGTGAATTGGGGCTTAATCTAGGAAAAACAGAAGATTTGAGTAGAATGGGTAATTAATTTAATTGGGGAAAAAGATGCAAAATATTTATGTCGGGATGAAATTTAAACAATATGATGAATTTGTGGCTCTTGAGGCTTAGATGAGATATCTAGGTCCCATAGTCTGTCTGGTCCTGAAGGCGGGCCATCATGGACTTAATTCGGGGGCATTTCCGGGAGTTTGTGGCATTGTGGGCTGTATCACCCTTTGTGCACATCTTTGCATGATACTTGACGCAGTTGTAGCACTGGCGTTTAGTGCTGTCATTTTTGTGAGGGCACTCGTTGACCTGGTGACCCTCACTTGCGCAGTGTGCACAAGGCTTCTTAGCAGCCGTACATTTGGCCTTTGTATGGCCGTACTGGAGGCACACGTGACATTGCACGAATCGGCTGAAGTCCTCAACGTGGACACGGCTGTGATCCACATTGAGTCTTCCCAATGCGAGGATGTTGGTGCGCATTGCCGGAGTGACCTCCAGTACCGCGTTATACAGAGTCACATTTCTGTTACTGGTGAGGAAACAGAGGCGCGATATTTCGATATCGTTTTGGCCATGGAGGACGTCTAGGAGTTCGTCCTTGTTTATGTCTTTGGGGATGCCCTTCAAGATTAGAAGAGGGGGGCGTCGTTTGGCCTGTTCGGCCGAAAATCCTTTCACGGATTGGGTGCGTTTTATGGTTTCTTCGCACTGCTCTGCCCTCTCAAACTCTACGCGTAGCTTCCCGTTTGAGATCGGCTGTATTTTCGTTGGCGCGTACTTGTGTTTGCGGAAAGAAACCACTTTCTTCCACTCTGAGGCGACTTCCAGTGGTTTCTTTGACACGTCATCGGCTGTGATAATGATAGCCGGCTTGGTTCGGGGCGCTTCTGGTTGTTGTTTGGCCGAGGCCACGGAGGCATAGGACACAACGGGGGTGGTGGTTAAAGTTGGAGGTAAAGAGGATTTTAGGTCTTCTTTAAACGCAGCTAATTCAGCTGAATTACTTCTTCCTTTATGCCTGTTGCGGAATCTCGAACCTCGCATAGAGACTCATGGATGAAGTTCTCCTTAGCTTCAGCGACGAAATCATCTTTAAGGTCGTATCTGATGGCATTTGCTTGGTGTAGGAACTCGACGCATTTATTAATGCAGGCCTTGTTCTCTTTGGTCAGGCTTTTGTTAGCGGTTAAGCATTCTGTTATAGTTCGTAGAACATCTTTGGTAATTTCATAACAGGATTCAAAGTCCGTTATGTCTTTCCGGTCGTAGTTCATGGTAATCACCACAGTCTCCTTCTGAGTGGTAGTCATTTTCGCAATGTGTAATTCGCAGTAAGTCGCAGTTAAATCGCATAGATCGCAGTTATCGCAGAAAGGCACAGAGCTCTTTAGCCGCCGGCCTGCCACTCCGTTACGGTGGTCAGGACGCGACGTTGCCCAGGGGACGCGACGTGGACGCAAGCTCTGTGGGGGGTCCCCCTGGTTAGGTTAGGTTAGGTTAGGTTAGGTTAGGTTAGGTTAGGTTAGGTTAGGTTAGGTTAGGTTGGGGTACAACAAGGGAAGCCTCCACGCGTGGTCGTCTTTGACGGCCCGGCGTACCCCGGGCAACGGCGGGTAGTAGAGAGATGGCTGCTACCCGACGGCTAATTCCCTGTGGGAGCACGCACTTGTGCGTGGCTCCGGGGGCCAGCGTTGGCGTCGTTGTGGTGTTCGACGCCTTCCACGGCCAGTGCTTCGGCACACTGGATGGGGCCTTTTGGCCTGTGGGTCTCTCCCAATGGCGGGGCATTTGTCCGATTGGTGAGAGACGTGTTGTCGGGCGCATTTGCGCCGGTTTGTCGGCGATGGTCGCAGAGGAAGAGGAGTGCCCTTCGGGGGATCTCGCGGTGTTTCGTTGCCGTCCTCCCTGTCTTCTGCGACCGTTGCCGCCTTACCAGAGGTTTGTCGGCGATGGTCGCAGGGGAAGAGGAGTGCCCTTCGGGGGATCTCGCGGTGTTTCGTTGCCGTCCTCCCTGTCTTCTGCGACCGTTGCCGCCTTACCAGAGGAGCCGTTTGACGGCGCGGGTTGGCAGTGTATCACTGCGGCGCGGCGGGTCCGATGGCCACGGTTCTCGTGGTCGTCGGATACGGTCCTTTTGGACTGGTCGCCGGGCAACCTGTTTCCCCTCGCTGGAGGGACCAGGGGGCTTGCCTTGACTGGCGAGCCCGAGTGGAGTGAGACCACAATAAAAAACCGCCTGTTATCCCGACTTCGGTCGGGACCAGGGGGCGTGAGCTCAAGTGGAGAAAACCACAATAAAAAACCACCGTGCGGCGGCGGCTGCACGCCCGACGGAGTTCCGCGAGGTCGGCACGGGGGTGTCGGCCACGTATTGCACGAACTCCGTCCTTGGAGGAGAGGGACGGCCCTTACGGGCCTGACCTCTAGGCTGCCCCAAGTGGGGGGGCCAGCCCGAGTCTGCCTAGCAGACCAGCGCTGACAGCTTCGCGGCGTTATAGCCAAGGACCCGCGTTGCTGTCGCCCAAGGCGCATTGACGGTGCAAACCAGGGTTTTTTAGTGGGTATTCTCTGCCGACGCGGAGCGAGTCCCACATAACCCGTCTGCTCCCCCGGGCAGCGGGTATGCGTAAACTGCATTTTCCCCTGGTGCAACAAAAAAAAAAAAAAAAAAAGGTTAGGTTAGGTTAGGTTAGGTTAGGTTAGGTTAGGTTAGGTTAGGTTAGGTTAGGTTAGGTTTTTTTTTTTTTTTTTTTTTTTTTTGTTGAAGATTTTGGGGAGAAATTTGAGTTATGTCTGTACTTGGTTTCGGTGACTATTGGCTATTTTGAGAAGCAGAATAGTGAGTTTAGGTTTTGTGAAGAGTAACTTCTCTTGCGTGACAAGAGCCATAACGAATAAGTGGAAAAACGAAGGGTGGAAGTCACTGAAAGACAGAAGAATAGAAAGACGAATGTTAGGAAACGATTGTAGATGGAGCACATTGCTAAAGATTTAGTCAGAAGAAAAGAGAAGCAAAGTAGTTAGTTAGTTTAGGTTACAAGTGAGAAGCGAGGAGTGGTCACTTCCCGTAGTCGGTCTGGTCTTGTAACCGACTCATCATCGCTTTTATACGTGGACACTGCTTGGTGTTAGTAGCATTATGGGCGACATCGCCCTTTGTACACATACGTGCGTGGTATTTCGTGCAATTAAAGCACTTGCGCTTATTGTTGTCTCCTTTGAAGGGGCATTCGGGAAGTTGGTGGCCCTCACTGGCGCAATGAGCGCAAGGCTTTTTATCGCTGGTGCACTTTGCCTTAGTGTGTCCAAACTGAAGGCAGGTGTAGCATTGGACAAAGCGGCTAAAGTCCTCAACGTGGACTCGACTGTGGTCCACGTTGAGTTTCCCGAGAGCGAGGATGGTCTTACGCATCTCGGGGGACACTTCGATAACCGCGTTGTAAAGTGTCACGTTCTTATTGGTGGTCAGGAAACAAAGGCGACGAACCTCAATATCGTTTTGGCACGTCAGAACATCGACTAGTTCTTCCTTGGTTATGTCCTTGGAGATTCCCTTAAGGATCATAAGGGGGGGACGTCGTTTAGCCGGTTCTGCCGTGAAAGCAGATGAGGCTGTGGTGCGCGTGATGGTTTCATCGCATTGTTCTGGTTTTTCAAACTCTATTCGGAGTTTGCCATTGGAGATTGGTTGTATCTTAACAGGGGCATATTTATGCTTCCTGAAAGACACAACCTTTTTCCATTCGCTGACTACCTCAGCCGGTTTCTTAGAAACGTCATTGGCGGTCACGATGATGGCCGGTTTGGTTTTGGGCGAAGGGGTGGTGGATTTCGCCATAGAGGCGTAGGAGACTGGGGACGCAGGCGGAACTTCGGGAGGAGCGACTACGGCGGATCTCAGCTCATCCTTAAAGGCGGCGAGTTCATGCTTCACCGCCGCAATCACATCCTCCTTGATGCTTTCCGTAGCGTCCTTGGCTTCAATGATGCTCTCATGAAGCGTAGTGTTCTTGGACTCATTTACAAATTGGTCCTTCAGCTCCCCCATGAGAAATTCCAGACCGTAGGACAGGAATTCGGTGCATTGAAAAATGCAGGACTTATTTTCCTTAGTCAAACTTTTGTTTGCATTAAGGCAGTCATTTATAGTACGAATGACGTTACGGGAGGACTTGTAATAGTCCTCGAAGGTTTTTACATCTCGTAGGTTGTAGTCCATGGTGATGACAACCTGTTCTCTCTGGGTACTCATGATGATGATCGCAGTTATTCACAATTGTTCGCACAGTAATCGCAGAGCACAGCTCTTTAGCCACCGGTCCTGCCACTCCGTTACGGTGGTCAGGACACGGTGTTGACAGGGGACGCGACGTGGACGCAAGCTGTGGGGGGTCCCCCGGTTAGGTTAGGTTAGGTTAGGTTAGGTTAGGTTAGGTTAGGTTAGGTTAGGTTAGGTTAGGTTAGGTTAGGTTAGGTTAGGTTAGGTTAGGTTAGGTTAGGTTAGGTTAGGTTAGGTTAGGTTTTTTTTTTTTTTTTTTTATTTTTTTTTTTTGGGGTGGGACACACCCCTCTGCTAAATATCCCCGGTTTTTGTTTTTACCAAGGGTCTAATATCATTAAATCTAATTATACTGGGTAAATAAATTCAAATCAGTGCTAGGTTTTTTTTTTTTTTTTTTTTTTTTTTTTTTTTTTTTTCAGTCCCACGCCCTTACAATGCTATTCTTAATTTTAACATGCTTTTATACATTGCAAAGAGTATAATTCTATTCTTAATTACTTCTATAACTAACATATCGGTGCCTTTTCATGCTTATTTACTAATAAATAATCCTAATTTTCTAATTTGATCTTAATACATAGTTGGTGCCTTTTACATTGTAGATTCCTATGCTAATAGTTATGTTAATACATTATTTGCCACTTTTTATTTTGGCTTGTTATCTATAATATGTATGTTCTTATACAATTCCTATATCTTATTAACTTTATTATCTATGTATTATTATATAATTTATTATTTATTATTATTACTCTATTTACTTGTACTAGTCTACCTAATTTACTTTATTTGTTCCAATTTCCTTGTTTTCTACAAAGCTTGCTTACTGTACTAATTGTGTCTTAATTACTATTTATTACTATTCTACTATTTATGTGCTATACTTAATTCATGCTTATTTATCTGTTGCAGGTTTGCTGTTTAGCTAGAACACATTTGAGCCATTTGCCCTGCCTACTTGCCTCATCACCTGTCTGCAGTATTTAAAAAGATAGGCACGTCTGGCCTTGTCCCTGACAATCTCCCCCACACTGTCAGGGTCTAGCCGACTCCCGACGCTGCACTCGCAGTCAAAGCGTTGTGCGTCAAATCTTGGACAGTGGAACAACACGTGTTCCACTGTCTCTTCCGCGTTCCCGTCGCATATGCAGTGTGGGGAGTCGGCCAACCTGTATTTGTGGAGATAGGCCCTAAACCCCCCGTGGCCCGTCAGGAATTGTGTGTCGGCGTTCCTGTGCACGTGGTCTTTTAGAATCTTAAAAGCGTCTGCCGCCAAGGGAAAGAAGACCTTGGTCGTCCTCCCCTGGGCAGAGTCAGCGTACCTATGCTCCCAAATGTTGACGGTGTCGGCCCTGATCAAAGCCCTAGCCCTAGACAACGGAAATCTGTCGTATCGTGGTCGGACCTTTAGTCTGGTGGCTGCCTCCTTCGCTAATTCGTCTGCCCTCTCGTTTCCTGCAATACCGACGTGTGCCTTGATCCAGCACAGGTCCACCATGCCCCCGCGCGTCTCGATTTCGCTGATGGCCTCTCTTATTTCACAGGCCAGCGGGTGCAAAGAGGTGGGATCCGATATGCAGTCCAGTGAGGATCTGGAGTCACTGAGTATGACCGCTTTGCCGAGGTCTGGCTTACGTTTGATAATATTGAGCGCCTCCAGGATGGCAAGCATTTCCGCCTGGAAGACGCTGCAATACGGTGCCAGCCTCAGCTTTGCACCCCTGACTTCTACTCCTCCCTTCCAGACAGTGACCGCAGCTCCCACTCCGCCATCAATTTTACTGCCGTCAGTAAAAACTGTAGTGAGCTCCGGGTCTAGATCTTCGACGCCCCGCTCGTCCGTGACGTGCCCCACCTCAAGTTTCTTCCTCAGCGCAGGGTGCGGAAGCGAGAACGGGCTATCCCTCCTCTCCAGCTCCCTGTCCGCCAGAGCCTCCAGCGGTCTACCCCTCTTGGTTTCGTAGAGGGCCCGCTGTTCCAAGGCTCTGAGGTCCAGTGGAAGGATGCCCGCCAGCGCGATCGCAGCTGTCGTGGACGTGGTTTTGTGGGCTTTCGAAATTAGGATCGCATATCTTCGCGCGATCGCGTCCAACTTTCTGCGTATATATTTTTTATTTGCAGCTTCCGCCCAGACGCATGCTGCATACAGGACCGTCGGCTCGACGACCACCTTGTATATTAATGACAGGACCCCTGAGCCAAGGCCCCAGTCCGCCGATGCCGCTCTGGCCACCATTTTGAAAAAGCCTATAGCTTTTTTGTTGGCGTCCTCCAAATGCTGGCCAAAGCTCAGGTTCCTGTCGATAGTGAGTCCAAGAACCTTGAGCGTATCTCCCAACGCGACAGGGATGCCGTCGAGCTCGATGCGTGGCAGGGTGTATCTCTGCTTTTTGGTGACCAGCAGCGCCTGGGTTTTATGGGCGGCGAATTTCATTTTTGCCGCTCTTCCCCACTCCGCCACGCATGTTAGCGCCTCGCCAAGGTGACCCTCAAGCTCCGGTGTCGTGCTGCCTGACGCAATTATCAAAATGTCGTCGGCGAACGCTTGGACGTGAGCCTTCAGTCTCTCCGCCCGCTCCAAGAGGGGGTTCAGCTGCACGTTCCAGAGAAGCGGGCCGCATGTGGACCCCTGGACGCAGCCTTTATTGGTGTCCCTCCTGACCTCTTCACCACCGTATCTCAGCTTGATGGAACGCCCCGAGAGGTAGCTGGATATAAGCTTTATGAGGCCAGGATCCACCCCCTTCGTCAACAGCTGGTCGATGATACCCGGCCACCAGGCATTATCGAAGGCGCCCTCTATGTCGAGGGAGACTATTACGACGATCTTTTTATTTCTGACCTCATTCTTTATTAGCTCGACCGCGTCATAGAGGGCGTCTTCGGTGCCTCTTTGGGGCATAAATCCATATTGTCGCAGGCTTAGGTGGGACCGGCTCCCCAAGTACCACAGAATCCTGTTGGCCATCATCTTCTCGAAGGTTTTACCCAAGATTGGAAGGAGGCCTATCGGTCTATACGCCTTGGGAACCATGTAGTCCTCCTTGCCGGGTTTGGGGATTACCTTGATGATGGCCGTCTTCCATGTGCTTGGGAAGTATCCGGTGCTGTAGCACGAGTTGTAGAGTGCCAGCAACTCCTCCGGATATGACTGGAACACCCTGGTGCAAACATCCGCCGTGAACCCGTCCTCTCCCGGTGCCCGCTTCGGACTCATTTTGGCGAGTACGCACCTGAGCTCCTCCCGGGTAAAAGGCAGAGGCTGCGGTTCGGGTGGTAGTGCGTCCAGCTTTGCGTCCACCTCAGCCCGGATTCTCGCCTGCTCGGCAGTGTCGGTCTCAGGGAGATCCGGCGGGTAAAAAGTTCTGGCCAGTAGCTCAGCAGAGTCCCTAAGGCCGAGGACCCCTCCTGTGGCAGGGTCCCTGAGAGGCTGATCGTCAATTCTGTCCCCGCTGTTTTTTAGGACCCTGTGTATGCCCTGCCACAGGTTGCCCCTGTCCTGCTCTCCGCAGAAGGACCTCCAGCTGTCCCTAATTGCCGTCTGGACTGCCTCCTTATACGTCTCGCGGGCCTGGAGGTATTCGGCGACTACGTGCTGCCTGCGCGCTGCGCAAGCCGCGCGAATCCTACGTCTCAGTCGTGCCACCTCCTTCTTGAGCTCGCCTAGCTCACGACTCCACCACTTGCTCCGTCCCAGAGCCCGGCGAGCGCTCACCCCCGGCATCGAACTCAAGCATGCAGCCGTGATCGCTTTGTTAAGCCTTTCAACCCTTTCGTCGAGCTCTTCGGGGTTGCAGACCACGTCCGGTTCAGCCCCGGTAAGTGAAATTTCTCCCGCCAGGATCTCGTCGAACTTATCCCAGTCCGCTTTGAGGGAATTGAACTTCCTCGTGGCGGGGTTTGGGATTGCCTCCGGGGCCCTATCCAGTATGATGCTGTACTGGATCGGTCTGTGGTCCGAGAGATCCGAGATGGCCGGATCAACTCGCCACCCCGCCACCATTGATGCCATGTCCGCTGATGTAAATGTGACATCGACAATGCTGACGTGGTCTCTTCCCTGTCTATGGGCAGAAAAGGTTGGGACACTGCCCCTGTTTTGGACGAACATCGACCTCTCCATGACCAGGTCCATAATATCTGCCCCTCTTGCGTCCTCAGCTTCGCAGCCCCACCATGGGCTCTTTGCGTTTATGTCCCCCGCCATCAGGACGCTCCGGGTCCCCAGAGCAGACAGCACTCTCCTAATCTCCGACAGATCCGCCTCGAGGTCCGCGTCACCCTCCAGGTACAGCCCAACTACACCCATGGAGAAAGCCCCGAACGACACCTTGACTCCAACAATGTTCCTGCCCACCAGCTCCGCATCAACAGACACCGTAGCGGTTTCGTCAAGGATCACTATTGCAGATTTTGGTGGGGTGTCTCTTGCCGCGCACTGCACAACTCTTGCTCCTCTTAGGTCCAGTCTGTTCCTGCTCCCGACGTAAGGCTCCTGCAGAAGCACCAGGGAGGCGCCCCGCTGAATAGCCGCTTCTACCACGTCTTTTGTTGCTGCGAAGCCCCTTCCGACGTTTGCCTGTATTATGGTTATGTTTTTACTAATTTGTTTTTCTGTTTCAGATGGAGGATGCAGAGCAGCCAGCGAGGGACCACCCAGGAGAAGTGAAGCGTCCGGTACACCATCACTGTAAGTATTAATATTTCCGCTTTCTGTTACAGGTGCAGTTCTCCGGGTGAGCAGCGAGCCAGGAAGCCGAGGGTCCGGATTCGTCGAGGAAGATCCCAGCGCATCCTGGTTCTGGTAAGTATGCCTACTTGTTTCCGTGACCTCGGAGACCCCGGAGTCGCGGGGAGCCGGGTCCGTCCCGTCGGGTTCCCTGGTGAGGACTTCAGCAATATCTCACCGTAGTTCTGGACAGCCTGTCGTGCCGCTGCCATATGCTACACTCCTGTGAGTATGCTGGGTGGTGAGAGTCCCCAGGGGCTCCCTCCCTAGCGCAGTTTGTGCACGTGGGTAGTCCATTCCTGTTTTTGCAGGTCCTTGTGTCGTGCTCCCCATTGCAGTAGCCGCAGCTGACTCTCTCCGCTTGGCAGTTGGGCGCTAGGTGGCCAAATCCCAGACAACGGTAACACTGTGTTACCGGGGACTGGTCAACAGCTGGTACCATCTGGTACCCAATGCGCACCTTTTCTCCCTCTAGCGTCTTCCAGATCTGCGGACTTACCTCGATGATAACATTGCACACAGCGTTATTGCGTCCCCTGGTTCTTCTCACAACCCTTGCATGCTTCTCCGTTTCAGGGATCGTCTTGAGGAGCCCGGCGTTTTGAGACAGGATGGCACTTTCTATTAGGGCATTGGTGACCTCCATGGTTACCCCCACTAGTCTCAAAAATGGGTCCCTCTGCTTGGACTGGGTCACCGAGAGGCCACACTGGGATCCCTTGATGGCCTCGGCCAGGGTCTCCCTCTCCTCCGCGCTCTCACAGCCCACAAAGACTCTCTGCTTCCTGATGCGCCTGAGTCTGTTGACCCCCACCCCCAGGGATACGACGTCCACCTTGGATTTCAGGGTGTTGATGACGTCATCCCCCGAGTGGCGGGGATCAACAGACTCTAGGATCATTCCATAACTGGTAGTGAACGCCTGCTCCGTTCTGGCCCTGGGCCTCCGCAGCTGGTTTTGGTCTCGAGTCCCCACTGATCCAGGCTCGGCCACCGCGCGGCGCGGACGGCTCACTCGCGCAGAACACTCGGTCTCGCTACTGTCCCCTCGGGCAGGCCTTGGAGATCTTCTAGCCACCTGAGCATAGGACTCTATGCAGGCCTTGGTCTCCGCTGCTTGGTTGGACAGTTTGTCTACCCCTGCGATGACCGGCTGCAAGAGCCCCTCAATTAGGTCCTTTGTATCGCTCAGGGCCATCTCCGCTCCTAGACCCGCTGTGATGTTGAGCGGGGCGTTGTCCGTGAAGGCAATGTCTCTCACTTCGGCTATCTCCTCCCGCAGCGTCCTGACCAAGCCCATGAGCGGCTCCGTAGCGCTCCTGACTTCGCGCCTTAAGTCCTCCGCCGTCACAGTTGGCGGCGTCTCCCTGTCTTCTGCAGCGCTGATCCCCTGCCGCAATGCCTCGATACTACTCCTGATCTCCGCAAGGGGTTCGGTGAATTCGTCACGCTGCGGCTGCGGTTGCCCTCTCTCCCAGTCGTCCCCGTGTCCACGCGCCCTGGCCGACGCCTCCTCCGCCTCGATCCGCCACTTCTCCATGTCTACCCTGATGGATCTAAGCTGATCCAGCATGTCCCTGGTACTATTGGCCAGCGTCTCGAGTTGGGGGGCGAAGTCCTGCACAGGGGCAGGAGCCCTTCTTCCGGCCCTTGGTGCGACCGCCTCCGTCTGTCCCATCCTGGTCACCAGTGAACGAACCTCGAGATGCACGGACTCTATTGTCTTAATAGGTCCGTCCATCTCGAAGCTCAGCCACTTCTTGATGCTCTCGACCGTCTCCCCTGTCCGTTTGAGCTGGTTCTGGGTGTCCTTAAGGCGAGCCTCGACTCTCTCCTGCATGTCAAGCATCTGCCTAGTGTGGGCTCGCTCACTCCTGATCAGCTCCCTCGCCGACCTGGTGCGCTCCTGCTCCAGCGCCTGTCTGTGTCGGTGCCTGGAGTCCGACAGGGAGAGGACCAGCTCATATAGCGCACTCATTGCGTCATGGGCTTCGGTCCTACACTCCCTCTTCATGTTGCCGGCCCTCTCAAGCGCGTCCTTCCCCGCGAGAAAGAGTTCGCCAGCCCTCTCTGTTGCCAGATCTTTGGCGACTCCCGTTTTCCCTGCAAGGGGAGGGAGCATGCTCATGCGTCCAGTCCCCATGCTACCCACACTACTGGCCGCCAAGCTCTCGACGTCGGTCCATTCGTCCTCCTGTTCCATTGCCGTGATATCGGCCTGCAGAGCAACAATTTCGGCCTCCATATCGTGCTCCCCTGTAGTAAGCCCGCCGACAACAGAGGGAGGAGGCACAGGTTCCGATGCCGGTTGGTCTGCCTTTTCAGGCTCGGGGACTTCTTTGCTCGCCTCGCTGTTCGTGGGCAAGGGAATGTCCTCCGCCACGTCCACCACCTGGTCAGCAGTCACTCCTCTGGCCGCGTCGGTTGCCATTTTTCGGGCTGTTGATTGGGCATTTTTCACCGTCGCCGTTCGCCTCAATGTAGAACTGGTGCTCTTGGTAGAGCCCGCAGCGCTTCTGCCCGACCTACCGCTCTTCACTGACTCGGTTTTTTTGCCTGAGTCCGACATTCTCTAGCCCTCTATGTAGAGTCTGCTCTATGCACTACCGCTCCCCGCCGCCCCCACCGTCAAGCCGTCAAGATCCGGGTCCGCTGCCGCCCGTCACACCGTTTTTCTCTCTTTGGGGGAGAAGGACTCTATCTAGAGCCGCTCTCGCAGGTCCACCGGGTGGCCAGTCCCGAGGGCCACACACTGAAAAAAGTCCGACCACGCTACGACGTACAGAAGCCGAGATACCAGCTGGTAAACAATTCGGTAAGACCCTCAGGAAAGAAGGGGCAGGCCGTGGGACAGTCCCCAGCGAAAACCCCAGCGCCCTACGACACCCGGGGGCCGAGATACGAGGGTTTTTACAAAAACAAAATGGCGATCCAAGATGGCGGACGCTTTTTGTAACCCTCGTATCTCCGCAACCACTAGCCGCACTGAGGCGAGTGAGGTGTCCCCTGAAAGGGCTCGCCGAGGGCTATCCAACCACGATGTCAGCCCCAAAGTGCGGTGTCCCAAATTCAAATTCGAAATTGCAAAAATGTAGAGACGCCAACCCCGGGTCACAGCCCGACGCACCGACACAATCCAACCCGCGGATCTCCTCCAATGAGGATCCCAGCTCAAATTCCGGTTTTTTGATTGCGGAAATTAAGTCTCTACCCACAGAGACTTGGGCTCTATGGAGGAACCGTGGAGTCCGCCGAAACACACCCTCCTGCGAAAATAGCACTCAAATCGGTGCAATAGATACGGAGATATAAGTTTTTTGAGTTTTGCAATTTACGTAAATCCAAAAAATTTTTGACCCCCCTGAAATTTTGAAAAATAAATTTTTCTTTAGTGCCACCCTGAAGGGGTGACCAAAAAAATACCTTTCGTGCCAAAACCGTGTCGGAAGGCCTAGGGGTGGCTGCTCCACAGCCCCTCGAAAATCTGATTTTTAGGTCTGCGACCCTGTGCCTATTAATTATTATATCTAATTAACTATTAGTCTTAAAAATACAAGGTCTTCACAAAAATATAGAGGGAAAGTTGACGTAACAGATTGCAAAAAGAAAATTAAATTTTTTATAATTTTAATATTTTTAATTTTGATTTAAAGTTGAAGATACCAGAATTTACCAAAAAATTTTGAAAAAATGCCTCAATTTCCTCAACTTTCCGAGTTTTCCGACACTTGATATCTAAAAATGTACAAATACGTTCAACAGGTAAATAAAAATATTAAAAAGATTTTTTCCGCTGAAGCTCTCGTTGCTATAAGGGTTCTAAATTTGGGGTAGTTTTTCCCTGTTCAACTTCCGGCCTTAATAACTCAGAGGTTATGAGCGGCGCGAAGACAAAAGTTTGCAGTCTTGTTCCTTATTAAATTTAGAATTTTTACATGCCATAAAAAGTTAGGGTCACTGATCTTGTTTCCGAGCTAGGGTTGTCCAAACTTAAAAGTTCCGGAAAAGCACAATTATTCGAGAACCACCTGACTTTTTTCAAATCTTGTTTCGGATCTGGCGCTCTCCCGGCGCCCCCCACAGCGCCAAATGGTCTGGCAGAGCGCGACGCCTCTGCTTCGATGACCACGTGCCACGTGGTTTTTGATGAAAACGGCTGTATCTCCGCTGTCTTGGACCGGAAAAATCCGGTTGATACGCCAAAAGATGAAGCTCGCCACGTCCGATCTTCGTGCAGTTCGAAAAGTATGGGTCGTCGATCGATTCGCCGAGTAAAGCTGCAAAAACCGCACCAAAACTTGCAATTTTGAGGTTATAACACCCAAAAATTTTTCAAACTTTCACTTTTCGGCGTTTTTCGAATTCGCCCACATAGAGCGCTTTAACACAAGCTCACTGACACTTTTTTCGACGAGATCGGACGAAAAATGCCACCTCGGCGAATTTTTATGCGCGGAGACGGTGCGAAACGTGGCGCTCCGGGGTGCGGCGAGCGCGGGACTGAGTTAGTACTAGGTTAGGTTAGGTTAGGTTAGGTTAGGTTAGGTTAGGTTAGGTTAGGTTAGGTTAGGTTAGGTTAGGTTAGGTTAGGTTAGGTTAGGTTAGGTTAGGTTAGGTTAGGTTAGGTTAGGTTAGGTTAGGTTAGGTTAGGTTAGGTTAGGTTAGGTTAGGTTAGGTTAGGTTAGGTTAGGTTAGGTTAGGTTAGGTTAGGTTAGGTTAGGTTAGGTTAGGTTAGGTTAGGTTAGGTTAGGTTAGGTTAGGTTAGGTTAGGTTAGGTTAGGTTAGGTTAGGTTAGGTTAGGTTAGGTTAGGTTAGGTTAGGTTAGGTTAGGTTAGGTTAGGTTAGGTTAGGTTAGGTTAGGTTAGGTTAGGTTAGGTTAGGTTAGGTTAGGTTAGGTTAGGTTAGGTTAGGTTAGGTTAGGTTAGGTTAGGTTAGGTTAGGTTAGGTTAGGTTAGGTTAGGTTAGGTTAGGTTAGGTTAGGTTAGGTTAGGTTAGGTTAGGTTTTTTTTTTTTTTTTTTTTTTTTTTTTTTTTTTTTTTTGGTTTATGTCTTTTACCTCTGACGTGATCAGAGACTTTTGTATGCTTTTTTATGCTTTCTTTGCTTTATAATGTTTGCTTTATTTTATGTATGTGTAATATTTGCTGTATTTTAAGTGCTTTATTTTTATAATTGCTTTTATATGTACTGTTATGTAATTTTTGTATTTATGCTTAATGTAGTTTTGCTTGTTTGTGTCTATGCTTAAGTTTTATTTCTTGCTATTGCTTGTTCTGCTACTACTGTCATATATTTTAAGAAGTGTTCCCTTCTTGCAGGGTCAGCGATGATTTCCTGTATTGTGTTTATATTAATTTCTGTATCGATTTGGTGTTTCAGGTCAAATCGGGCTTTTTCGGTGGTGGGGCATTCTGTGATTAGGTGGGGAACGGTCTCTTCTATGCTTGGATCGCAAATGCATGCTGGGCTTGTCTTGCATTTGAATCTGTTCAGGTATTGGGCAAATCCGCCATGTCCTGTAAGCATTTGCGTTATTTTGCCATTGAGTTCAATTCCCTTTATTGTCTTATGCGCGCTTATTGCATCCGGGAAGAATATTTTGGTAATGCCTGCTGTCCCTTCGGTTTTGTATCTACGGTTCCATTCGTCAAGAGACTCCAGGCGGATTTGTCTCTTGACGAATGAAACCGGACACTGGTCGTAATCTGGTCTGGTTTTCTTAAAGAGCGCCGCTTCTTTTGCTAGCTCGTCCGCTCTCTCATTACCCTCCAGTCCGGCATGAGCTTTGATCCAGAAGAGGTGCACGTGCTTGTTCTGCTGCTTGCAGGTTTTCAGATCTTGGCGCACCTCTTCTGCGATCGGTTGTAGCGATCCTGGATTTTTTATACACTCGAGAGCGGAGCGAGAGTCGCTGTAGATGCCGAATGTAGTCTCTTTCCTTTTTAGGATTTCTGCTGTGGCTCTTCGGATGGCAAGCAATTCGGCCTGGTAGACGGAGCAGTGGTCTTCCAGTTTGAGTTTTATGGCCCTTATTTCTCTGTCTTTATTCCATATGGAGACCGCTGCTCCGACTTTGCCCTCGATTTTGCTGCCATCCGTATATATGCGCAGGTCTTGGGTGTTGTTTGCGTCTACTATTTCCTGGTCTATTAGGCACAGGAAGTCATTAGTCGCCTGTGCTGCGGGGTGGGGTTTCTCACAGAAGGGTACTTTTGCCTCTACCTCTCTGTCCAGTGTCGGCTGGGTGATTCCTTTTTTGGACATATAAAGTGCCGCAGCTTCCTTTATTCTGATGTCCAATGGGAGGATTCCCGCCAACACCAGGGCAGAGTTCAGGGAGACAGTTCGGTATGCTTTCCCTATCTTCTGTGCAAAACCCCTTTGCACCGCATTCAGATGTTTTTGTATGCCTATCTTTTCTGCAGCCGGTGCCCACACACTTGCTGCGTACATGATTATGGGCTCCACGACTGCAGTGTAGATGGTCTTAATTACTTCTGGGTGCAGGCCCCAGCTGGTCTTTGCAGCTCTTGAGAGCTGTCCATAGATTCTTACTGCTTTTTTGCAAGCTGTATTTACATGGCTATTAAAAGTAAGTTTTTTATCTATGACAACTCCCAAGAGCTTGATTTCGTCTACCATCTGTATATTAATGCTGCCCATTTTCAGGTGTGGGGTGTCGTATTTCAATTTCTTAGTGATGGTCATTGCGTATGTTTTTTGAGGGGCGAATTTCAGCTTGTTTTCGACACCCCACTCCTGAATAAGTGACAGTGTTGCGTTGGCCTGTTGCTGGATTTCGTCGGCTGTTTTCCCGGTGAATGCCAGAACGATGTCGTCCGCGAAGGCTTGACAGTATATGCCTTTCTCTACGAGTTTTACCAGTAGCGGATCCAGCAGAAGGTTCCACAATAAAGGTCCGCCAATGGAGCCCTGTATGCAGCCCTTTTCATTATACACTGAGTGCTCTTTCCCTGCGTATCTAACTTCTACCTTTCTCTCTTCTAGGTAGCTGTCAATGACTTTTCTGACATTTCGGGGGCACTCCTTTTCGGCTAGTCTTAGCTTTATCGCTGGCCACCATGCGCTATCAAAGGCTCCCTCTATGTCCAGTGAAACAATAGTTACTATTTGCTTTTGTTCTGTTTGCTCTTTAATGTGTTTCACTAGTGCATAGAGGGAGTCCTCGGTGCTCTTTTGGGGAACGAACCCGTATTGTCGGGGGCTCAATTTTGGCAGTATGTGATATTTAATTCTGGCCATTATCATTTTCTCCAAAATTTTTCCTAGCACCGGCAGGAGTCCTATGGGCCTGTAAGACTTAGGGCTTGTATAGTTGTCTTTTCCCGGTTTTTTAAGTACTATCACTGTGGCCACTTTCCATATTTTTGGAAAGTGCCCCAGTTCCATACACTTGTTTGCCAGTGCTAGGAAAATTCTGTCATTTTGTGAGATGGCTCGTTCACATATATCGGCTGTTAAACCGTCTTTGCCTGGGGCCTTTTTCGGGTTGAAGCTTTGTGCAGCTCTCATCATCTCGTCTTTTGTAAATGGGGGGTCAGGGTGTTCTTCATTATCGTCTGTGTTTATCTCTATAGCTTTCTGTCTCATGTGTCTCTGTTCTATTGTGTCTTTATTTTCATCGTCTTTTGGATAAAAGGTTTTTGCGAGAAGTTCGGTTGATTGTTCTGCGTCCAGGGTTTTTCCTTCGCTTATAAGCATTTCGTCTTCCTGCCTTTTTGTTGTTCGTCCTATGACTCGGTAAATTCCTTCCCATAGTCCTTCTTTGTCTTGTTTTTCACAGAATTTCTTCCAACTTTCTGTTTGTGCCTTTTTTGCTTGATTTTCATACTCTTCTTTCTGTTTCAGGTATTCCTGGATTACTTCGGGTCTGCGGATTGGTGCGGCGCAACGAATTCTCCGCTTCTTCGTGGCTACGTCTCTTTTCATTGCGGCGAGTTCGTCGGTCCACCACGGCAAGGTAAGTAAACTTTTATTTTTCTTTTTTGGTATGGCTTTATCGCATGCGTTTATTATGGCTGTAGTGTAGTTTTTTGTTATTTCTTCCAGGTCTAGTTTGTTGCTTGTGTTAATAATGTTGTGTTCATTTATTCCTTTAGTTTCTAATGCTTCTGTTAATTGTTTGTCGAATAATTCCCAGTCTGCTTTTCTAGTGTTGTAGATTCTGGTAGTTCTTTTTATGTCTGTGCCTATTGCTTTTTGCAGGTTTATGGTGAATAGGATTGCGCCGTGATCGGATCCTGTGACGTCTCCCGCCACTCTCCATCCCTCTATCTTGGTGAGCATGTCGGTGGTGCACACTGTTATATCGACACAGCTGGTGATCCTTCTGTCGCCTCTGATTGTATCAAAAGTCGGGTCAGAGCCCTGGTTTAGGATCTCTAGGCCCAACTCTTCGATCATACCAGCTAATGCCTCTCCTCTGTGGTTCACCTCTCGACTGCCCCACCATAGGTTCCACGCGTTTACATCTCCTCCCAGTACCGTGTCTCTTGTGCCTATGTCACGCATGATTTTGCTGAGAAGCTCCAGATCGGGTTCTATTGGTTGGTCTCCTTCGAGGTATACGGAGACCATGCCAATTTCCCATGCAGAGGTTCTCAGCTTGACCACCACTATATTTTCCGATGTTAAGTCAGGGCACAATACGACGTCGATGTCTTTGTTGAAGACAGCAATTGCAGATTTATTTACCTTGGATGTTTTACGGCTACATTGTATAATCCTTACATCAGGATAGGTTTTCATTTCTCCAATGGAGCCGATGTAAGGTTCCTGGATCATTGCAACTGCTATCTTCCTCTTGGACGCTTCTAACATGAGTTCTGAGGTGGCCAATTGACTCCTTTGTAGGTTAGCTTGTATGACACGGTACTGGGTGATGGGTACGCTGGTGCTTGAGTTGTTTTGTCTGCTGTTTGGGATTACTGCCGGGACGCCCTTAGCAGCGGTATTGCACGGTGGACCTCGCTAAGGAGTCCCACCGTTGCCTTATTGGGCATTCCTGGCTGAAGGCACTGTGGTCTGCATGGTCCATTTTTGCCTTGGTGCAGTTGGTGCACTTGGGGGCCTCGCCGGAGGTCCGGCTTGTGCATTCGGACCTATGGTGCTGGCCTCCGCAGTGACCGCACACGTCAGCTGCCTGTTCGCAGAAGCGCTTGCTGTGGCCGTATCCTAGGCAGCGTGAGCATTGGATAAGAGGCGACTGGTCGGCTACTCTCACTTTTTGCAGGTCTACATGCAGGATTCCCACCGCTGTGAGTCTGTTCCAGAGTGTGGGAGATACCTTGACCACTATATGAGTAGCCAGTGGGTTGCGGGTGGGTTTCCTGTATTTGACCTCCATGCGGTCCTCATCTTTGTTTATTCCTGCAAAGATGTCTTTATTTTGCATCCTGATGCCTGCCAGTACTTCCTCGTTGGAGTTATATTTCATGACATCACGAAGTATAACGAGTGGGTCCTTATTCTTGACCTCCTCTACTTTCAGGGATTTTTCTGCAGTTTCAATTCTCTCTTTTACTCTTCCTAATTCTTCCTTCGTTGTACAGCCAATTATTATTTTCCTATCTTTCGCCTTTCTGATCTTATCTATCTTTACTCCTTCTTCCTTTGCATTTATCGCCTGTCTGATTTTGCTAATCACTTGGTCTCCTGTTTCCGTTTCATTGGAGGAGGTGATTACCACAGAGTGCATGGCTTCAGCGGTCCTGATGTTTGCTCTTGGTACTCCAGCCGCCATTCCTGCATATGTCATAGGCCCTGCGATTATCCTTTCTTTCTGTTCGTCTATCGCTTCCTTGAGCCTCTTCATTTCCTCCTGGCTGTCTTTCAGGAGTTTGGAATGTTCCTGTATTGCTTGGAGCATCTTTGCGCCTTCTTCTTTCAGAGCTGTGTCATGTTTTTTGTGCTGTGTAACCTCCTTTTCAATTTCTATTGCTATTTCTTGTGTTTCTTTTTCTTTCATCATCTTATTCTCTCTTTCTGCGTTCTTTACTAGCCTATACATTTTGTCTAGGCTGTTAATGACTGCGTTTTTGATGGTGGTTTTAAGATTTCCGCTTTGGCTCATTTCAAACAAAGCATGTTTCAGGGTCACCTCTGCCTCCTCTGTGCGCGGTGTGACAATTTCAGGCATGTATTCCACGAACTTTACTTGCTCCGGTTCGCTGGGTTTTGGTGCCTTAGCCTTTGGCTTGGAGGGTTTTGTCTCCCCCTTTTTGGCCTGTCCCGGGGGAGTGTAGTCTGGGTCAGGATTCCCTGAAACGACTTCTCCTCTGATTTTCAAGGAATTTGCAGCTGCTGTTAGTGCTGTGCTCACGCTAGGGGGAGCCTTGGAGGGACCTTCTATTGTGATGGTCTTATTTAGAGGTTGCTGCTTGGTTGGGTCCTTTGGAGACGATGTGGCGGTGCCGGTGACGAGCCGTTCCGGGGACTGAGTGGCTTGGGGTTGTGTCCCTTGTGATGATGTCGAGGGAACGGACTTTTCCATGGCTGCTGCTGTCTCCTGGGGGGACGTTGTTTGGTTTCTAGTCGGTGATCTAGAGACAACCATTGTAAAGCTGTGGTTTACAGGTACGGGTAAGTAGTAGTTTATTACTTTTATTTAATGTGTATTTAATTTAATTATTATTTTTGTGTGTTTCAGGTGGCGAGTACGAGTTGAGCGGATGGGTGTGCAAACAACTCGACGTTATAAGATGGGGCTGTACTACTCAACGGTGAGGTGGGTGCAATAAAAAATTTTGACTGTCTAAAATGTTCGATAATTTAGGTTGAAATTTTACAAAAATCGAAGTTTTATGAAATCGGTAAGTAAAAGGTTAAATATTATTATGCGTATGTATAGAGGCCTTAATGGCCTATCTATTGTTATTAATTAAAGATATGCTCTCTATAGAAAAATAAAGAAATGATAAAAAATTTTAGGTGGTGCGAAAAAGGTTAATGGATGGGTGTGCGCAGATTATATCACGAATGGTATGTAATATAAGACCGGTAACTAATAACTTAATAATTCTATGTGGAAAGCTATCTGACTATATGGATCTCGGCAACTAATGGGTTAACAACGAGATTGAGTATATAGGTAGGTAAGGGGTTAATTATATACTATATGTCTAGAAGAGACTTATATAAAATAAAATTTATAGACAAAGTTATTTAAGATTGAAATTTTAAAAGTGAAATATCTCTGGCGGTGAAAGGGTTAAGAGGTGCGAGGGGGGTTAAAAAGATGAAGGGTGCAAATAGAATCCATAAACTAAAAGAAAATTAAAGATCGGTCAAGAGATAGCGAAGATATAGGCAAAACAAAATCGGAAAAATTTTAGGTGCAGTAACCCCGAAACCGGTTAAATCCAGCGAAAAGTCCACCTAAGGTCGGTGAATTTTCGATGAAATTTGTATGGGGAAATTTATATGAAGAATTTGAGAAGGTGTAAAACGGTGTGGTATTAGTGTATGAAGATGGGAGGGGTGTCGGATTATAGGTCTTGAAGAGACCTACAATAAAGGTATATGGACTATATACTCTAAATATAATGGTTATTTAATTATGAATTTTCTAAGAAATTATTTTCATATATGGACTACAGTATGGGAAGCAATACTGCACTAAAGTATCACGGAAAATTCTAAGTCAAAACTGGAAAAATTTATTGCGGGAAAACTATTGGGGATAGACCCGTCGGGTAAAAAGTGGGAGGGAGATAAAAATTCTAGGGATATTAGGTGCGAATTTCAGCAACGTAGCTCTCTTCTTGGTGATTTAAAATCGAGTTGGGTTAGGTTAGGTTAGGTTAGGTTAGGTTAGGTTAGGTTAGGTTAGGTTAGGTTAGGTTAGGTTAGGTTAGGTTAGGTTAGGTTAGGTTAGGTTAGGTTAGGTTAGGTTAGGTTAGGTTAGGTTAGGTTAGGTTAGGTTAGGTTAGGTTAGGTTAGGTTAGGTTAGGTTAGGTTAGGTTAGGTTAGGTTTTTTTTTTTTTTTTTTTTTTTTTTTTTGGATGAGTTTTGGTTAAAATATGGGGATTTTCTGTACAGTTTTTCTAAGATTTTGGGCTATTGGGACACAGTAAGACAAATTAAGTAGGACAAATTGGTAACTTCTCTAGCATGACCAGAGCTATGGCTATTGGAGTTTATTGGGGCAAATTCAAAGAAACACAGAAGTTTTGGTGGTGAAATTGGAGAAAGTTTGTAGAAGGGACAGATATAGCAAGAAGATGTCAGATAAGATTTTAAGAAAATAGAAGTGAGGTTTAGAGAAATTTTGACTTAGAAGGAGGGATTTTTCTAAGTCCCGAAATCTGTTTGGTCCTGTAAGCGGGCCATCATAGCCTTTATACGGGGACACTGTCGGGCGTTGGTGGCATTGTGCGTTACATCGCCTCGGGTGCACATTTTAGCATTATATTTTGCGCAGTTATAACACTTACGCTTTGCAGCGTCGCTCTTGTATGGGCACTCCGAGACTTGATGTCCCTCGCTTGCACAATGGGCACATGGCTTTTTCGCCGCGGTGCATTTAGCCTTAGTGTGCCCGTATTGCAGGCACACATGGCATTGGACGAAACGGCTGAAGTCCTCAACGTGGACACGGCTGTGATCCACGTTGAGTCTCCCGAGAGCGAGGATGGCAGTACGCATCTCGGGAGTGACTTCCAGCACGGCGTTATATAGCGTGGTGTTTTTGTTTGTGGTGAGGAAACACAATCGAGCAATTTTGACGTCATTTTGGCACTGTAGAACCTCTATTAGTTCGTCCTTTGAGACGTCCTTAGAGATCCCCTTGAGAATCATGAGAGGTGGTCTTCGCTTAGCTGGTTCTGCAGAAAAGCCTTTGACAGCTTTTGTGCGGTCGATCGTCTCAGTGCATTGCTCTTGTTTCTCAAACTCAACCCGCAGCTTGCCGTTTGAGATGGGCTGGATCTTCACCGGGGCGTATTTTTGTTTCCGGAAGGAAACAACTTTCTTCCACTCGGTCACGACCTCGGTTGGCTTTTTGGAGACATCGTCGGCCGTGATGATGATGGCCGGCTTAGTTCGGGGCGCAGGGGGTTGATTTTTCGGAGAGGCTACGGAGGCATAGGACACCGGCGAAACGGCTCCCAAAGAGTTATGAAGCGCTGAAGGCGTCATCCCATCTTTGAAGGAGGCGAGTTCAGACCTGACGGCCTGCAATATCTCCTCCTTCAAGCCTGTTGTAGTCTCCCGAACCTCACAGATGGATTCGTGAAGGGTAGTTTCTTTTGATTCTGCAACAAATTGATCCTTTAGTTCACCGTAAAGGAACTCAAGTCCGTAGGAGAGAAAATCGGTGCATTTTAAAATGCAATGCTTATTGTCCTTGGTGAGACTCTTGTTCGCACCAAGGCAATCATTGATGGTTCGTATCACTTCGCGGGTTATTTTGTAATACGATTTGAAGTCTTTCAATTCGTCGAGTTGGTGGGTCATCGTAATGACCACTGGCTCTCGTTGAGTAGTCATGTTGGAACGCAGATGATAGCAAGTTTTCGCAGTTAGTTCGCAATCGGTGCACAGAGCTCTTCAGCCGCCGGCCTGCCACTCCGTTACGGTGGTCAGGACGCGACGTTGCCCAGGGGACGCGACGTGGACGCAAGCTCTGTGGGGGGTCCCCCGGTTAGGTTAGGTTAGGTTAGGTTAGGTTAGGTTAGGTTAGGTTAGGTTAGGTTAGGTTAGGTTAGGTTAGGTTAGGTTAGGTTAGGTTAGGTTAGGTTAGGTTAGGTTAGGTTAGGTTAGGTTAGGTTAGGTTAGGTTAGGTTAGGTTAGGTTAGGTTAGGTTAGGTTAGGTTAGGTTAGGTTAGGTTAGGTTAGGTTAGGTTAGGTTAGGTTAGGTTAGGTTAGGTTAGGTTAGGTTAGGTTAGGTTAGGTTAGGTTAGGTTAGGTTAGGTTAGGTTAGGTTAGGTTAGGTTTTTTTTTTTTTTTTTTTTTTTTTTTTTTTTTTTTTTAGAAGATTTTAGACAAAATTTTTGAAGATATCTGTACAGGTATTCTATGGTTTATGGCTATTTTAAGACGCAGAATCTATTTATTTGGTCAAAAATTTAAAACTTCTCTTGCATGACAAGAGCCATAGGAGACAAGGTATTACGAAGGGAGAAGACATAGAAAGACAGAAAATTGTATAGGGATAGATTGGGGAAAAGTTTATTAATGGCGCAAATTGCTAAAGAATTTAGTCAAGAAGATGAAAAGGTGCAAGATGTTAGATCGGATTACAAGTGGGGAGTGAAGGAGTTTCACTTCCCATAGTCGGTCTGATCTTGTAACCGACTCATCATCGCTTTGATGCGTGGGCACTGCCGGGTGTTAGTGGCGTTATGAGCGACATCGCCCTTTGTACACATGCGTGCATGGTACTTGGTGCAGTTGAAGCACTTGCGCTTGTTTGGGTCACTCTTGAAGGGACATTCGGGGAGTTGGTGGCCCTCACTTGCGCAGTGAGCGCAGGGCTTCTTGTCGCTGCTGCACTTTGCCTTAGTGTGTCCATACTGAAGGCAGGTGTAACATTGGACAAAGCGGCTAAAGTCCTCAACGTGGACTCGACTGTGGTCCACGTTGAGTTTCCCGAGAGCGAGGATGGTCTTACGCATCTCGGGGGACACTTCGATAACCGCGTTGTATAGTGTCACGTTTTTATTCGTGGTCAGGAAGCAGAGGCGACGTACCTCTATGTCGTTCTGGCACGTTAGGACATCGATCAGCTCTTCACGGGTAACGTCCTTGGAGATTCCCTTAAGAATCATAAGGGGGGGGCGACGTTTAGCCGGTTCCGCCGTGAAAGCAGATGAGGCCGTGGTGCGCTTTATGGTCTCGTCGCACTGCTCCGGTTTCTCGAACTCTATACGGAGTTTGCCATTGGAGATAGGTTGTATCTTAACAGGAGCATATTTATGCTTCCTGAAAGACACAACCTTCTTCCACTCGCTGACTACCTCAGCCGGTTTTTTCGAGACATCATTGGCCGTCACGATGATGGCCGGTTTGGTTTTGGGCGAAGGGGGGGTGGTTTTTGCCATAGAGGCGTACGAAACTGGGGACGCAGGCGGAACTTCGGGAGGAGCGACTACGGCGGATCTCAGCTCATCCTTGAAGGCAGCGAGTTCATGTTTCACCGCCGCAATCACATCCTCCTTGATGCTTTCCGTTGCGTCCTTGGCTTCAATGATACTCTCATGAAGCGTGGTGTTTTTAGATTCATTTACGAATTGGTCCTTTAGCTCCCCCATGAGGAATTCCAGTCCGTAGGACAGGTATTCGGTGCACTTAAAAATGCAGGACTTGTTTTCTTTCGTCAAACTCTTATTGGCATTTAAACAGTCATTGATGGTTCGAATGACGTTGCGGGAGGACTTGTAGTAGTCCTCAAAGGTTTTGACATCACGAAGATCGTAATCCATCGTGATGACAACTTGTTCTCTCTGAGAGGTCATGGTGAAAACAGTAATTCGCAGTAGATCGCAGTTGATAGCACTAGCACAGCTCTTTAGCCACCGGTCCTGCCACTCCGTTACGGTGGTCAGGACACGGTGTTGACAGGGGACGCGACGAGGACGCAAGCTGTGGGGGGTCCCCCGGTTAGGTTAGGTTAGGTTAGGTTAGGTTAGGTTAGGTTAGGTTAGGTTAGGTTAGGTTAGGTTAGGTTAGGTTAGGTTAGGTTAGGTTAGGTTAGGTTAGGTTTTTTTTTTTTTTTTTTTTATTTTTTGGGGTGGGACTCACCCCTCTGCTAGTTATCCCCGGTTTTTGTTGATACCAAGGGTCTAATAACATTATGTCTAATCAAACTGGGTAAATAAATTCAATTCAGTACTTTGGTTTTTTTTTTTTTTTTTTTTTTTTTTTTTTTTTTTTTTTTTTTTTTTTTTTTTTTTTTTTTTCTTCCAGTCCCACGCCCTTACAATGCTATTCTTATTTTAACATGCTTTTATACATTGCAAAGAGTATTATTCTATTCTTAATTACTTCTATAACTATTCGGTGCCTTTTCATGCTTATTGACTAATACATAATCCTAATTTTCTAATTTCATCTTAATACATAGTCGGTGCCTTTTATATTATAATTTTCTATACTAATAATTATGCTAATACATTGTTTGCCACTTTTTGTTTGGCTTGTTATCTATAATATGTATGTTATTATACAATTCCTATATCCTATTTACCTTATTATCTATGTATTATTATATAATTTTAATCGCTTATTACTCTATTTACTTGTACTAGTCTAGCTTATTTACTTTATTTGTGCTAATTTCCTTGTTTTCTACAAAGCTTGCTTACTGTACTATTTGTGTCTTAACAACTATTTATTACTATTTTACTATTTATGTGCTATACTTAATTTATGCTTATTATTCAGTTACAGGTTAGCGGTTTTGCTAGAATACGTTTGAGCCATTTGCCCTGCCTACCTGCCTCATCACCTGCCTGCAGAATTTAAAAAGATAGGTGCGTCTGGTCTTGTCCCTGACAATATCGCCTACACTGTCAGGGTCTAGCCGACTCCCGACGCTGCACTCGCAGTCAAAGCGTTGTGCGTCAAATCTTGGACAGTGGAACAACACGTGTTCCACTGTCTCTTCCGCGTTCCCGTCGCATATGCAGTGTGGGGAGTCGGCTAGCCTGTATTTGTGGAGATAGGCCCTAAACCCCCCGTGGCCCGTCAGGAATTGCGTGTCGGCGTTCCTGTGCACGTGGTCTTTTAGAATCTTAAAAGCGTCTGCCGCCAAGGGAAAGAAGACCTTGGTCGTCCTCCCCTGGGCAGAGTCAGCGTACCTATGCTCCCAAATGTTGACGGTGTCGGCCCTGATCAAAGCCCTAGCCCTAGACAATGGAAATCTGTCGTATCGTGGTCGGACCTTTAGTCTGGTGGCTGCCTCCTTCGCTAATTCGTCTGCCCTCTCGTTTCCTGCAATACCGACGTGTGCCTTGATCCAGCGCAGGTCCACCATGCCCCCGCGCGTCTCGATCTCGCTGATGGCCTCTCTTATTTCACAGGCCAGCGGGTGCAGAGAGGTGGGATCCGATATGCAGTCCAGTGAGGATCTGGAGTCACTGAGTATGACCGCTTTGCCGAGGTCTGGCTTACGTTTGATAATATTGAGCGCCTCCAGGATGGCAAGCATTTCCGCCTGGAAGACGCTGCAATACGGTGCCAGCCTCAGCTTTGCACCCCTGACTTCTACTCCTCCCTTCCAGACAGTGACCGCAGCTCCCACTCCGCCATCAATTTTACTGCCGTCAGTAAAAACTGTAGTGAGCTCCGGGTCTAGATCTTCGACGCCCCGCTCGTCCGTGACGTGCCCCACCTCAAGTTTCTTCCTCAGCGCAGGGTGCGGAAGCGAGAACGGGCTATCCCTCCTCTCCAGCTCCCTGTCCGCCAGAGCCTCCAGCGGTCTACCCCTCTTGGTTTCGTAGAGGGCCCGCTGTTCCAAGGCTCTGAGGTCCAGTGGAAGGATGCCCGCCAGCGCGATCGCAGCTGTCGTGGACGTGGTTTTGTGGGCTTTCGAAATTAGGATCGCATATCTTCGCGCGATCGCGTCCAACTTTCTGCGTATATATTTTTTATTTGCAGCTTCCGCCCAGACGCATGCTGCATACAGGACCGTCGGCTCGACGACCACCTTGTATATTAATGACAGGACCCCTGAGCCAAGGCCCCAGTCCGCCGATGCCGCTCTGGCCACCATTTTGAAAAAGCCTATAGCTTTTTTGTTGGCGTCCTCCAAATGCTGGCCAAAGCTCAGGTTCCTGTCGATAGTGAGTCCAAGAACCTTGAGCGTATCTCCCAACGCGACAGGGATGCCATCGAGCTCGATGCGTGGCAGGGTGTATCTCTGCTTTTTGGTGACCAGCAGCGCCTGGGTTTTATGGGCGGCGAATTTCATTTTTGCCGCTCTTCCCCACTCCGCCACGCATGTTAGCGCCTCGCCAAGGTGACCCTCAAGCTCCGGTGTCGTGCTGCCTGACGCAATTATCAAAATGTCATCGGCGAACGCTTGGACGTGAGCCTTCAGTCTCTCCGCCCGCTCCAAGAGGGGGTTCAGCTGCACGTTCCAGAGAAGCGGGCCGCATGTGGATCCCTGGACGCAGCCTTTGTTGGTGTCCCTCCTGACCTCTTCACCACCGTATCTCAGCTTGATGGAACGCCCCGAGAGGTAGCTGGATATAAGCTTTATGAGGCCAGGATCCACCCCCTTCGTCAACAGCTGGTCGATGATGCCCGGCCACCAGGCATTATCGAAGGCGCCCTCTATGTCGAGGGAGACTATTACGACGATCTTTTTATTTCTGACCTCATTCTTTATTAGCTCGACCGCGTCATAGAGGGCGTCTTCGGTGCCTCTTTGGGGCATGAATCCATATTGTCGCAGGCTTAGGTGGGACCGGCTCCCCAAGTACCACAGGATCCTGTTGGCCATCATCTTCTCGAAGGTTTTCCCCAAGATTGGAAGGAGGCCTATCGGTCTATACGCCTTGGGAACCATGTAGTCCTCCTTGCCGGGTTTGGGGATTACCTTGATGATGGCCGTCTTCCATGTGCTTGGGAAGTATCCGGTGCTGTAGCACGAGTTGTAGAGTGCCAGCAACTCCTCCGGATATGACTGGAACACCCTGGTGCAAACATCCGCCGTGAACCCGTCCTCTCCCGGTGCCCGCTTCGGACTCATTTTGGCGAGTACGCACCTGAGCTCCTCCCGGGTAAAAGGCAGAGGCTGCGGTTCGGGTGGTAGTGCGTCCAGCTTTGCGTCCACCTCAGCCCGGATTCTCGCCTGCTCGGCAGTGTCGGTCCCAGGGAGATCCGGCGGGTAAAAAGTTCTGGCCAGTAGCTCAGCAGAGTCCCTAAGGCCGAGGACCCCTCCTGTGGCAGGGTCCCTGAGAGGCTGATCGTCAATTCTGTCCCCGCTGTTTTTTAGGACCCTGTGTATGCCCTGCCACAGGTTGCCCCTGTCCTGCTCTCCGCAGAAGGACCTCCAGCTGTCCCTAATTGCCGTCTGGACTGCCTCCTTATACGTCTCGCGGGCCTGGAGGTATTCGGCGACTACGTGCTGCCTGCGCGCTGCGCAAGCCGCGCGAATCCTACGTCTCAGTCGTGCCACCTCCTTCTTGAGCTCGCCTAGCTCACGACTCCACCACTTGCTCCGTCCCAGAGCCCGGCGAGCGCTCACCCCCGGCATCGAACTCGAGCATGCAGCCGTGATCGCTTTGTTAAGCCTTTCAACCCTTTCGTCGAGCTCTTCGGGGTTGCAGACCACGTCCGGTTCAGCCCCGGTAAGTGAAATTTCTCCCGCCAGGATCTCGTCGAACTTATCCCAGTCCGCTTTGAGGGAATTGAACTTCCTCGTGGCGGGGTTTGGGATTGCCTCCGGGGCCCTATCCAGTATGATGCTGTACTGGATCGGTCTGTGGTCCGAGAGATCCGAGATGTCCGGATCAACTCGCCACCCCGCCACCATTGATGCCATGTCCGCTGATGTAAATGTGACATCGACAATGCTGACGTGGTCTCTTCCCTGTCTATGGGCAGAAAAGGTTGAGACACTGCCCCTGTTTTGGACGAACATCGACCTCTCCATGACCAGGTCCATAATATCTGCCCCTCTTGCGTCCTCAGCTTCGCAGCCCCACCATGGGCTCTTTGCGTTTATGTCCCCCGCCATCAGGACGCTCCGGGTCCCCAGAGCAGACAGCACTCTCCTAATCTCCGACAGATCCGCCTCGAGGTCCGCGTCACCCTCCAGGTACAGCCCAACTACACCCATGGAGAAAGCCCCGAACGACACCTTGACTCCAACAATGTTCCTGCCCACCAGCTCCGCATCAACAGACACCGTAGCGGTTTCGTCAAGGATCACTATTGCAGATTTTGGTGGGGTGTCTCTTGCCGCGCACTGCACGACTCTTGCTCCTCTTAGGTCCAGTCTGTTCCTGCTCCCGACGTAAGGCTCCTGCAGAAGCACCAGAGAGGCGCCCCGCTGAATAGCCGCTTCTACCACGTCTTTTGTTGCTGCGAAGCCCCTTCCGACGTTTGCCTGTATTATGGTTATGTTTTTACTAATTTGTTTTTCTGTTTCAGATGGAGGATGCAGAGCAGCCAGCGAGGGACCACCCAGGAGAAGTGAAGCGTCCGGTACACCATCACTGTAAGTATTAATATTTCCGCTTTCTGTTGCAGGTGCAGTTCTCCGGGTGAGCAGCGAGCCAGGAAGCCGAGGGTCCGGATTCGTCGAGGAAGATCCCAGCGCATCCTGGTTCTGGTAAGTATGCCTACTTGTTTCCGTGACCTCGGAAACCCCGGAGTCGCGGGGAGCCGGGTCCGTCCCGTCGTGTTCCCTGGTGGGGACTTCAGCAATATCTCACCGTAGTTCTGGACAGCCTGTCGTGCCGCTGCCATATGCTACACTCCTGTGAGTATGCTGGGTGGTGAGAGTCCCCAGGGGCTCCCTCCCTAGCGCAGTTTGTGCACGTGGGTAGTCCATTCCTGTTTTTGCAGGTCCTTGTGTCGTGCTCCCCATTGCAGTAGCCGCAGCTGACTCTCTCCGCTTGGCAGTTGGGCGCTAGGTGGCCAAATCCCAGACAACGGTAACACTGTGTTACCGGGGACTGGTCAACAGCTGGTACCATCTGGTACCCAATGCGCACCTTTTCTCCCTCTAGCGTCTTCCAGATCTGCGGACTTACCTCGATGATAACATTGCACACAGCGTTATTGCGTCCCCTGGTTCTTCCCACAACCCTTGCATGCTTCTCCGTTTCAGGGATCGTCTTGAGGAGCCCGGCGTTTTGAGACAGGATGGCACTTTCTATTAGGGCATTGGTGACCTCCATGGTTACCCCCACTAGTCTCAAAAATGGGTCCCTCTGCTTGGACTGGGTCACCGAGAGGCCACACTGGGATCCCTTGATGGCCTCGGCCAGGGTCTCCCTCTCCTCCGCGCTCTCACAGCCCACAAAGACTCTCTGCTTCCTGATGCGCCTGAGTCTGTTGACCCCCACCCCCAGGGATACGACGTCCACCTTGGATTTCAGGGTGTTGATGACGTCATCCCCCGAGTGGCGGGGATCAACAGACTCTAGGATCATTCCATAACTGGTAGTGAACGCCTGCTCCGTTCTGGCCCTGGGCCTCCGCAGCTGGTTTTGGTCTCGAGTCCCCACTGATCCAGGCTCGGCCACCGCGCGGCGCGGACGGCTCACTCGCGCAGAACACTCGGTCTCGCTACTGTCCCCTCGGGCAGGCCTTGGAGATCCTCTAGCCACCTGAGCATAGGACTCTATGCAGGCCTTGGTCTCCGCTGCTTGGTTGGACAGTTTGTCTACCCCTGCGATGACCGGCTGCAAGAGCCCCTCAATTAGGTCCTTTGTATCGCTCAGGGCCATCTCCGCTCCTAGACCCGCTGTGATGTTGAGCGGGGCGTTGTCCGTGAAGGCAATGTCTCTCACTTCGGCTATCTCCTCCCGTAGCGTCCTGACCAAGCCCATGAGCGGCTCCGTAGCGCTCCTGACTTCGCGCCTTAAGTCCTCCGCCGTCACAGTTGGCGGCGTCTCCCTGTCCTCTGCAGCGCTGATCCCCTGCCGCAATGCCTCGATACTACTCCTGATCTCCGCAAGGGGTTCGGTGAATTCATCACGCTGCGGTTGCGGTTGCCCTCTCTCCCAGTCGTCCCCGTGTCCACGCGCCCTGGCCGACGCCTCCTCCGCCTCGATCCGCCACTTCTCCATGTCTACCCTGATGGATCTAAGCTGATCCAGCATGTCCCTGGTACTATTGGCCAGCGTCTCGAGTTGGGGGGCGAAGTCCTGCACAGGGGCAGGAGCCCTTCTTCCGGCCCTTGGTGCGACCGCCTCCGTCTGTCCCATCCTGGTCACCAGTGAACGAACCTCGAGATGCACGGACTCTATTGTCTTAATAGGTCCGTCCATCTCGAAGCTCAGCCACTTCTTGATGCTCTCGACCGTCTCCCCTGTCCGCTTGAGCTGGTTCTGGGTGTCCTTAAGGCGAGCCTCGACTCTCTCCTGCATGTCAAGCATCTGCCTAGTGTGGGCTCGCTCACTCCTGATCAGCTCCCTCGCCGACCTGGTGCGCTCCTGCTCCAGCGCCTGTCTGTGTCGGTGCCTGGAGTCCGACAGGGAGAGGACCAGCTCATATAGCGCACTCATTGCGTCATGGGCTTCGGTCCTACACTCCCTCTTCATGTTGCCGGCCCTCTCAAGCGCGTCCTTCCCCGCGAGAAAGAGTTCGCCAGCCCTCTCTGTTGCCAGATCTTTGGCGACTCCCGTTTTCCCTGCAAGGGGAGGGAGCATGCTCATGCGTCCAGTCCCCATGCTACCCACACTACTGGCCGCCAAGCTCTCGACGTCGGTCCATTCGTCCTCCTGTTCCATTGCCGTGATATCGGCCTGCAGAGCAACAATTTCGGCCTCCATATCGTGCTCCCCTGTAGTAAGCCCGCCGACAACAGAGGGAGGAGGCACAGGTTCCGATGCCGGTTGGTCTGCCTTTTCAGGCTCGGGGACTTCTTTGCTCGCTTCGCTGTTCGTGGGCAAGGGAATGTCCTCCGCCACGTCCACCACCTGGTCAGCAGTCACTCCTCTGGCCGCGTCGGTTGCCATTTTTCGGGCTGTTGATTGGGCATTTTTCACCGTCGCCGTTCGCCTCAATGTAGAACTGGTGCTCTTGGTAGAGCCCGCAGCGCTTCTGCCCGACCTACCGCTCTTCACTGACTCGGTTTTTTTGCCTGAGTCCGACATTCTCTAGCCCTCTATGTAGAGTCTGCTCTATGCACTACCGCTCCCCGCCGCCCCCACCGTCAAGCCGTCAAGATCCGGGTCCGCTGCCGCCCGTCACACCGTTTTTCTCTCTTAGGGGGAGAAGGACTCTATCTAGAGCCGCTCTCGCAGGTCCACCGGGTGGCCAGTCCCGAGGGCCACACACTGAAAAAAGTCCGACCACGCTACGACGTACAGAAGCCGAGATACCAGCTGGTAAACAATTCGGTAAAAAATTACCGTAATTTTTGAGAGACGATATCTCCGCCCCCACGCGCCACAGAGACCCGCGGTCTTCTCTGCCCGACCTCCCGGCAACCCGCGAACCCGCCCAGCCGAAAATAAAAATTACCAAATTTCGGAGCCAACCAAGGGTTGCGGGACAGTCCCCAGCGAAAACCCCAACGCTCTACGACACTCGGGGGCCGAGACACGAGGGTTTTTACAAAAACAAAATGGCGATCCAAGATGGCGGACGCTTTTTGTAACCCTCGTATCTCCGCAACCAATAGCCGCACTGAGACGAGTGAGGTGTCTTCTGAAAGGGCTCGCCGAGGCCTATCCAACAACGATGCCAGCTACAAAAGTGCGGTGTCCCGAATTCAAATTCGAAATTGCAAAAATGCAGAGACGCCAATCCCGGGCCACCGCCCGACGCACCGACACAATCCAACCCGCGGATCTCCTCCAATGAGGATCCCTACTCAAATTCCGGTTTTTTGCTTGCGGAAATTAAGTCTCTACCCACAGTGACTTGGGCGCTATGGAGGAACCGTGGAGTCCGCAGAAACACACCCCCCTGCGAAATTAGCACTTAAATCGGTGCAATAGATACGGAGATATGAATTTTATGAGTTTTGCAGTTTACGTAAATCCAAAAAATTTTTGACCCCCCTGAAATTTTAGAAAAGAAATTTTTCTTTGGTGCCGCCCTAAAGGGGTGACCAAAAAAATACCTTTCGTGCCAAAACCGCGTCGAAAGGCCTAGGGGTGGCTGCTCCACAGCCCCTCGAAAACACGATTTTTAGGTCTGCGACCCTGTGCCTATTAATTATTATATCTAATTAACTATTAGTCTTAAAAATACAAGGTTTTCACAAAAATATAGAAGGAAAGTTGACGTAACAGATTGCAAAAAGAAAATTAATTTTTTTATAATTTTAATATTTTTAATTTTGATTTAAATTTGAAGATGCCAGATTTTACCAAAAAATTTTGAAAAAATGCCTCAATTTCCTCAACTTTCCGAGTTTTCCGACACTTGATGTCTACAAATGTACAAAAACGTTTAACAAGTAAATAAAAATATTAAAAAGATTTTTTCCGCTGAAGCTCTCGTTGCTATAAGGGTTCTAAATTTGGGGTAGTTTTTCCCTGTTCAACTTCCGGCCTTAATAACTCAGAGGTTATGAGCGGCGCGAAGACGAAAGTTTGCAGTCTTGTTCGTTATTAAATTTAGAATTTTTACATGCCATAAAAAGTTAGGGTCACTGATCTTGTTTCCGAGCTAGGGTTGTCCAAACTTAAAAGTTCCGGAAAAGCACAATTATTCGAGAACCACTTGACTTTTTTCAAATCTTGTTTCGGATCTGGTGCTCTCCCGGCGCCCCCCACAGCGCCAGATGGTCTGGCAGAGCGCGACGCCTCTGCTTCGATGACCACGTGCCACGTGGTTTTTGATGAAAACGGCTGTATCTCCGCTGTCTTGGACCGGAAAAATCCGGTTGATACGCCAAAAGATGAAGCTTGCCACGTCCGATCTTCGTGCAGTTCGAAAAGTATGGGTCGTCGATCGATTCGCCGAGTAAAGCTGCAAAAACCGCACCAAAACTTGCAATTTTGAGGTTATAACACCCAAAAATTTTTCAAACTTTCACTTTTCGGCGTTTTTCGAATTCGCCCACATAGAGCGCTTTAACACAAGCTCACTGACACTTTTTTCGACGAGATCGGACGAAAAATGCCACCTCGGCGAATTTTTATGCTTTTTTATATAATACGTCGGACTACTTATGCGAATCCAGAACACGTAATGAGGTTAGGTTAGGTTAGGTTAGGTTAGGTTAGGTTAGGTTAGGTTAGGTTAGGTTAGGTTAGGTTAGGTTAGGTTAGGTTAGGTTAGGTTAGGTTTTTTTTTTTTTTTTTTTTTTTTTTTTTTTTTTTTTTTAGTGAGTTTATGTTACAGTATGAGAAATTTCTGTACGGTTTTTCTAAGATTTTGAGGTATTGGGAAGCAGTAAGATGAATTATTGGCTAAGTGGTAACTTCTCTAGCATGACCAGAGCTATGGCTATTGCGGTTTATTGGGACACGTTCGAAGAAAGACAGAAGTATTGATGGTAAAATTGGGGATAGTTTGTAGATGGGACAGATATAGCAAGAAGATGTCAGTTATGATTTTGAGAAATAGATAGAGATTTGAGGAACAGTAGAGACTTAGAAGGAAGATTTTTCTAAGTCCCGTAATCCGTTTGGTCCTGTAGGCGGGCCATCATTGCCTTTATGCGGGGACACTGCCGGGCGTTTGTGGCATTGTGTGTAACATCGCCTCGGGTGCACATTTTAGCGTTATATTTTGCGCAGTTGTAACACTTACGCTTTGCAGCGTCGCTCTTGTATGGGCACTCCGAGACTTGATGTCCCTCGCTTGCACAGTGGGCGCAGGGCTTCTTTTCCGCGGTGCATTTAGCCTTAGTGTGCCCGTATTGCAGGCACACATGGCATTGGACGAAGCGGCTGAAGTCCTCAACGTGGACACGGCTGTGATCCACGTTGAGTCTCCCGAGAGCGAGGATGGTGGTACGCATCTCGGGAGTGACCTCCAGCACTGCGTTATATAAGGTAGTGTTCTTGTTGGTAGTGAGGAAGCACAATCGAGCAATTTGGACATCGTTTTGGCACTGCAGGACTTCTAATAATTCGTCCTTGGTAACTTCTTTAGGGATCCCCTTGAGGATCATAAGAGGGGGTCTTCTTTTTGCAGGCTCAGCGGAAAAGCCTTTGATGGCTTTCGTGCGGTCGATTGTCTCAGCACACTGCTCGTGCCTCTCGAACTCAACCCGCAGTTTTCCGTTCGATATCGGTTGGATCTTCACCGGGGCATACTTTTGCTTTCGGAAGGAGACGACCTTCTTCCACTCGGTCACGACCTCGGATGGTTTTTTAGACACATCGTCGGCCGTGACAATGATGGCCGGCTTCGTTCGGGGCGCTGGGGGTTGACTTTTTGTGGAGGCCACGGAGGCATAGGACACCGCCGGAGCGGCTCCCAAAGAGTTATGAGGCTCGGATGGCTTCATCCCATCTTTGAAGGAGGCGAGTTCAGACCTGACGGCCTGTAATATCTCCTCCTTCAAGCCTGTTGTGGACTCCCGAACTTCACAGATGGATTCATGAAGGGAGGTTTCCTTTGCTTCTGCTACAAATTGATCTTTGAGCTCTCCGTATAGGAACTCTAATCCATATGATAGGAAATCAGTACATTTCAATATGCAGTGCTTGTTGTCTTTTGTGAGGGATTTGTTCGCACCAAGACAGTCGTTAATGGTGCGTATCACCTCACGGGTTATTTTATAATAAGATTTGAAATCTTTCAGCTCGTCAAGTTGGTGGGTCATTGTAATGACCACGGGCTCTCGTTGGGTAGTCATTATGATCGCAGGATATTCGCTGTTATTCGCAATTAGTTCGCAGTTGGTGCACAGAGCTCTTCAGCCGCCGGCCTGCCACTCCGTTACGGTGGTCAGGACGCGACGTTGCCCAGGGGACGCGACGTGGACGCAAGCTCTGTGGGGGGTCCCCCGGTTAGGTTAGGTTAGGTTAGGTTAGGTTAGGTTAGGTTAGGTTAGGTTAGGTTAGGTTAGGTTAGGTTAGGTTAGGTTAGGTTAGGTTAGGTTAGGTTAGGTTAGGTTAGGTTAGGTTAGGTTAGGTTAGGTTAGGTTAGGTTAGGTTAGGTTAGGTTAGGTTAGGTTAGGTTAGGTTAGGTTAGGTTAGGTTAGGTTAGGTTAGGTTAGGTTAGGTTAGGTTAGGTTAGGTTAGGTTAGGTTAGGTTAGGTTAGGTTAGGTTAGGTTAGGTTAGGTTAGGTTAGGTTAGGTTAGGTTAGGTTAGGTTAGGTTAGGTTAGGTTTTTTTTTTTTTTTTTTTTTTTTTTTTTTTTTTTGGTTATGTCTAGTTCCTCTAACATAATCAGAGTCTTTGGTGTTGCTTTTTTCATTTTTATTTGCTTTTTGTTTGTTTGCTTTATTTTGGCTGAAGTTATATTTGTTATTTATATGCTTATTTCCTGTGCTTTTATGATTGCTTTGTATTTATGCTTTATATTTGTGCTTGTGTATTTTACATTATATTTATACTTATATTTGTGCTTGTTTATTTGTGTCATATATATGTATATATTATATATATTATTTTATATATTATTTATGTTTTGTTTCGTTTATTTGCCTTTTCTACGATGTTTGTTATGAATTGCAGTAAGTCCTCCCGACTGGCGGGGTCTGCTATGATCTCGTGCAATTTATCGTAGTTTATTGCTCTGCCTATCTTTTGCTCCAGGTCATATCGGGCTCTGTCGTTAGTTGGACATTCGACGAGGAGGTGCTGCACCGTTTCCTCCTTGTCCGGGTCGCATATGCAAGCCGGACAAGACTTGCACTTGAAGCGGTGCAGGTACTGGGCAAACCCTCCATGACCTGTAAGCATTTGTGTGATTTTGTTGTTAAGTTCCATTTCTTTTGGTTAGGTTAGGTTAGGTTAGGTTAGGTTAGGTTAGGTTAGGTTAGGTTAGGTTAGGTTAGGTTAGGTTAGGTTAGGTTAGGTTAGGTTAGGTTAGGTTAGGTTAGGTTAGGTTAGGTTAGGTTAGGTTAGGTTAGGTTAGGTTAGGTTAGGTTAGGTTAGGTTAGGTTAGGTTAGGTTAGGTTAGGTTAGGTTAGGTTAGGTTAGGTTAGGTTAGGTTAGGTTAGGTTAGGTTAGGTTAGGTTAGGTTAGGTTAGGTTAGGTTAGGTTAGGTTAGGTTAGGTTAGGTTTTTTTTTTTTTTTTTTTTTTTTTTTTTTTTTTAGTCTTATTCCTCTAACATAATCAGAGACGTTTTTATGCTATTTTGTTGTGTTTTGCTTTCTTTGTTCATTGCTTAGGATTTATATGTGTTTGTTATTTATATATATATTTTCTATGCTGTTTGTGTTTTTGCTTTTTATATATACTTTTTGCTTTTTTGTATATGCTATTTAGTTTCTTGCTATATTTTTGCTTTATGTATTTATGCTTTTGTGCTTTTTGTCTCAATGCTTATACTATTTGTTTTTTCATCTTTCAGGTTTTGTTCCTGGCTATTGCTTTTTCGGCAATAGCGGTTATATACTGCAGGAAATGTTCTCTTCTTGCAGGGTCTGCGATTATTTCCTGGAGTGTATTTATGTCGACTTTGGTGTTGATTCTCTGTTCGAGATCGAAGCGGGCTCTATCAGTGGTGGGACACTCTATTAGTAGGTGGGCAACAGTTTCTTCTTTTGCGGGGTCGCAGATGCAGGATGGACTGGTTTTGCATTTGAACCTATTTAAATACTGAGCGAATCCGCCATGCCCAGTGAGCACTTGTGTTATCTTCCCGTTGAGCTCAATGTTTCTTAACACTTTATAGGCATTTATGGCGTCTGGGAAGAACATCTTGGTCGTGGCTGCCGTCTCTCCGGACTGATACCTATGATTCCATTCGTCAAGAGACTCCAAGCGGATTTGTCTCTTGACGAATGAAATCGGACATCGATCATATTCTGGTCTCGTCTTTTTGTGGAGCGCCGCGTCTTTAGCTAATACGTCCGCTCTCTCATTACCCTCTAAGCCTGCATGAGCCTTTATCCAGAAGAGGTGCACGTGTTTGTTCTGCTGCTTGCAGGTTTTCAGATCTTGGCGCACCTCCTCTGCGATCGGCTGCAGTGAGCCGGGGTTTTTGATGCTTTCGAGAGCGGAGCGCGAGTCGCAGTATATGCCGTATGTGCTCTCTTTTCTTTTTAGTATTTCGGTAGTGGCCCTCTTGACAGCAAGAAGTTCGGCTTGGTAGACGGAGCAGTGGTCATCTAGTTTAAGTTTAATTGCTTTAATTTCATTTTGCTCATTCCATATTGATACCGCTGCTCCGACTTTGCCTTCCAACTTGCTGCCATCGGTGAATATGCGTATTTCCTGGGTATTGTTGGCATCTATTGCTTCCTGATCCATAAGGCTCATGAACTCGTTCGTTTCCTGATCTGCGGGATGGGGTTTCGCGCTGAATGGTACCTTTCGTTCCACCTCTCTGTCTAGTGCCGGTTGGGAAATTCCTTTTTTAGATTCGTATAGATCAGCCGCTTCCCTAATTCTGATGTCCAGGGGTAAAATTCCCGCCAGCACCAGAGCAGAGTTGAGTGAGACTGTCCTATAGGCTTTCCCTATTTTTTGTGCGAACCCCCTCTGTACTGCATTCAGGTGCTTTTGTACCCCTATCTTGTCGACGGCCGGTGCCCAGACACTGGCGGCATACAGGATCACCGGTTCGACTACTGCTATGTATATAGTCTTGATGACTTCTGGGTGCAGGCCCCAGTTGGTCTTTGCAGCTCTTGAGAGTTGTCCATAGATTCTTACTGCTTTTTTGCAAGCGGTGTTTATGTGACTATTAAAGGTAAGTTTTTTATCTATGACAACTCCCAAGAGCTTTATCTCGTCTACCATCTGTATATTTATGCTGCCCATTTTCAGGTGTGGGGTGTCATATTTCAACTTCTTAGTCATGGTCATTGCGTATGTTTTTTGAGGGGCGAATTTCAGCTTGTTTTTGACACCCCACTCCTGAATAAATGACAGTGTTGTGTTGGCCTGTTGCTGGATTTCGTCGGCTGTTCTCCCATTGTATGCCAGAACGATGTCGTCCGCGAAGGCTTGACAGTATATGCCTTTCTCTTCGAGTTCTACCAGTAGCGGGTCCAGTAGAAGGTTCCACAACAAAGGTCCACCAATGGAGCCCTGTATACAGCCTTTTTCATTATACACTGAGTGCTCTTTCCCTGCGTATCTCACTTCTACCTTTCTCTCTTCTAGGTAGCTGTCAATGACTTTTCTGACATTTCGGGGGCACTCCTTTTCGGCTAGTCTTAGCTTTATCGCGGGCCACCATGCGCTATCAAAGGCTCCCTCTATGTCCAGTGAAACAATAGTTACTATTTGCTTTTGTTCTATTTGCTTTTTAATGTGTTTCACTAGTGCATAGAGGGAGTCCTCGGTGCTCTTTTGGGGAACAAACCCGTATTGGCGAGGGCTCAATTTTGGCAGTACGTGATATTTAATTCTGGCCATTATCATTTTCTCCAAGATTTTTCCTAGCACCGGCAGGAGTCCTATGGGCCTGTAGGACTTAGGGTTTGTATAGTTGTCTTTTCCCGGTTTCTTAAGTACTATCACTGTGGCCACTTTCCATATTTTTGGAAAGTGCCCCAGTTCCATACACTTGTTTGCCAGTGCTAGGAAAATTCCGTCATTTTGTGAGATGGCTCGTTCACATATATCGGCTGTTAAACCGTCTTTGCCTGGGGCCTTTTTCGGGTTGAAGCTTTGTGCAGCTCTCATCATCTCGTCTTTTGTAAATGGGGGGTCAGGGTGTTCTTCATTATCGTCTGTGTTTATCTCGATAGCTTTCTGTCTCATGTGTCTCTGTTCTATTGTATCTTTGTTTTCATCGTCTTTTGGGTAAAAGGTTTTTGCGAGAAGTTCGGCTGATTGTTCTGCGTCCAGGGTTTTTCCTTCGCTGATAAGCATTTCGTCTTCCTGTCTTTTTGTTGTTCGTCCTATGACTCGGTAAATTCCTTCCCATAGTCCTTCTTTGTCTTGTTTTTCACAGAATTTCTTCCAACTTTCTGTTTGTGCCTTTTTTGCTTGATTTTCATACTCTTCTTTCTGTTTCAGGTATTCCTGGATTACTTCGGGTGGTTAGGTTAGGTTAGGTTAGGTTAGGTTAGGTTAGGTTAGGTTAGGTTAGGTTAGGTTAGGTTAGGTTAGGTTAGGTTAGGTTAGGTTAGGTTAGGTTAGGTTAGGTTAGGTTAGGTTAGGTTTTTTTTTTTTTTTTTTTTTTTTTTTTTTTTTTGGTTTAAGTCTTTTACCTCTGACGTGATCAGAGACTTTTGTATGCTTTTTATGTTTTCTTTGCTTTATAATGTTTGCTTTATTCTATGAATGTGTAATATTTGCTGTATTTTAAGTGCTTTATTTTTATAATTGCTTTTATATGTACTGTTATGTTATTTTTGTATTTATGCTTTATGTATTTGTGCTTTTTTGTATCTATGCTTAAGTTTTATTTCTTGCTATTGCCTGTTCCGCTATGGCTGTTATGTAATTTAGGAAATGTTCCCGCCTTTCGGGGTCGGCAATGATTTCTTGGATTGTATTTATATTGATTTCTGTGTTTATTCTGTGTTTCAGGTCAAATCTGGCTCTTTCTGTGGAGGGGCATTCTGTTAGCAGATGGGGGACAGTTTCTTCTACGCTTGGATCGCAAATGCAGGCTGGGCTTGTTTTACATTTAAATTTGTTCAGGTATTGGGCGAATCCACCATGTCCGGTAAGTATCTGTGTTATTTTGCCGTTGAGCTCAATTTTTCTAATTATTTTATGTGCGCTTATGGCGTCTGGGAAGAATAATTTTGTGGTGGCTGCCGTGTCTCCAGATTGGTATCTGCGATTCCATTCGTCAAGAGATTCCAGGCGGATTTGTCTCTTGACGAATGAAACCGGACACTGGTCATAATCCGGTCTTGTTTTCTTAAAGAGCGCCGCTTCCTTCGCCAGCTCGTCCGCTCTCTCATTGCCCTCTAGTCCGGCATGTGCTTTGATCCAGAAGAGGTGCACGTGCTTGTTCTGCTGCTTGCAGGTTTTCAGATCTTGGCGCACCTCTTCTGCGATCGGTTGTAATGACCCTGGGTTTTTTATGCACTCGAGAGCGGAGCGTGAGTCGCTGTAGATGCCGAAAGTCGTCTCTTTCCTTTTTAGGATTTCTGCTGTGGCTCTTCGGATGGCAAGCAATTCGGCCTGGTAGACGGAGCAGTGGTCTTCCAGTTTGAGTTTGATGGCTCTTATTTCTCTCTCTTTATTCCATATGGAGACCGCCGCTCCGACCCTGCCCTCGATTTTGCTGCCATCCGTATATATGCATAAGTCTTGTCCACTATTTGCATCCACCGATTCCTGGTCAACCAGGCACAGGAAGTCATTGTTTGTCTGTTTTGCGGGGTGGGGTTTCTCACAGAAGGGTACTTTTGCCTCTACCTCTCTGTCCAGTGTCGGCTGGGTGATTCCTTTTTTGGACATATAAAGTGCCGCAGCTTCCTTTATTCTGATGTCCAGTGGGAGGATTCCCGCCAACACCAGGGCAGAGTTCAGGGAGACAGTTCGGTATGCTTTCCCTATCTTCTGTGCAAAACCCCTTTGCACCGCATTCAGGTGTTTTTGTATGCCAATCTTTTCTGCAGCCGGTGCCCACACACTTGCTGCGTACATGATTATGGGCTCCACGACTGCAGTGTAGATGGTCTTAATTACTTCTGGGTGCAGGCCCCAGCTGGTCTTTGCAGCTCTTGAGAGCTGTCCATAGATTCTTACTGCTTTTTTGCAAGCTGTATTTACATGGCTATTAAAAGTAAGTTTTTTATCTATGACAACTCCCAAGAGCTTGATCTCGTCTACCATCTGTATATTAATGCTGCCCATTTTCAGGTGTGGGGTGTCATATTTCAATTTCTTAGTGATGGTCATTGCGTATGTTTTTTGAGGGGCGAATTTCAGCTTGTTTTCGACACCCCACTCCTGAATAAGTGACAGTGTTGCGTTGGCCTGTTGCTGGATTTCGTCGGCTGTTTTCCCGGTGAATGCCAGAACGATGTCGTCCGCGAAGGCTTGACAGTATATGCCTTTCTCTACGAGTTTTACCAGTAGCGGGTCCAGCAGAAGGTTCCACAATAAAGGTCCGCCAATGGAGCCCTGTATGCAGCCCTTTTCATTATATACTGAGTGCTCTTTCCCTGCGTATCTAACTTCTACCTTTCTCTCTTCTAGGTAGCTGTCAATGACTTTTCTGACATTTCGGGGGCACTCCTTTTCGGCTAGTCTTAGCTTTATCGCTGGCCACCATGCGCTATCAAAGGCTCCCTCTATGTCCAGTGAAACAATAGTTACTATTTGCTTTTGTTCTGTTTGCTCTTTAATGTGTTTCACTAGTGCATAGAGGGAGTCCTCGGTGCTCTTTTGGGGAACGAACCCGTATTGTCGGGGGCTCAATTTTGGCAGTATGTGATATTTAATTCTGGCCATTATCATTTTCTCCAAAATTTTTCCTAGCACCGGCAGGAGTCCTATGGGCCTGTAAGACTTAGGGCTTGTATAGTTGTCTTTTCCCGGTTTTTTAAGTACTATCACTGTGGCCACTTTCCATATTTTTGGAAAGTGCCCCAGTTCCATACACTTGTTTGCCAGTGCTAGGAAAATTCTGTCATTTTGTGAGATGGCTCGTTCACATATATCGGCTGTTAAACCGTCTTTGCCTGGAGCCTTTTTCGGGTTGAAGCTTTGTGCAGCTCTCATCATCTCGTCTTTTGTAAATGGGGGGTCAGGGTGTTCTTCATTATCGTCTGTGTTTATCTCTATAGCTTTCTGTCTCATGTGTTTCTGTTCTATTGTGTCTTTATTTTCATCGTCTTTTGGATAAAAGGTTTTTGCGAGAAGTTCGGTTGATTGTTCTGCGTCCAGGGTTTTTCCTTCGCTGATAAGCATTTCGTCTTCCTGCCTTTTTGTTGTTCGTCCTATGACTCGGTAAATTCCTTCCCATAGTCCTTCTTTGTCTTGTTTTTCACAGAATTTCTTCCAACTTTCTGTTTGTGCCTTTTTTGCTTGATTTTCATACTCTTCTTTCTGTTTCAGGTATTCCTGGATTACTTCGGGTCTGCGGATTGGTGAGGCGCAACGAATTCTCCGCTTCTTCGTGGCTACGTCTCTTTTCATTGCGGCGAGTTCGTCGGTCCACCACGGCAAGGTAAGTAAACTTTTATTTTTCTTTTTTGGTATGGCTTTATCGCATGCGTTTATTATGGCTGTAGTGTAGTTTTTTGTTATTTCTTCCAGGTCTAGTTTGTTGCTTGTGTTATTAATGTTGTGTTCATTTATTCCTTTAGTTTCTAATGCTTCTGTTAATTGTTTGTCGAATAATTCCCAGTCTGCTTTTCTAGTGTTGTAGATTCTGGTAGTTCTTTTTATGTCTGTGCCTATTGCTTTTTGCAGGTTTATGGTGAATAGGATTGCGCCGTGATCGGATCCTGTGACGTCTCCCGCCACTCTCCATCCCTCTATCTTGGTGAGCATGTCGGTGGTGCACACTGTTATATCGACACAGCTGGTGATCCTTCTGTCGCCTCTGATTGTATCAAAAGTCGGGTCAGAGCCCTGGTTTAGGATCTCTAGACCCAACTCTTCGACCATACCAGCTAATGCCTCTCCTCTGTGGTTCACCTCTCGACTGCCCCACCATAGGTTCCACGCGTTTACATCTCCTCCCAGTACCGTGTCTCTTGTGCCTATGTCACGCATGATTTTGCTGAGAAGCTCCAGATCGGGTTCTATTGGTTGGTCTCCTTCGAGGTATACGGAGACCATGCCAATTTCCCATGCAGAGGTTCTCAGCTTGACCACCACTATATTTTCCGATGTTAAGTCAGGGCACAATACGACGTCGATGTCTTTGTTGAAGACAGCAATTGCAGATTTATTTACCTTGGATGTTTTACGGCTACATTGTATAATCCTTACATCAGGATAGGTTTTCATTTCTCCAATGGAGCCGATGTAAGGTTCCTGGATCATTGCAACTGCTATCTTCCTCTTGGACGCTTCTAACATGAGTTCTGAGGTGGCCAATTGACTCCTTTGTAGGTTAGCTTGTATGACACGGTACTGCGTGATGGGTACGCTGGTGCTTGAGTTGTTTTGTCTGCTGTTTGGGATTACTGCCGGGACGCCCTTAGCAGCGGTATTGCACGGTGGACCTCGCTAAGGAGTCCCACCGTTGCCTTATTGGGCATTCCTGGCTGAAGGCACTGTGGTCTGCATGGTCCATTTTTGCCTTGGTGCAGTTGGTGCACTTGGGGGCCTCGCCAGAGGTCCGGCTTGTGCATTCGGACCTATGGTGCTGGCTTCCGCAGTGACCGCACACGTCAGCTGCCTGTTCGCAGAAGCGCTTGCTGTGGCCGTATCCTAGGCAGCGTGAGCATTGGATAAGAGGCGACTGGTCAGCTACTCTCACTTTTTGCAGGTCTACATGCAGGATTCCCACCGCTGTGAGCCTGTTCCAGAGTGTGGGAGATACCTTGACCACTATATGAGTAGCCAGTGGGTTGCGGGTGGGTTTCCTGTATTTGACCTCCATGCGGTCCTCTTCTTTGTTTATTCCTGCAAAGATGTCTTTATTTTGCATCCTGATGCCTGCCAGTACTTCCTCGTTGGAATTATATTTCATGACATCACGAAGTATAACGAGTGGGTCCTTATTCTTGACCTCCTCTACTTTCAGGGATTTTTCTGCAGTTTCAATTCTCTCTTTTACTCTTCCTAATTCTTCCTTCGTTGTGCAGCCAATTATTATTTTCCTATCTTTCGCCTTTCTGATCTTATCTATCTTTACTCCTTCTTCCTTTGCATTTATCGCCTGTCTGATTTTGCTAATCACTTGGTCTCCTGTTTCCGTTTCATTGGAGGAGGTGATTACAACAGAGTGCATGGCTTCAGCGGTCCTGATGTTTGCTCTTGGTACTCCAGCCGCCATTCCTGCATATGTCATAGGCCCTGCGATTGTCCTTTCTTTCTGTTCGTCTATCGCTTCCTTGAGCCTCTTCATTTCCTCCTGGCTGTCTTTCAGGAGTTTGGAATGTTCCTGTATTGCTTGGAGCATCTTTGCGCCTTCTTCTTTCAGAGCTGTGTCATGTTTTTTGTGCTGTGTAACCTCTTTTTCAATTTCTATTGCTATTTCTTGTGTTTCTTGTCCTTTCATCAGCTTATTCTCTCTTTCTGCGTTCTTTACTAGCCTATACATTTTGTCTAGGCTGTTAATGACTGCGTTTTTGATGGTGGTTTTAAGATTTCCGCTTTGGCTCATTTCAAACAAAGCGTGTTTCAGGGTCGCCTCTGCCTCCACTGTGCGCGGTGTGACAATTTCAGGCATGTATTCCACGAACTTTACTTGCTCCGGTTCGCTGGGTTTTGATGCCTTAGCCTTTGGCTTGGAGGGTTTTGCCTCCCCCTTTTTGGCCTGTCCCAGGGGAGTGTAGTCTGGGTCAGGATTCCCTGAGACGACTTCTCCTCTGATTTTCGAGGGATCTGCAGCTGCTGTTAGTGCTGTGCTCACGCTAGACGGGATCTTGGAGGGGCCTTCTATTGTGATGGTCTTATTTAGAGGTTGCTGCTTGGTTGGGTCCTTTGGAGACGATGTGGCAGCGCCGGTGACGAGCCGTTCCGAGGACTGAGTGGCTTGAGGTTGTGTCCCTTGTGATGTTGAGGGAACGGGCTCTTCCATGGCTGCTGTCTCCTGGGGGGACATTGTTGGGTTTCTAGTCGGTGATCTAGATACAACCATTGTGAAGCTGTGGTTTTGCGGGTACAGGTAAGTAGGTAGTAGTTTTAGTTATTAATTATTATATGTATATATTTAATTATTATTTTTGTGTGTTTCAGGTGGCGAGTACGAGTTGAGCGGATGGGTGTGCAAACAACTCGACGTTGCAAAATGGGGGTGTACTACTCAACGGTGAGGTGGGTGTGATAAAAAAAAATTGTGACTGTCTAAAATGTTCGATAATTTAGGTCGAAATTTTACAAAAATCGAAGTTTTATGAAATCGGTAAGTAAAAGGTTAAATATTATTATGCGTATGTATAGAGGCCTTAATGGCCTATCTATTGGTATTAATTAAGAATATAGTTTCTATAGGAAAATTAAGAAATTATAAAAGTTTTTAGGTGGTGCGAAAAAGGTTAACGGATGGGTGTGCGCGGATTATATTACAAATGGTATGTAATATAAGACCGGTAAATAATAACTTAATAATTATGTGTAGAAAGCTATCTGACTATATGGATCTCGGTAACTAATGGGTTAACGACAAGTTTGAGTATATAGGTAGGTAAGGGGTTAACTATATACTATATGTCTAGAAGAGACTTATAAAAATAAAATTTAATGACAGAGTTATTTAGGATTGAAAATTTAAATGTGAAATATCTCTGGCGGTGAAAGGGTTAAGAGATGCGAGGGGGGTTAGAAAGATGGAGGGTGCAAATAGAATCCATAAACTTAAAGAAATTTAAGAATCGGTCAAGAGATAGCGAAGATATAGGCAAAACAAGATTGAAAATTTTAGGTGCAGATAACCCCAAAACCGGTTAAATCCAGCGAAAAGTCCACCTAAGGTCGGTGAATTTTCGATGAAATTTGTATGGAGAAGTTTATATGAAGATTTTGAGAAGGTGTAAAACGGTGTGGTATTAGTGTATGAAGATGGGAGGGGTGTCGGATTATAGGTCTTGAAGAGACCTACAATAAAGGTATATGGACTATGTACTCTAAATATAATAGTTGTTTAATTATGAATTTTCTAAGAAATTATTTTCATATATGGACTACAGTATGGGAAGCAATATTGCACTAAAGTATCACGGAAAATTCTAAGTCAAAACTGGAAAAATTAATTGCGGGAAAACTATTGGGGATAGACCCGTCGGGTAAAAAGTGGGAGGGAGATAAAAATTCTAGGGATATTAGGTTCGAATTTCATCAACGTAGCTCTCTTCTGGATGATTTAAAATCGAGTGGTTAGGTTAGGTTAGGTTAGGTTAGGTTAGGTTAGGTTAGGTTAGGTTAGGTTAGGTTAGGTTAGGTTAGGTTAGGTTAGGTTAGGTTAGGTTAGGTTAGGTTAGGTTAGGTTAGGTTAGGTTAGGTTAGGTTTTTTTTTTTTTTTTTTTTTTAAATTTAGAGTCGCAATAGGTTTGTATTGGTTTGTATTATCGGTTGAAGTGGACGTTTCTAGATGTGTTTATGTTTTAATCCTGCTATAGGATACAGGATTGTTAGTGATTCAGTGGGTTATATAATTTATGAGTTGCTAGGGGTTATTTATGTTTTGTTGAGGTTTTTCAGTTTACGTACAATTGTGGTGGTTAGTCTGCCGAAAGTTTCGACAGGCTCTGTTTTGCTGGTGATTTGGGTTAAGTCAAAGGGCTCAATGTTGAGGTTATTGCAGACGATCAAATGATCATTCCGCTCTTTGCCGAAAATGGGGCAGTTTTCGACTAAATGGGTGACGTCTTGGATTGTTGAGTTGTCACACGGGCATGTGTTGTTATCGATTATCTTAAATCGGTGCAGGTACTGTTTTTGGTAGCCGTGCCCGGTGATGATCTGTGAGAGTTCGAATGTTATGGGGAAATATTTCCGGAACTCTTCGATTTGTTTTATTGTCTTGAACCAGTGAAATATGTGTGATTCTTTGGCTTCATTTTCGTAACTCTCTTGCCATTTAAGTGCGATTCGCTTCCGTATAGCATGCTTGGCATACGAGATGGGGAATTCATTGGAGGCGTTTGCTGTTTTCATGATTGCTGCAGCTTTGGCATGTGTGTCTGCCGACTCGTTCCCTTTGATGCCAACATGCGATTTTACCCACATAAAGTCTACCTTGATGTGGTGGTCGTTATATAGAGTGGAGAGTTTTCGGTGTATGGCGCAGACGGTGGGGTCGGTGTTACTGCGGTCTTGGAGGGCTTTGAGTGAAGAGAGGCTGTCGGTGGCTATTAGGGTGTTGGTTTTGAATCTTACATGAGAGAGCCAGTCAAGGCCCATTTCAATTGCAGTTAACTCAGAGATGAAGACTGTGGAAGTTCTAGGGAGTTTTCTCTTCTTCACTATCGGAGACATGAACGGCTGGAAAATGACCGCAGCAGAGCCGACCGACCCATCGTCCTGCTTGCTCCCGTCCGTATAGATGTGCGTGCTATAGTTGCTGGAGATCGTGTCGGCTTCCTGTTGGTTCTGAGCCTCTTCGTAATCTATCGAGATCCTTGACGCTGGGTGCAGGAGTTCTCGCACAGGTGTCTTACGCCGGAGTATGATGTCGTCTGGGAGCTCACTGAATGTTCCTGAGGCTTTTATGTCATGGATTTCCATTGCCTCTTGTACGACTAAGTGGAGGGGTGTAAATTGTGCGAGGGCTATGGCCGACGCAGCCGAAACTGTGCGGAAGGCTCGAATGGATCTAATGGCGAATTGCCGCTGGAGAGACCTAAGAGCCTTTCTCACAGCATAGAATTGGGTGGCCCGTCCCCAAATGCCAGCCGCGTATGTGAATATAGGTTGTATAACCTGGCGGTATATGGTCTCGACATTCTGTGGGTGGGCCCCCCAGGTGGGCTTCACAAATTGGCAGAGCTTTTTGAATAGCTTGGTAGCCTTAGTAATTAGGTATTTGCTGTGCTCAATAAATTTGAGCCGTGAGTCCAGCATTACCCCGAGGAGTTTGATTGTCTTCAGTAGGGGTATAGGGGTGCCGTCCATGAAGAGCTTCGCTGAGTTAGATGCCATGGTGAACGCGATTGCTTGCGTTTTGGAGGGGCCGAACGCGAGCTTGGCTTCCTTGCCCCAGTCGAAAACGACCTGCAGGGCCTGATTGGTGGTGGTCTCCAAGTCCTCGGTCGTGGGTGCCTTGACGAGCAGCAGCACGTCGTCGGCGAAGGCCTGTATGCGGGTCCCCTCCGGGAGTTCCTTCTCCAGGAGTTCATCCAGGATCAGGTTCCAGAAGGTGGGCCCGCACACAGAGCCCTGGATGCAGCCTTTCGAGGTAATCTTGGAGGCTGAGGAGTCACCGAATCGGAGAGTAGTGCGACGGTCGGAAAGGTAACTCTGTATGATTCTGTAGATATTAGTGGGGCAGTGGGATTTCCGGAGTCGATGTAGGAGAAGAGGCCACCAGGCGTGGTCGAAAGCAGCCTTGATATCGAGTGATACCGCGACCACCTGGTGTTTGCCGGCTTTGGCCTCTTCAATAAAGTTGATAGCGTCTTTGAGAGCGTCTGTGGTGGAGGTTTGTTCCTTAAATCCGTATTGGTTGCTGTTATATTGGGAGGATTTTTCTAGGTGGTAGACCAGGCGTTTGGTTATGAGTTTCTCCATAAGCTTCCCGAACACTGGCAGGAGGCCTATGGGTCGGTATGATGACAGGTCATTAGGGTCGTCCTTGTTGGGTTTGGGTAGAATTTTGATTAGTGCGGTCTTCCATGCGGTAGGAAAGTAGGTGATCTCAAAGCATCTGTTGTAAAGTTTAGTGATGATGTTTGGTATGGTCTTGAACGTGTTGAGGCAAATGTCTGCGGTGAAATGGTCTAGTCCGGGAGCTCGTTTGGGATTCATGTAGGTGAGGCATTCTTCTATTTCTTGTTGTGTGAACGGTTTGTCGTCAGTTGTGGAGAAGTCCGATGATGATTCGGATCTTAACTGTTTCTGTCTAGGTGTAGTGTCCGTGGTGTCGTCGGGAAAAAAGTGGTTTAGGAGGGCGTGTGCCGTCGATTGGCTGTTGGTGGTGAATTGGCTATTGAGTTTGAGTGTTTGTGGAGGTCGGTGTTTGGGAGAATCCTTGATGATTCTGTTTGTTAGGGACCAGACGTCCTCTTTACCCTGAGAGTTACAGAATTCCCTAAAGTGGTCTGTGGATGCCTTGGAGAGAGCTTTGGAGTAGGTGGTTCGGGCATTTTTGTGAGATGTGATCGCCTCGCTTAGGTCTCTACCTGAGCGTTTGAGGTCATGTAGGCGATGGTGAGTCTTTATACATGCCTTTTTGAGCCTCTCCAATTCGTCATTCCACCAGGGATTGAAGGGCGAGTTGGGTCCTTTTTTGGGGAGTGAGGTATCGCAAGCTGTGGTGATTATGCTGTTTAGTTCTGCTATGTAGTCATCGATTTGGCTGGTGCTGTAGTGATCGATGTCTTGATTTATGAGTGGGGATTCGGATACTATTTTGTTGAGGTTGTCTTTAAATATTGTCCAGTTTACTTTGTTGGTGTTATATCTGAAGGTGGAGGTTGCCATGGGTTTGTCGATTTTGTATTTGCTGTGTATGGTGTATTCTATTGCGTTATGGTCCGATGTGGGGCAGGCTTCCAGGTTGACCTTCCAATTTTGGTAGTGGGGTAACAAGTTGTCGGAGATCATAGTGATATCTACGATAGAGGAGCAGTGCCTTCCGTGTCGGATGGCTTCGAAGGTCGGCGTTGTTCCGGTGTTGATGACGGAAAGGTCGTGTGTGGAGGCCAGTGTGGCGATCTCGTCCCCTCTCGAGTCAGCAACTGGTTCCCCCCACTCGGGGTGTTTACCATTGAGGTCGCCCCCGAGTATCCGGTACGAACCAGTTGTTGAGTTGAGGAACCTGTCGATAGCTGTGATAGTGTTGAAACTATCGGCGTCCGGTTCGATGTACGCTGAGGCGATATACAGCTTCCTTTGGCCTAGCGTCAGTTGTATCACTGCCAGATTGGATGTTGAGAATTGGGATATGCCCAGCGCGAACCCGAGTGTGTTTTTGACAAGTATGCAGGTTTTTACTTTAGTGCACGTGTTGAATTGGTATGTGTTGATATTCGGGATAGGGGAGACTGTGGGTTGGCTGCCGGTGTACGGTTCGGAAATGAGGGCGACTGTGTAGTCGTGGGAATTAAAATACTGAAGGAATTCTCTATATGCAAGGAAACAGCGGTTGACGTTACACTGGATTATTTTTATTTGGGTTTTAATACCCATAATCTGTTTGTGCGTCGATTCGAGTTCTCATAGTGTGTATCCGGGTGCAAATTTTAGAGTCTGTGGCGCTGTGTTTCGTATTGATGCTGTTTCCAGTTTTAGAATTGTATCTGTGGCAGTTGATACACCTCTTCTTTGTGTCGTCACTCTTATGGGGGCAGTCGGTGGTGGGGTGGTCCTCCTTGGAGCAGTGGGCGCACGGGGCGGCCTCGGCGGTGCACTTGCTCTTCGTGTGACCGAACTGAAGGCACCGGAAGCACTGTACGAAGCGCGTGTAGTCTTCGACGTGGACCCGTTGGTGGTCGATGTTAATTTTTCCCGCCTCCATGATGAGGCGGCGAGATTCGGGGGCCATTTCGACTACAGCGTTGTACAGCTTCTCGTTTCGGTTGGACAACAGGAAGCAGAGGCGGGCGTTGTTGATGTTGTTCTGGCTGACGATTACATTAATGAGCTCCTCGCGTTGGATGTCCTTAGGGATCCCCTTTATTATGACCAGCGGGGGGCGGCGCTTTGCCTCTTCGGCGTCTAGTCCGGGGGCCTTTTTGGTGCGGGCAATGGTCTCATTGCATTGTGTTGCATTGTCAAATTCAATACGGATCTTGCCGTTGGAGACTGGTTGAATGCGGGCGGGGGCGTATTTATGTCCTTTGAAGGAAACCACCTTCTTCCATTCCTCCAGGACATCTGTGGACTTCTTGTTCGCGTCTGAGGACTTCACAATGATGGCCGGCTTGGCGGGGGTATTCTTTTTAGGCGCTGGGTGGGCCGTGATGGTGGCGAACGATGCGTTGCGGGCTGTGGTTGTTGTTGGTGTGGAGGGTGCCTTAGGGGGTTTGAGCTCCGCCTTGAGCTCGGCCTTCATCTTGGTCATTTCCTCGCGCATAGTGCAGATAAGGTCGCGCCTGAGGTCGCCAGTGACGTCCCCAGTAGTGGAGGCATTGAGGATGGCTGTTAGCACGACGGTGCAGCGTTTGATCTCGTCGGCGGCTTGCTTTAGGACAGCGCGGCCGTCCTTAGTGAGGCTCTTGTTGTTAGAGTCGAGGACATCATTGATAGTGTTCGCTATCGATCCGACGGTGCGTTGATATGAGTCGACGTCCTTGACATCGGTAGCGAACGCTTTCAATACTACTGGGTCGAGCTTTTCGCCCACTCGTTCGGCTTTCTTGACCTGGCTGGTCATCCTGGGTGTTAAATAAATCGTATGGAAGTCGCAAGTCGCAAGTCGCAATGAGTCGTATTTTATCGCACTGCACAGCTCTTTGGCCGCCGGTCCTGCCACTCCGTTACGGTGGTCAGGAACCGGACGTTTCCAGGGGACGCGACGTGGACGCAAGCTGTGGGGGGTCCCCCGGTTAGGTTAGGTTAGGTTAGGTTAGGTTAGGTTAGGTTAGGTTAGGTTAGGTTAGGTTAGGTTAGGTTAGGTTAGGTTAGGTTAGGTTAGGTTAGGTTAGGTTAGGTTAGGTTAGG
>CM062107.1:412247-447247 GCA_031163375.1 Conogethes punctiferalis | reverse complement strand
ATGATGGTGGTTGCGAGCCTGCCGAAAGTTTCGACGGGCTCTGATTTGGTGATTATTTGGTTTATGTTGAACGGCTCAATATTGTGGTTATTGCAGACGATCATGTGATCGCTGCGCTCTTTCCCGAAAATCGGGCAGTCTTCGATGAGATGGGTCATAGTCTGGATGGTAAGGCCGTCACACGGACACGTGTTGTTATCAATGATTTTAAATCTGTGCAGATACTGCTTATGATAGCCGTGTCCGGTGATAACCTGCGAGAGCTCAAAAGTAGTAGGGAAGACTTTTCGGTACTCTGCTATGTCTTTGATATTTTGGAACCAATGGTAGATATAGGAGTCCTTGGTTTCTATGGCATAGCTCTCCTGCCATTCGGCCATGATTCTTTTGCGTATCGCATGTTTCGCATAGGATATCGGGAATTCGTTGGATGTATTAGCTGTTTTCATTGTTGCTGCAGCTTTTGCGTGAGAATCTACCAACTCATTCCCGGTGATGCCGATGTGGGCTTTGACCCACATGAAGTCGACTTTGGTGTGGTAGTTGTTTTGCAGGTCAAGGAGAAGGTGATGTATGGCACAGACGGTCGGATCGGTATTACTGCGGTCTTGTAGGGCTTTGAGTGAGGAAAGGCTGTCGGAAGCGATTAATGTGTTGGATTTAACTCTGACTAGGGTAAGCCAGTTGAGGGCCATTTCTATTGCAGTAAGTTCTGAGATGAATACGGTGGAGGTTCTAGGGAGCTTTTTCTTCTTAACTATTGGGGACATGTATGGTTGAAAGATGACTGCTGCGGAGCCGACCGATCCGTCGTCATGCTTACTCCCGTCTGTGTAGATGTGGATTCGGTAGTCTTTGGATATTGCGTCGGCTTCCTCTTGGTTGTGTGCTTCTTTGTAGGCGATGGAGATCCGAGATGCAGGGTGTAGGAGATTGCGTACAGGCGTTTTTCGCCTGAGGGTGATATCGTCTGGGAGTTCGTTAAAGGTACCAGTGGATTTGATATTGTGAATTTCCATTGCCTCCTGCACCACCAGGTGAAGAGGTATAAACTGAGCCAACGCAATGGCCGATGCTGCTGTGAGCCAACGCAATGGCCGATGCTGCTGAAACTGTGCGGAAGGCTCTGATGGACCTGATGGCGAATTGTCGCTGGAAGGACCTCAGGGCCCTTCGCACGGCGTAGAATTGAGTGGCCCGTCCCCAGATGCCCGCCGCATAAGTAAAGATGGGTTGAATTACTTGGCGATAGATTATTTCGACGTTTTCGGGGTGGGCCCCCCAAGTGGGCTTAACGAACTGGCAGAGCTTCTTGAATAATTTGGTCGCTTTGGTAACTAAGTATTTACTGTGTTCAATAAATTTGAGTCTTGAGTCTATCATAACTCCTAAAAGTTTTATGGTTTTGAGGATGGGTATGGGGGTGTTGTCCATAAGAAGCTTCGCCGAGTTTGCTGCCGCGGTGAAGGCGATAGCCTGTGTTTTGGTGGGGCCAAATGTGAGTTTGGCCTCTTTGCCCCAGTCAAAAACGGTTTGCAAGGCCCGGTTGGTTAGGGTCTCTATGGCCTCCTTGGTCGGTGCCTTGACGAGCAGCAGCACGTCGTCGGCAAAGGCCTGTATGCGGGTCCCCTCCGGGAGTTCCTTTTCCAAGAGTTCATCAAGGATTAGGTTCCAGAAGGTGGGCCCGCACACAGAGCCTTGGATGCAGCCCTTTGTGGTGATTTTTGTGGCAGAGGAGTCGCCGAATCTAAGGGTGGAGCGTCTGTTGGTGAGATAGCTCTGTATCATTTTGTGAAGGTTGCCAGGGCAGTTGGTTTTCCGTAGTCGGTGTAAGAGGAGGGGCCACCAGGCGTGATCGAAGGCGGATTTGATATCCAAAGATACCGCGATCACCTGGTGTCCGCTGGTTTTGGCCTCTTCAATATAGTGGATGGCATCTTGGAGAGCGTCAACTGTGGAGACTTGCTCCTTGAACCCGTACTGGTTGGCGTTATATCCGGAGGACTTTTCAAGATGGTAGACCAGTCTCTTGGTTATGAGCTTCTCCATAAGCTTCCCGAATACGGGTAGGAGGCCTATGGGTCTGTACGAAGATAGGTCGTTGGGGTCCTCTTTGAGCGGTTTAGGGAGAATTTTTATTAACGCTATCTTCCACACTGTTGGGAAGTAACTCAGTTTAAGGCATCTGTTGTAGAGGTTAGTGATGGTTTGTGGGATGATTTTGAAAGTGTTGTGACAGATATCGGAAGTTAGGTGGTCGAGTCCAGGGGCGCGTTTGGGGTTCATAGAGGCTAGACACTCCTCTATCTCTTGTTGTGTGAAAGGCTGGTCATCACTGGTGGCGGGGTGTGTAGCAAATTCGGATCTAAGTTGTTTTTGTCTAGGTGTGGAGTCTGCAGTATCGTCAGGGAAGAAATGGTCTAACAAAGCGTGGGCTGTGGACAGGCTATTGGTGGTGAATTGGCTATTGACTTTAAGCGTTTGTGGTGGGCGGTGTTTGGGGGAATCTTTTATGATTCTGTTTGTCAGAGACCAGACGTTTTCTTTCCCTTGTGTGCTGCAGAACTCTCGGAAGTGGTCTGTAGAGGCTTTGGACAGTTCCTTAGCGTAGACAGCTCGGGCCTCTTTGTGCGCTGTGATAGCGTCGCTGAGATCTCTGCCGGAACGCTTGAGGTCATGTAGGCGATGATGGGTTTTTATGCAGTTTTTCTTTAGCTGTTCCAAATCATCGTTCCACCACGGATTGAAGGAGGAGTTGGGTCCCTTCCGGGGGAGGGACATTTCGCATGCTGTTGTTATTGTGTCGTTTAGTAAGGTTATGAATTCATCGATCTGGTCAATGTCGAAGGTGTCAATGTGGTGGTGATCAGTGAATATGTTAGTTTTGTTAAATTGTCGTGAAAGGTTGTCCAGTTGACTCTGCTTGTATTATACTTGAAGGTGGAGTTTGCTAGCGGTTTATCTATTTTATGTTTGCATAGAATATTAAAGGCAACTGCGTTGTGGTCGGAAGTGGGGCAGGCATCAAGATTGACTCTCCAGTTTTGCGTTAGGGGTAGAAGGTTGTCAGAGATGATGGTAATGTCTACGATAGACGAGCAGTGTCTACCGTGGCGTATAGCTTCGAATGTGGGTATCGTGCCTGTATTTAACACAGTGAGATCGTGAGAGGAGGCCATGGTGGCGATGTCCTCTCCCCGTGAGTCCGCAACTGGTTCCCCCCACTCGGGGTGTTTACCGTTGAGGTCACCGCCGAGTATCCGGTACGAGCCAGTTGTGGAACTGAGGAATCTGTCGATAGCCGAGATGGTATTGAAGGTGTCGACGTCAGGTTCTACATATGCTGAGGCGATATAAAGTTTCCGTTGGCCCAGCGTGAGTTGTATCACTGCGAGGTTGGAGGTAGAGAACTGGGACACCCCGAGAGCGAACCCGAGTTTATTTTTCACTAGAATGCAGGACTTGACTTTGGCTGATGTGTTGAATTGATAGACATTGATATTTGGTATTGAGGATACTGTAGGTTGGCTGCCGGTATATGGTTCCGAGATGAGGGCGACTGTATAGTCGTGGGAGTTAAAATATTGAAGAAATTCTCTGTGAGCCAGGTAGCAGCGGTTGACGTTACATTGGATTATGTGTATTTGGTTTTTAGTACCCATAATCGGTTTGTGCGTCTATTCGAAGTTTCATGGAGTGGATTCTGGTGCAGTTTTTGGAGTCTGTGGCGCTGTGTTTAGTGTTGGTGCCGCTACCTGTCTTAGAGTTATATTTGTGGCAGTTGATGCATCTCTTCTTGGTATCGTCATTTTTGTGGGGGCAATCAGTGGTGGAGTGGTCTTCCCTGGAGCAGTGGGCGCAGGGGACTGTCTCGGCGGTGCACTTGTTCTTGGTGTGTCCGAACTGGAGACACCGGAAGCACTGCACGAAACGTGTGTAGTCCTCCACATGGACTCTTTGGTGGTCTATATTTATCTTGCCGGCCTCCATTATGAGACGGCGGGACTCGGGGGCCATTTCGACGACGGCGTTGTATAATTTGTCATTGCGGTTGGACAGCAAGAAGCACAGTCGCGCGTTGTTTACGTTGTTCTGGCTGTTGATGACATTGATAAGCTCATCACGTTGGATATCCTTAGGGATTCCCTTAATTATTACTAGTGGGGGGCGGCGCTTGGCTTCTTCTGCGTCTAGTCCGGGGGCCTTCTTAGTACGGGCTATAGTTTCGCTACATTGGGTCGCGCTATCGAACTCGATGCGGATTTTGCCATTCGATACCGGTTGTATGCGGGCTGGGGCGTATTTGTGTCCTTTGAAGGAAACCACCTTCTTCCATTCCTCCAGGACATCCGCGGACTTCTTGTTTGCGTCTGAGGATTTGACGATTATGGCCGGTTTGGCGGGGGTATTCTTTTTAGGTGCTGGGTGGGCCGTGATGGTGGCAAACGATGCGTTACGGGCTGTTGTGGGCGTGGGTGTGTGGGGTGTTTTGGGTTTAAGCTCCGCCTTGAGCTCAGCCTTCATCTTTGTCATTTCCTCGCGCATAGTGCAGATAAGGTCGCGCCTGAGGTCGCCAGTGACGTCCCCAGTAGTGGAGGCATTGAGGATGGCTGTTAGCACGACGGTGCAGCGTTTGATCTCGTCGGCGGCTTGCTTTAGGACAGCGCGGCCGTCCTTAGTGAGGCTCTTGTTGTTTGAGTCGAGGACATCGTTGATAGTGTTCGCTATCGATTCGACGGTGCGTTGATATGAGTCGACGTCCTTGACATCGGTAGCGAACGCTTTCAATACTACTGGGTCGAGCTTTTCGCCCACTCGTTCGGCTTTCTTGACCTGGCTGGTCATCCTGGGTGTTAAATAAATCGTATAGAAGTCGCAAGTCGCAAGTTGCAAGTCGCAATGAGTCGTATTTTATCGCACTGCACAGCTCTTTGGCCGCCGGTCCTGCCACTCCGTTACGGTGGTCAGGAACCGGACGTTTCCAGGGGACGCGACGTGGACGCAAGCTGTGGGGGGTCCCCCGGTTAGGTTAGGTTAGGTTAGGTTAGGTTAGGTTAGGTTAGGTTAGGTTAGGTTAGGTTAGGTTAGGTTAGGTTAGGTTAGGTTAGGTTAGGTTAGGTTAGGTTAGGTTAGGTTAGGTTAGGTTAGGTTAGGTTAGGTTAGGTTAGGTTAGGTTAGGTTAGGTTAGGTTAGGTTAGGTTAGGTTAGGTTAGGTTAGGTTTTTTTTTTTTTTTTTTTTTTTTTTTTTTTTTTGGATTAGTTTCGGTTAAAATATGAGAGATTTCTGTACAGTTTTTCTAAGATTTTGGGCTATTGGGATACAGTTTAGTGTATTATGGACAGATTAGTAACTTCTCTAGCATGACCAGAGCTATGGCTATTGAGGTTGATTGGGGCAAATTCAGAGAAACACAGAAGTTTTGAAGGTAAGTTGGGAAAATTTGTAGATGGGACAGATTAGCATGAAGATGTCTATGGAAATTTAAGAAGTAAAGTAGATGATTTGAAGAGTAATTGAGACTTAGAGAAGAGTTTTCTAAGTCCCGTAGTCGGTTTGGTCCTGTAGGCGGGCCATCATTGCCTTTATACGGGGACACTGTCGGGCGTTGGTGGCATTGTGTGTTACATCGCCTCGGGTGCACATTTTGGCGTTATATTTTGCGCAGTTGTAACACTTACGCTTTGCAGCGTCGCTCTTGTATGGGCACTCCGAGACCTGATGTCCCTCGCTTGCACAATGGGCACAAGGCTTTTTGTCCGCGGTGCATTTGGCCTTAGTGTGCCCGTATTGCAGGCACACGTGGCACTGGACAAATCTGCTGAAGTCCTCAACGTGGACACGGCTGTGATCCACGTTGAGTCTCCCGAGAGCGAGGATGGTGGTACGCATCTCGGGAGTGACCTCCAGCACTGCGTTATATAAGGTGGTGTTCTTGTTGGTAGTGAGGAAGCACAATCGAGCAATTTGGACATCGTTTTGGCACTGCAGGACTTCTAATAATTCGTCCTTGGTAACTTCTTTAGGGATCCCCTTGAGGATCATAAGAGGGGGTCTTCTTTTTGCGGGCTCAGCGGAAAAGCCTTTGATGGCTTTCGTGCGGTCGATTGTCTCAGCACACTGCTCGTGCCTCTCGAACTCAACCCGCAGCTTTCCGTTCGATATCGGTTGGATCTTCACCGGGGCATACTTTTGCTTTCGGAAGGAGACGACCTTCTTCCACTCGGTCACGACCTCAGATGGTTTTTTAGACACATCGTCGGCCGTGACAATGATGGCCGGCTTCGTTCGGGGCGCTGGGGGTTGACTTTTTGTGGAGGCCACGGAGGCATAGGACACCGCCGGAGCGGCTCCCAAAGAGTTATGAGGCTCGGATGGCTTCATCCCATCTTTGAAGGAGGCGAGTTCAGACCTGACGGCCTGTAATATCTCCTCCTTCAAGCCTGTCGTGGACTCCCGAACTTCACAGATGGATTCATGAAGGGAGGTTTCCTTTGCTTCTGCTACAAATTGATCTTTGAGCTCTCCGTATAGGAACTCTAATCCATATGACAGGAAATCAGTACATTTCAATATGCAGTGCTTGTTGTCTTTTGTGAGGGATTTGTTCGCACCAAGACAGTCGTTAATGGTGCGTATCACCTCACGGGTTATTTTATAATATGATTTGAAATCTTTCAGCTCGTCAAGTTGGTGGGTCATTGTAATGACCACGGGCTCTCGTTGGGTGGTCATTATGATCGCAGGATATTCGCTGTTATTCGCAATTAGTTCGCAGTTGGTGCACAGAGCTCTTCAGCCGCCGGCCTGCCACTCCGTTACGGTGGTCAGGACGCGACGTTGCCCAGGGGACGCGACGTGGACGCAAGCTCTGTGGGGGGTCCCCCGGTTAGGTTAGGTTAGGTTAGGTTAGGTTAGGTTAGGTTAGGTTAGGTTAGGTTAGGTTAGGTTAGGTTAGGTTAGGTTAGGTTAGGTTAGGTTAGGTTAGGTTAGGTTAGGTTAGGTTAGGTTAGGTTAGGTTTTTTTTTTTTTTTTTTTTTTTTTTTTTTGAAGATTTTGGGGAGAAATTTGAGTTTTGTCTGTACTTGGTTTCGGTGACTATTGGCTATTTTGAGACGCAGAATAGTGAGTTTAGGTTTTGTGAGGAGTAACTTCTCTTGCGTGACAAGAGCCATAACGAATAAGTGAAAACGAAGGGTGAAAGTCACTGAAAGACAGAAGAATAGAAAGACGAATGTTAGAAAACGATTGTAGATGGAGCATATTGCTAAAGATTTAGTCAGAAGAAAATGTGATGCAAAAAGTTAGCTTAGGTTACAAGTGAGAAGCGAGGAGTGGTCACTTCCCGTAGTCGGTCTGGTCTTGTAACCGACTCATCATCGCTTTTATGCGTGGACACTGCTTGGTGTTAGTAGCATTATGGGCGATATCGCCCTTTGTACACATACGTGCGTGGTATTTCGTGCAATTAAAGCACTTGCGCTTATTGTTGTCTCCTTTGAAGGGGCATTCAGGAAGTTGGTGGCCCTCACTAGCGCAATGAGCGCAAGGCTTTTTATCGCTCGTGCACTTTGCCTTAGTGTGTCCAAACTGAAGGCAGGTGTAACATTGGACAAAGCGGCTAAAGTCCTCAACGTGGACTCGACTATGGTCCACGTTGAGTTTCCCGAGAGCGAGGATGGTTTTACGCATCTCGGGGGACACCTCGATAACCGCGTTGTAAAGTGTCACGTTCTTGTTGGTGGTCAGGAAACAAAGGCGACGAACCTCAATGTCGTTCTGGCACGTTAGGACATCGACTAGTTCTTCCTTGGTTATGTCCTTAGAAATTCCCTTAAGGATCATAAGGGGGGGACGTCGTTTGGCCGGTTCTGCCGTGAAAGCAGTTGAGGCCGTGGTGCGCTTGATGGTTTCGTCGCATTGTTCTGGCTTCTCAAACTCTATTCGGAGTTTGCCATTGGAGATGGGTTGTATCTTAACAGGGGCATATTTATGCTTCCTGAAAGACACAACCTTTTTCCATTCGCTGACTACCTCAGCCGGTTTCTTAGAAACGTCATTGGCGGTCACAATGATGGCCGGTTTGGTTTTGGGCGAAGGGGGGGTGGATTTCGCCATAGAGGCGTAGGAGACTGGGGACGCTGGCGGAACTTCGGGAGGAGCGACTACAGCGGATCTCAGCTCATCCTTGAAGGCGGCGAGTTCATGCTTCACCGCCGCAATCACGTCCTCCTTGATGCTCTCCGTAGCGTCCTTGGCTTCAATGATGCTCTCATGAAGCGTGGTATTCTTCGACTCATTAACAAATTGGTCCTTCAGCTCCCCCATGAGAAATTCCAGGCCGTAGGAAAGGAATTCGGTGCATTGAAAAATGCAGGACTTGTTTTCCTTAGTCAAACTTTTGTTTGCATTAAGGCAGTCATTAATAGTACGAATGACGTTACGGGAGGACTTGTAATAGTCCTCGAAGGTCTTGACATCTCGTAGGTTGTAGTCCATGGTGATGACAACCTGTTCTCTCTGGGTACTCATGATGATGATCGCAGTTATTCACAATTGTTCGCACAGTAATCGCAGAGCACAGCTCTTTAGCCACCGGTCCTGCCACTCCGTTACGGTGGTCAGGACACGGTGTTGACAGGGGACGCGACGTGGACGCAAGCTGTGGGGGGTCCCCCGGTTAGGTTAGGTTAGGTTAGGTTAGGTTAGGTTAGGTTAGGTTAGGTTAGGTTAGGTTAGGTTAGGTTAGGTTAGGTTAGGTTAGGTTAGGTTAGGTTAGGTTAGGTTAGGTTAGGTTAGGTTAGGTTAGGTTAGGTTAGGTTAGGTTAGGTTAGGTTAGGTTAGGTTAGGTTAGGTTAGGTTAGGTTTTTTTCCTTGATTAGTTTTGGTCAAGATTTTGGAAGATATCTGTACAATTTTTCTATGTTTGTTAGCTATTTTGAGACGCTGGAACTGTTAGTAGAGACGAAGATTAGAAACTTCTCTTGCGTGACAAGAGCTATTGGAGAATAGGTATTACGAAGGGAGAAGACATAGAAAGACAGAAATGATAGAAGGGATAGAAATGGAGAAGTGTTGTAGATGGTGCATAATTTGCTAAAGAATTTAGTCTAAGAAGATAAATTGCAGAAGATGACTTAGGTTTCAGGATGGGAAGTGAGAAGAGGTTCACTTCCCATAGTCCGTTTGATCTTGTAAGCGTGTCATCATCGCTTTGATGCGGGGACACTGCCGGGTGTTGGTGGCGTTATGAGCAACATCGCCCTTAGTACACATTTTGGCGTGATACTTGGTACAATTGTAGCACTTCTTTTTGTTTGGGTCGCTCTTATGTGGACAATCGGGGAGACGATGCCCTTCGCTCGCGCAATGGGCACAGGGCTTTTTGTCGCTCGTACACTTTGCCTTCGTGTGTCCGTACTGAAGGCAAGTGTAGCATTGCACAAAGCGGCTAAAGTCCTCAACGTGGACACGACTGTGATCCACGTTGAGTTTACCGAGGGCCAAGATGGTGCGGCGCATCTCGGGGGACACTTCAATAACCGCATTGTATAAGGTCACATTTTTATTAGAGGTCAAAAAGCACAGGCGGTTGACATCGATATCATTCTGACACTTAAGAACGTCTAGGAGTTCGTCTTTGGTGACGTCTTTGGAGATGCCTTTCAGAATGAGAAGCGGGGGTCGACGTTTGGCTGGCTCCGCCGTGAAGGCTGGAGAAGCCGTGGTGCGCTTGATTGTCTCCTCGCACTGTTCGGGCTTTTCAAACTCGATCCGGAGTTTCCCGTTCGAGATGGGCTGTATTTTGACAGGAGCGTACTTGTGTTTACGGAAGGACACGACCTTCTTCCACTCACTGACAACTTCAGCCGGTTTTTTCGACACATCATTGGCACACACAATGATGGCAGGCTTGGTTTTGGGCGCGGGGGGTTGGTTTTTCGCAGAGGCTACGCAGGCGTAAGTCACCGCTGGAGCGGCGGCTACTGAAGGAGGCGAGGAAGATGTAATTTCCTCTTTGAAGAGGGCCAATTGAGACTTTACAGCCTCAATTATCTCCTCCTTCAGGCCCGACGTAGACTCGCGGACCTCGCAAATGGATTCGTGCAGGGTACTTTCTTTGGCTTCTGCGACGAATTGGTCCTTGAGTTCGCCAAACAGGAACTCCAACCCGTACGACAAAAACTCAGTGCATTTGAGAATGCATTGTTTATTCTCCTTGGTTAAACTCTTGTTTGCACCAAGGCAATCGTTAATGGTGCGTATGACACTACGGGTGGTCTTGTAGTAACTCGTAAAGTCGGTTAGCTCGCTAAGTTGATGGTCCATGGTGATGACCACAGACTCCTTCGAAGTAGACATCTTGAGATTCGCAATATGATAACAGGTGTTCGCAATTGTTCGCAATCAGTGCACAGAGCTCTTTAGCCGCCGGCCTGCCACTCCGTTACGGTGGTCAGGACGCGACGTTGCCCAGGGGACGCGACGTGGACGCAAGCTCTGTGGGGGGTCCCCCTGTTAGGTTAGGTTAGGTTAGGTTAGGTTAGGTTAGGTTAGGTTAGGTTAGGTTAGGTTAGGTTAGGTTAGGTTAGGTTAGGTTAGGTTAGGTTAGGTTAGGTTAGGTTAGGTTAGGTTAGGTTTTTTTTTTTTTTTTTTTTTTTTTTTTTTTGTTTATGTCTGTTTTACCTCTGACATTATCAGAGACTTTTTCATGCTTTTGTGTTTTCATTGCTTTATAATTTTTGCTTAAGTTTTATGTATGTATGATATTTACTGTATTTTATGTGCTTTTATTTTGTGATTGCTTTATGTATACTGTTATGATTTCTATTGTATTTATGCTTTATGTAGTTATGCTTGTTTGTATTTATGTTTAAGTTTTGTTTCTTGCTATTGCTTGTTCTGCTATGACTGTTATATACTTTAGGAAATATTCCCGCCTTTCGGGGTCGGCTATAATTTCTTGGATTGTGTTTAGATTAATTTCTGTGTCTATTCTGTGTTTCAGGTCGAATCTGGCTCTTTCTGTGGAGGGGCATTCTGTGAGCAGGTGGGGGACAGTTTCTTCTACGCTCGGGTCACAGATGCAGGCTGGACTTGTCTTGCATTTAAACTTATTCAAGTATTGGGCGAATCCACCATGTCCGGTAAGTATTTGTGTTATTTTACCGTTGAGTTCGATTTCTCTTACTATTTTATGTGCGCTTATGGCGTCTGGGAAAAACAATTTTGTGGTGGCTGCTGTTTCTCCAGATTGGTATCTACGGTTCCATTCGTCAAGAGACTCCAGGCGGATTTGTCTCTTGACGAATGAAACCGGACACTGGTCGTAGTCTGGTCTAGTCTTCTTGTATAGCGCCGCTTCCTTTGCTAACTCGTCCGCTCTCTCGTTGCCCTCTAGACCAGCGTGGGCTTTGATCCAGAAGAGGTGCACGTGCTTGCTCTGCTGCTTGCAGGTTTCCAGATCTTGGCGCACCTCTTCTGCGATCGGTTGTAGCGATCCTGGGTTTTTTATACACTCGAGAGCGGAGCGAGAGTCACTGTAAATCCCATATGTCAGCTCTTTCCTTTTTAGGATTTCGGTTGTTGCTCTTCGGATGGCAAGCAATTCGGCCTGGTAGACGGAGCAGTGGTCTTCTAGTTTTAGTTTGATGGCCCTTATTTCTCTATCTTTATTCCATATAGAGACCGCTGCTCCGACTTTGCCCTCGATTTTGCTGCCATCCGTATATATGCGCAGGTCTTGGGTGTTGTTTGCATCTACTTCTTCCTGGTCTATTAGGCACAGGAAGTCATTAGTCGCCTGTGCTGCGGGATGGGGTTTGTCACAGAATGGGACCTTTGTCTCTACCTCTCTGTCTAATGTTGGCTGGGAGATTCCTCTTTTGGACTTATAAAGTGCCGCAGCCTCCTTTATCCTGATGTCCAGTGGGAGGATTCCCGCCAACACCAGAGCAGAGTTCAGGGAGACAGTTCGGTAAGCCTTTCCTATCTTCTGTGCGAAGCCCCGTTGCACCGCATTTAAATGCTTTTGTATGCCGATTTTTTCGGCAGCTGGTGCCCATACACTGGCCGCATACATAATTATGGGCTCTACTACGGCCGTGTAGATGCTTTTAATTACGTCTGGGTGCAGGCCCCAGTTTGTTTTTGCAGCTCTTGAGAGTTGTCCATAGATCCTTACAGCTTTCTTACATACAGCGTTTACGTGGCTATTGAATGTAAGTTTTTTGTCTATGACAACTCCCAAGAGCCTTATTTCGTCAACCATTTGTATGTCCGTGCTGCCCATTTTCAGATGTGGGGTGTCATATTTCAACTTTTTGGTCATTGTCATAGCGTTTGTTTTTTGGGGAGCAAATTTAAGTTTATTTTTGACACCCCACTCCTGGATAAATGTCAGGGTAGTGTTGGCCTGGTTTTCAATTTCCTTGGCTGTTTGTCCGGTGTACGCTAGGACAATGTCGTCTGCGAAGGCTTGGCAATATACACCCTTTTCTTCCAGTGCCACCAATAGCGGGTCCAACAGAAGGTTCCATAGTAACGGCCCGCCTATGGAACCTTGTATGCAGCCTTTTTCGGTGTACGCTGGGCACTCTTTCCCAGCGTACCTTACTTCTACTTTTCTCTTTTCCAGGTAGCTGTCCATTAATATTCGGATGTTATAGGGGCACTCCTTCTCGGCGAGTCTTAACTTCATCGCAGGCCACCATGCACTATCAAATGCTCCCTCTATGTCTAGTGAAACGATGGTCACTATTTTCTTTTGTTCCATTTGTTCTCGGATGTGTTTCACTAGTACATAGAGGGAATCCTCGGTGCTTTTTTGTGGGATGAACCCATATTGGTTGGGGTTTATTTTCGGCAATGTGTGGAATTTAATTCTGGCCATTATCATTTTTTCTAGGATCTTTCCCAGCACTGGCAAGAGTCCTATGGGCCTGTAGGATTTGGGACTTGTGTAATTGTCTTTCCCGGGTTTCTTTAATATTATTACTGTGGCCAGTTTCCATGCTTCTGGGAAGTGTCCCAGTTCCATGCATTTGTTTGCCAGTGCTAGGAAAGTATTTTCGTTTTGGGTGATAGCTCTTTCACAAATGTCAGCTGTCAACCCATCTTTGCCAGGGGCCTTTTTTGGGTTGAAGCTTCGTGCTGCTCTTAACATTTCGTCTTTTGTGAAAGGGGGGTCTGGGTGTTTTCCAAAATTTATGTGTGTATTTATTTGTTTAGCTTCTAGTCTTATCTGTTTGTGTTCGGGTGTGTCTTTGTTGGGATCATCTTTGGGGTAGAAGGTTTCTGTGAGTAATTTGGCTGACTGTTCTGCATCTAATGTTTTTCCTTCACTAATGAGCATTTCATCCTCCTTCCTCTTGGTTGTTCTTCCTATAACTCTGTATATTCCTTCCCATAGTCCCTCTCTGTCTTGTCTTTCGCAGAAGTTTTTCCAGCTTTCTGTTTGTGCCTTTTTTGCTTCACACTCATATTTTTCTTTTTGTTTCAGGTACTCCTGGATTACTTCGGGTCTGCGGATTGGTGCGGCGCAACGGATTCTCCGCTTCTTCGTGGCTACGTCTCTTTTCATTGCGGCGAGTTCGTCGGTCCACCACGGCAAGGTAAGTAAACTTTTATTTTTCTTTTTAGGTATAGCTTTATTACATGCATTTATTATGGCTGTTGTGTAGTTTTCTATTGAGTTTTCTAGGTCTACTTTATTGCTTATGTTGATTATATTTTGTTCATTTACTTCTTTTGATTCTAGTGCTTCTATGAATTCTTTGTCGAATAGTTCCCAGTCTGCTTTTTTAGTGTTGTAGATTCTGGTAGTTCTCTTAATGTCAGTACCTATTGCTTTTTGCAGGTTTATGGTGAATAGAATTGCGCCGTGATCGGAACCTGTGACGTCTCCAGCCACTCTCCATCCCTCTATCTTGGTGAGCATGTCGGTGGTGCACACTGTTATGTCGACACAGCTGGTGATCCTTCTGTCGCCTCTGATCGTGTCGAAGGTCGGGTCAGAGCCCTGGTTTAGGATCTCCAGACCCAACTCTTCGATCATACCAGCTAGTGCGTCTCCTCTGTGGTTCACCTCTCGACTGCCCCACCATAGGTTCCACGCGTTTACATCTCCTCCCAGTACCGTGTCCCGTGTGCCTATGTCACGCATGATTTTGCTGAGAAGCTCCAGATCGGGTTCTATTGGTTGGTCTCCTTCGAGGTATACGGAGACCATGCCAATTTCCCATGCAGAGGTTCTCAGCTTAACCACAACTATATTTTCTGATGTTAGGTCAGGGCACAATACGACGTCGATGTCTTTGTTGAAGACAGCAATCGCAGATTTATTGACCTTGGCTGTTTTGCGGCTACATTGTATGATTCTTACATCGGGATAGCTTTTCATTTCGCCGATGGAGCCGATGTAGGGTTCCTGGATCATTGCGATTGCTATCTTCCTCTTGGACGCTTCCAACATGAGTTCTGAGGTGGCCAGTTGACTCCTTTGTAGGTTAGCTTGTATGACACGGTATTGGGTGATGGGAACGCTGGTGCTTGGGTTGTTTTGTCTGCTGTTTGGGATTACTGCCGGGACGCCCTTAGCAGCGGTATTGCACGGTGGACCTCGCTAAGGAGTCCCACCGTTGCCTTATTGGGCATTCCTGGCTGAAGGCACTGTGGTCTGCATGGTCCATTTTTGCCTTGGTGCAGTTGGTGCACTTGGGGGCCTCGCCGGAGGTCCGGCTTGTGCATTCGGACCTGTGGTGCTGGCCTCCGCAGTGACCGCACACGTCAGCTGCCTGTTCGCAGAAGCGCTTGCTGTGGCCGTATCCTAGGCAGCGTGAGCATTGGATAAGAGGCGACTGGTCGGCTACTCTCACTTTTTGCAGGTCTACATGCAGGATTCCCACCGCTGTGAGCCTGTTCCAGAGTGTGGGAGATACCTTGACCACTATATGAGTGGCCAGTGGGTTGCGGGTGGGTTTCCTGTATTTGACCTCCATGCGGTCCTCTTCTTTGCTTATTCCTGCAAAGATGTCCTTATTTTGAATCCTGATGCCAGCCAGTACTTCCTCGTTGGAGTTATACTTCATGACATCACGAAGTATAACGAGTGGGTCCTTATTCTTGACCTCCTCTACTTTCAGGGATTTTTCTGCAGTTTCAATTCTCTCCTTTACTCTTCCTAGTTCTTCCTTCGTTGTGCAGCCAATTATTATTTTCCTATCTTTCGCCTTTCTGATCTTATCTATCTTCACTCCTTCTTCCTTTGCGTTTATCGCCTGTCTGATTTTGCTAATCACTTGGTCTCCTGTTTCTGTTTCATTGGAGGAGGTGATTACCACAGAGTGCATGGCTTCAGCGGTCCTGATGTTTGCTCTTGGTACTCCAGCCGCCATTCCTGCATATGTCATAGGCCCTGCGATTGTCCTTTCTTTCTGTTCGTCTATCGCTTCCTTGAGCCTCTTCATTTCCTCCTGGCTGTCTTTCAGGAGTTTGGAATGTTCCTGTATTGCTTGGAGCATCTTTGCACCTTCTTCTTTCAGAGCTGTGTCATGTTTTTTGTGCTGTGTAACCTCCTTTTCAATTTCTATTGCTATTTCTTGTGTTTCTTTTTCTTTCATCATCTTATTCTCTCTTTCTGCGTTCTTTACTAGCCTATACATTTTGTCTAGGCTGTTAATGACTGCGTTTTTGATGGTGGTTTTAAGATTTCCGCTTTGGCTCATTTCAAACAAAGCGTGTTTCAGGGTCACCTCTGCCTCCTCTGTGCGCGGTGTGACAATTTCAGGCATGTATTCCACGAACTTTACTTGCTCCGGTTCGCTGGGTTTTGGTGCCTTAGCCTTTGGCTTGGAGGGTTTTGTCTCCCCCTTTTTGGCCTGTCCCGGGGGAGTGTAGTCTGGGTCAGGATTCCCTGAAACGACTTCTCCTCTGATTTTCAAGGGATTTGCAGCTGCTGTTAGTGCTGTGCTCACGCTAGGGGGAGCCTTGGAGGGACCTTCTATTGTGATGGTCTTATTTAGAGGTTGCTGCTTGGTTGGGTCCTTTGGAGACGATGTGGCGGTGCCGGTGATTAGCCGTTCCGGGGACTGAGTGGCTTGGGGTTGTGTCCCTTGTGATGATGTCGAGGGAACGGACTCTTCCATGGCTGCTGCTGTCTCCTGGGGGGACGTTGTTTGGTTTCTAGTCGGTGATCTAGAGACAACCATTGTGAAGCAGTGGTTTACAGGTACGGGTAAGTAGTGGTTTATTACTTTTATTTAATGTATATTTAATTTTTAATTTAATTATTATTTTTGTGTGTTTCAGGTGGCGAGTACGAGTTGAGCGGATGGGTGTGCAAACAACTCGACGTTACAAGATGGGGCTGTACTACTCAACGGTGAGCTGAGTGTGATTAAAAATTCGGACTGTCTAAAATGTTTGATAATTTGAGTCGAAATTTTACAAAAATCGAAATATTTTATAAACGGTGAATAATAGGTTAAATGTTGTAGGGGGTATGTATGCAGGTATTTAGTACCTGTATACTGGCGTTTAAACAAGTTAAGCTTGTATACAAAATTTAAAAGTTAGAGACTATAAAATGGTGATGAAGAGGTTAACGGGGTTGGGTGACTAATGGGTTAAATGAAGATTAGTGAACAATATACAGCGTCAATATGAGGTTATTGAAATCTCTAAAGAAAAGAAAGAAAAATTTTACTGAGCGGTGTTGAAAGGGTTAAGAAGATGGGTGACCGCGTCAGTAGGTAGAGGGTATGCGGTATAGTATATGCTGTGAAGAAAGTATTAAGAAATAAAATTGTATGTGGGAGTTATAGAAGAATAAAAATTTAAAGTGCAAATAACTACGGCGTTGAACGGGTTAAGAGAGCAACGCAGAGTGAGGAAGGTAGAGGGGGTCAAAAGAATCCAGAAATTAAAAGAATTTCAGGAATCGGATCAGAAATGAAGAAGATATGGCCGAAAGAAAATTGAAAATTTTAGGTGGGTATAACCCCAAAACCGGTGGATTCCGGTACCAGAGTCCACCTAAGGTCCGGCAATTTCGAGGAAATTTGTATGGAAAATTTACTATGGGAATTTTGAGAGGGTGTAGAATGGTGTGGTATTGGTCTATGGAGATGGGTGAGGTGCCAGATTATAGGCCTTGAAGAGGCCTATAATAAAGGTGTATTGACGGTATATGCTAAATCTAATAGTTAATTAATTATGAATTTTCTTAGATGTCCAAATTATATGTCGACTATAGTGTGAGAATGTATCCGACACTGAGCGACCACGGAAAATGCTAAGTCGAAAATTAAAAAATTTATTACAAGGAAAGTATAAGGGATAGACCCGTCGGGTAAAAAGCAGAAGGAAGATATAAATTATTGTGATATTTGGTGCAAATCTCAGCAGCGTAGGGGTATACTTGGTGATTTTAAATCGAGTTGGTTAGGTTAGGTTAGGTTAGGTTAGGTTAGGTTAGGTTAGGTTAGGTTAGGTTAGGTTAGGTTAGGTTAGGTTAGGTTAGGTTAGGTTAGGTTAGGTTAGGTTAGGTTAGGTTAGGTTAGGTTAGGTTAGGTTAGGTTAGGTTAGGTTAGGTTAGGTTAGGTTAGGTTAGGTTAGGTTAGGTTAGGTTAGGTTAGGTTAGGTTAGGTTAGGTTAGGTTAGGTTAGGTTAGGTTAGGTTAGGTTAGGTTAGGTTAGGTTAGGTTAGGTTAGGTTAGGTTAGGTTAGGTTAGGTTAGGTTAGGTTAGGTTAGGTTAGGTTAGGTTAGGTTAGGTTAGGTTAGGTTAGGTTAGGTTAGGTTAGGTTAGGTTAGGTTAGGTTAGGTTAGGTTAGGTTAGGTTAGGTTAGGTTAGGTTAGGTTAGGTTAGGTTAGGTTAGGTTAGGTTAGGTTAGGTTAGGTTAGGTTAGGTTAGGTTAGGTTAGGTTAGGTTAGGTTAGGTTAGGTTAGGTTAGGTTAGGTTAGGTTAGGTTAGGTTAGGTTAGGTTAGGTTAGGTTAGGTTTTTTTTTTTTTTTTTTTTTTTTTTTTGATGAGTTTTGGTTAAATTTAAGTGTGATTTCTATTTATGTTCTCTAGATTTGGTGTTATAATATTAATAACTGTTATTCGTGACAAAGGTGTAGCTTCTCTAACGTAATCAGAGCTATGACAAATTAACAAAATGTTGGTGAATTGGGGCTTAATCTAGGAAAAACAGAAGATTTGAGTAGAATGGGTAATTAATTTAATTGGGGAAAAAGATGCAAAATATTTATGTCGGGATGAAATTTAAACAATATGATGAATTTGTGGCTCTTGAGGCTTAGATGAGATATCTAGGTCCCATAGTCTGTCTGGTCCTGAAGGCGGGCCATCATGGACTTAATTCGGGGGCATTTCCGGGAGTTTGTGGCATTGTGGGCTGTATCACCCTTTGTGCACATCTTTGCATGATACTTGACGCAGTTGTAGCACTGGCGTTTAGTGCTGTCATTTTTGTGAGGGCACTCGTTGACCTGGTGTGTGAGGGCACTCGTTGACCTGGTGACCCTCACTTGCGCAGTGTGCACAAGGCTTCTTAGCAGCCGTACATTTGGCCTTTGTATGGCCGTACTGGAGGCACACGTGACATTGCACGAATCGGCTGAAGTCCTCAACGTGGACACGGCTGTGATCCACATTGAGTCTTCCCAATGCGAGGATGTTGGTGCGCATTGCCGGAGTGACCTCCAGTACCGCGTTATACAGAGTCACATTTCTGTTAATTTCTGTTACTGGTGAGGAAACAGAGGCGCGATATTTCGATATCGTTTTGGCCATGGAGGACGTCTAGGAGTTCGTCCTTGTTTATGTCTTTGGGGATGCCCTTCAAGATTAGAAGAGGGGGGCGTCGTTTGGCCTGTTCGGCCGAAAATCCTTTCACAGATTGGGTGCGTTTTATGGTTTCTTCGCACTGCTCTGCCCTCTCAAACTCTACGCGTAGCTTCCCGTTTGAGATCGGCTGTATTTTCGTTGGCGCGTACTTGTGTTTGCGGAAAGAAACCACTTTCTTCCACTCTGAGGCGACTTCCAGTGGTTTCTTTGACACGTCATCGGCTGTGATAATGATAGCCGGCTTGGTTCGGGGCGCTTCTGGTTGTTGTTTGGCCGAGGCCACGGAGGCATAGGACACAACGGGGGTGGTGGTTGAAGTTGGAGGTAAAGAGGATTTTAGGTCTTCTTTAAACGCAGCTAATTCAGACTTAACTGCCTGAATTACTTCTTCCTTTATGCCTGTTGCGGAATCTCGAACCTCGCATAGAGACTCATGGATGAAGTTCTCCTTAGCTTCAGCGACGAAATCATCTTTAAGGTCGTATCTGATGGCATTTGCTTGGTGTAGGAACTCGACGCATTTATTAATGCAGGCCTTGTTCTCTTTGGTCAGGCTTTTGTTAGCGGTTAAGCATTCTGTTATAGTTCGTAGAACATCTTTGGTAATTTCATAACAGGATTCAAAGTCCGTTATGTCTTTCCGGTCGTAGTTCATGGTAATCACCACAGTCTCCTTCTGAGTGGTAGTCATTTTCGCAATGTGTAATTCGCAGTAAGTCGCAGTTAAATCGCATAGATCGCAGTTATCGCAGAAAGGCACAGAGCTCTTTAGCCGCCGGCCTGCCACTCCGTTACGGTGGTCAGGACGCGACGTTGCCCAGGGCAAGCTCTGTGGGGGGTCCCCCGGTTAGGTTAGGTTAGGTTAGGTTAGGTTAGGTTAGGTTAGGTTAGGTTAGGTTAGGTTAGGTTAGGTTAGGTTAGGTTAGGTTAGGTTAGGTTAGGTTAGGTTAGGTTAGGTTAGGTTAGGTTAGGTTAGGTTAGGTTAGGTTAGGTTAGGTTAGGTTAGGTTAGGTTAGGTTAGGTTAGGTTAGGTTAGGTTAGGTTAGGTTAGGTTAGGTTAGGTTAGGTTAGGTTAGGTTAGGTTAGGTTAGGTTAGGTTAGGTTTTTTTTTTTTTTTTTTTTTTTTAATAGAAACTCGATATCTGCAGACTCTTGGTCCGCACTTTTTTTATGTTGGTTTTAATGTTGTTAGTTTAAAGTTTTACATTGTTATTTACTCCACTTATTTCCGCTACTTCTAGTTGTTACATAGTAGTTTACAACACGTCGACTTATTTTCTATGCTTATTCTATGTATGTGGCTAATACTATATTGTTATAATTTTTTTTTTTTTTTTTTTTTTTTTTTTTTTTTTTTTTTTTTTTTTTTTTTTGATATTTATTTGTTATATGGTTTCATGCAATTGTTTATATATAAGGGTTTTTGTATTTTTTTTTTTTTTTTTTTTTTTTTTTTTTTTTTTTTTTTTATATTTAGTTTTTTTTTTTTTTTTTTTTTTTTTTTTTTTTTTTTTAATATATATATATTTTACTATTCTAACTTACTAGTTTAGGTACAATATTTCGGTTTTATCTGTATACAGGTTTGGTTATTTTATTATGACTATTGGCTTTGGTTTGTTATAAATATTAGCGTGTTGGATACATTTCAGTATTTAGGTTAATTACAGTATTTTGATTATACATTTGTTGTTTTTATTCTTATCATTAGCTTAAATTAGTAGTACATTATTACAGTACAATAAATTAGTAGTAAATTAGTATTTTGATTATACATTTGTTGTTTTTATTCTTATAATTAGCTTAAATTAGTAGTACATTATTAGTTTGTTAGTTTGGTGGTTAGTGTGTTTGTTATGTTTTGTTTTAAATAGGGTTTGACAGATACAGTGACCTTTTTCTGTCCTTTGGATCACCTGTGGAAGTCTCCACAAGTGCGCTGTAGATGTTTAAGTTGGTGTCCTGTCCGGTTTGGAAGAGGCCTTTCCCCTTCACAAGGTCAGAGAGGTTTCTAGGTACTCTATTATAGCGTCCCTAGTCCTCTCGTCCCCATTCTTCATAGCCATTTTGAGGTTATAGTCTCCTATTTGAGTGTCAGTGGCCTTCTCTGCACGGGCAATAAGACGCGCTGTCACGTCGTCCTCTGTATTGTCCGTGAAGTAGACACAGGATTTTGTGTGTCTTGAGATTGCCACGACGGCGTGTGGGACACTCATTAGGAGATGGGAGCGTGCGGGTGTTGTGCGCACTATAAGGACCGTTTCAAACGTCAGCCCCTGCGACTCGTGGATAGTTAGGGTTCTAGATTCCGATTTTGTACCGTATCCCTGGCTGATAAGAAGGGCCTTTTCAGCCTGGGTGTGGACCAGGTATAGTGTGTTGTCCAGGTTCGGAATGCTAGTTCCCGTATATCTCTTCAGTTGCAGGGATCTGAGAGCCGCTTTGGCCGAGTATATGCCCCCGTAGATCTCATTTAGGGCATACGCTACGTCCATTGGGTTCCTATAAGTGCACAGTAGTTCTTTTGTGATGTTTGTTACAGAATTTGGTCTGTTATACTCCAGTTTGAAAAGGTTGTTTCTGTCGATGTATGGGAGTTGGTTGTTATCTCCTATTAAGAGGGCTTCGTCAGCCTTCACGATTTGGATTGCCAGCACTATGGAGCCGAAATGGTTCATGAGGGCCTCGTCCACCACTAGGCGTTTACACGATTCTCCCTCATTCAGTCCATTTACCAATAGTGACGCCATTGTTCTTACTCGGCGTTTGGCTGTTTCTTCTCCAACTCGTGGGGTCAACTTGTCCCTTAGGTCCTTTGCGGCTTCTCTGGTAGTTGTGACTATGATGTCTTTGTCAGTATCTACCTGAGCAACCACCCATGTTGTTTTGCCACACCCTGGGACCCCGTTTACCCATGAGAAAGTGGGAGTCGTCCAGTGCCCCGGTACTACGCCTTCTGACAGGTCTCCCGAGATGGTTTTTGCCATGTCGAGTATCCTATCGTCCAGCATTACCTGTGTGCACTTGGCGACTACCACTATCCTCTGGTTTGGTGGAGTGTTGAAGTGTATCCTGTCCTCTTCTTCCGGCTTCTCCTCTCTCTCTACGAACCCCGCTTCGCAGTACGCAGCCATGTACTGATCCGCCATTTTGCCATGTATTACTTGGCCATTAGCGTTATCGTACACCGCCGCGTCCGCCTCGCCCATAAGAGATTGTAGCAGCGGCGCATTGCCACACTGGTATGCATGAAGTATCTTCTTGCATATTGCCTCGCTGACAACGCGGGTGGCTTTCGTCACCGCTACAAACTCCTTAAAGGCGTTGAGCATGTGTTCTTGAGGAGTATTTGCCGTTTGAAGTTGAGGGGGTTCCACTTGTCCCATTTGAGCCCTGGTCCTTTCTACGGGCTCACTGGTGTGTGTGGGTGTTGGTTTCCTTGTGAAGAATTTCTCCACTGCCGCTTCCACCGACAGGTGTTGTTTTATGTTTGTTATTTTTTGTCCTACCGTTTTTGGGATATACCTGAATACCCGGTTTAGGACTGATGTTGCCGGAGACTTTGCATTAGTCCCGTCTCCATTGTCCCCCGGGTTATTTTCCCCTTCTTTTTCTGTCTCCAGTCTTAGCTCTAGTCTCTCTGAGCCACTCATCTCCGGGTTCCTTACAGGATGTCCCCAGCAATCAGTAGGCACAGAGGGGACGCCTTGGTCGCGTCGCTGTGGTATAAGATGATTGAGGTTTTGTCCTCTATCCTCGTACACCACAACTTCATGGTACTTTGCAGCTGATAGGGCACCTATGTAGTCCCTTGTTTCGCCTCTTAAGTACCCTACGACCATTGCGTCTAGACTGAGTGTTTTAGGAGTGGGGTTTCCCTCCTGGCCGCGCCCGCCTATGTTTGAAAGCACATCTGATACCTTACGGAACTGGGTTATGTTTAGGTCACTGCTGAATAATGCGATAGCTTTATTGTTCTTCCGCACTATTCTGCAGTGGTGACCCTCGATCCGTACCATTTGTAGTGCGTTGTATGTTTTCCGCCGCATCGTGATCTTTGATGTGCTTCCATTCAACAGCGCGCCAAGGCCAGGGGAGATGGTGATGTTTGTTTTCCCAAATATGTTGCAGAAGGAGATGCCCATTCGCTCCGAGTTATTGTCCATAAAAAGGGCTACTCCTCGGATGCGAATACCAGGTTTTCCAGGCTCTCCCTGTGATGTTATGGGTAGGTTTTGTATGTGTATGGTTTTTTGAGTTGTTGTTTGTGTTGGTTGAGTTTCTGTTTGTGTCGTTGTTTGTGTTTGTTGTGTTATTGTGTTTGTGGACGTTTGCAGAGTGCTGTTTCGCCTGACTGCAACCGCCGTTACTTCCTCCATGTATTTTAGAAGGTGGACTCTATTGTGTTTATGGTCCAGTAGCTCTGCTACTGTTTCTATTGAAAGTTTTGTTTGTGTTTGACACTCCAGTTCATGCCGTGACGACATGAAACGCGGGCATTCGAAGAGTATGTGCCAGACTGTTTCGCTAGTGGCTTCATCGCATTCACACGTTGGATCGTCCCGAAGGTTGAACCTGTGTAAGTATGCTCTAAAGCCACCATGCCCTGTCAACATTTGTATTTGTAGGGGAGTGGGTTTTCCTTCTCTAACCAATTTATATGCATTGCATATATTAGGTAAGAAGGCCCTTGTTATTATTCCCGTTTCGGAAGAGTCGTACCGAGCTTGCCACCTCTGTATCGACTCTTCTCGGATCTTCTTTTTAATGTACGACAAGGGGACTGCGTTGTAGTCTGGTTGCGCTGTGTCTTTTTGTGCGCCTTCCTTCGCCAGTTCGTCTGCCCTCTCGTTTCCTGCCGTCCCAACGTGGGCCCTTAGCCAGAATAGTCGGACTGTTCTATCCTCCGCTCGGATTTCCGTGATGCACTCCTTGATGGTCTTAGCTAATGGATGGAGCAGCTTTGGGTTACTCAACAGCTCCAGAGAGGATCTGGAGTCGCTAAGGATGTTTGCAGTCTTGCAGTTACTGTCTTTCACCTTCTTTATTGCTCTGTAGAGTGCATACATCTCGGATTGGAATACCGTGCAGGTTTTGTCCAGACTGAATACCTCTTTGTGGGTCTCCCTTCCTTCTTCCCACCATGTGAGAGCAGCTCCTACTTTCCCTTCCATTTTGCTACCATCTGTATATATCTGTGGGCCTGCAATTTGGAGGGTTTTTTGGGTGCTCTCTGCCATGTCTTCGAGTAACTCGTACTCCGTTGTTATCTGTTTAGAAGGGTGAGGGAGATCTTGTACTCTCACCCTTCTTTCCAGTTCACGGCCGGAGGGCAGGAAGTCTTCGGAGAGACCTTTTTTGGCTTTGTATAGGGCGGCTGTTTCCTGGATGCGAATATCGAGTGGTAAGATTCCCGATAATACCAGTGCCGATGTTAAAGAAGTCGTCCTATACGCTTTACAGATCTTTTGTGTGAAGCCTCTCTGGAGTGCCTCTAGTTTTTTAATATTTGTCTGAAGTTCAGACGCTTTTGCCCAGGCACATGCCCCGTAAGTTGTTATTGGCTCTATTACTGCTACATAGATGGTCCTAATGATCTCCCCGTTTAATCCCCATGTGACCTTGGCTGCGCACGCTAGCTGTTTATATATGTCTGCGGATCTTTTACATATATCAGCTACGTGCTTATTAAAGTTGAGGTGCCGGTCAATGGTTAGGCCTAGGAGTTTTATGTTATCTACCAGTGCTATTTGAATTCCTGACATTGTGATATTTGGGGGGGTGAACTTTAGCTTTTTTGTTAGCAACATTGCGTGGGTCTTATGAGCTGCAAAGTTCAGTTTGTTTTGTCTCCCCCAGGTGACAGTCTTTTCTAGCACTAAGTTGATATTTTCCTCCATTTCGGCCACTTCCTTCGCGGAGAAGACCAGGACTACATCGTCTGCAAATGCTTGGCAGTATACGTCCTCTCTCGACAGTATCTGCAGAAGGGGATCCAGTATGATGTTCCAGAAAGTGGGACCACCTATGGAGCCTTGTACGCATCCTTTTGTGGTTTCCCTATCACTGGTTTCCCCTGCATAATTTACTGTTATCTGTCTGTCTTTTAGGTAGGACTCCACCGTCAAGTAGAGATTACGTGGGCACTGCCTCTGTAGTAGTTGTAGTTTGAGAGCTGGCCACCATGCGTTGTCGAAGGCCCCCTCTATGTCCAGCGAGACCACCACGACTGATTTCTTTTTTGAAATCTCCGTTCTAATGTGGGTCACTAGGTCATAGAGGGCGTCCTCGGTTCCGCGTTGGGGCATGAAACCGTACTGACGCTGGTTTAGGGTTGGAAGTAGGTGCCATTGTAGCCTTGTTATTATGAGTTTCTCTATCGTCTTGCCTAATACTGATAGTAGGCCTATAGGACGATAGGACTTTGGGCTCGTGTAGTCCTCTTTCCCAGGTTTTGTTAGGATGACCACGTGGGCTTTTTTCCACGCCTTAGGGAAGTATGCCATTGTTAGACATTTGTTGGCAATTGCTGTAAATACTTCCATTCGGCTGTGGATAGCCATGGCACATATGTCAGAGGTGAACCCGTCCGGTCCCGGAGCCTTCCTTGGGTTCTGTGTTTTGAGTACAGCCTCCACTTCAGACTCCGAGAAAGGTGGGTCATCCTCCTTCAATTCTTCCAGTTCCCTTGAGTTCCTTTGCTCGACTTTTTCTCGGATAGCCGTGTGGTAGGGTATGTCTGTGGATATAGAGTCCTCAGGGTAAAAAGTGTTGGCTAAGAGGTTCGCTGATTCTTTGGGACTTAATGTCCTTCCGTCAGGTCCTCTCAGGAGAAGGTCATCTTGCCTTCCCTTTGTTCGCCTGATTACTCTATATATCCCGTCCCACATGCTTTCTCTTTCTTGAGTCGTACAGAACTCCTTCCAGCTTGCCGTCTGTGCTTCTGTGGCGCTTTTTGCGTACACTTCTCTGGCTTCGTTGTAGTCCTTCAGTACGGTTTCTAGGCGGATGGGTGCTGCGTTACGTATTCGCCTCTTCTTACGGAGTACGTCTTTTTTCAGCTCCCCTAGCTCCTCCGTCCACCATACTGGTTTAGGGCTTTTTTGTTTCCTCACTATCTTTGGAATTGCTATTTCGCATGCTTCCTTGATAGATGTGGTGTAGTTGGTGATAAGGTTCTCCATCTCCCCTTCACTGGCTATCTTCTCTATTGAGCCGACTGTGATGTTATTCTCTATGAGTGACTTTTGTAGGTGTGTTTTGAAAACCTCCCAGTTGGCCTTTCTGGTGTTATACTTTCTAGTTGTTGGGGCCACTACAGGTAATAGTTTTTCCCCCACTACAACATTGAAAGTTATGGCATTGTGGTCTGATGTTGTGAGGTTTCTCCGCACTTTCCACTCCTTAGTCTTGCCCATGAGAGTTTGGCTACATGTTGTAATGTCCACAATACTTGTGTACATTCGGCCTTGTCGGCATTCCTCGAAGGTTGGTGTGTTTCCAGTATTGAGGATATGGAGGTCCATTTCACTTAGGAAGGCGTTAAGCTCCTGTCCCCTTTGGTTTTCGGACTCGCTTCCCCACCAGTAGCTCCAGGCGTTTACGTCTCCCCCTAGTATTAAGTTGTTTGTGTGTGTTTGGAGTGATTCGCACACTGCTTTGGTGCGCTCCAGTTGTGGCCCAATTTCCGAATCCCCCTCGTAATACACCGAGATTATGCCTATCTTGAGGCTACCCGCTACCAGCACCGCCGCTGATATGGTTTCGGTAACCAGTTGAGGGTCGTTAATTACCCTCAGCTGGTCGCCGAATACTATTATGGCGGATTTTACCGGTTTTTGTCGTTGCAGAGTGCACTGGATTATTTTGGTGCCAGGGTATTGTTTCACTGTACCAGAAGAGCCCACGTAGGGTTCCTGTACTAGGGCTACAGTGATTTTCCTTTCCTCTGCGACTTTTAGCAGTTCTGAAGTTGCCTGCTTTGAGCGGCGTAGATTTGCTTGTACAAATCGTAGCTCGGTTTTCTCGGCTGTTGGAGGGTGATTTATTGGGCTCGAGTCGTGGGCGCCCTTAGCAGTATGCGACCCTTGATCTCGCTATACCATCCCATGTGATTTTTTCTGGGCATTCGTCACTGAATGCCATGTGTGTAGTGGTTGTTATTGTGTCGCCATCCTTTTTGGCTTTGGCGCAGTTTTTGCACTTCGGCGGGCCTCCTATCTTCCTTGCTGGGCAGTCCTGCCATGAGTGGGATTCTCCGCAATAATTGCAGGCTTGGTCCCTCTCTTTGCATAAGGCCTTGGTGTGCCCGAATCCGAGGCATTTGGCGCACTGGACTAGGGGCGATTGGTCCTCTACTGGTCTTTTTTGGAGACCTATGTGGACATGCCCCTCATCCAGCATCCGTTTATATAGTTGTGGCGACACTTCCAGCACGGGATGGCACTGTAGATCGTTTCGCGCTCTCTTCCTGTATCTCACTCTGAGTGTGGTGTCTTCGATCTTTAGGCCTTCGAACAGTTTTTTGTTCTGGGCCTTCAGATTTCTGACTATTTCCTCATCTGTGTGATACGCTAGGAGGTTTGTTATTTTAATGAGGGGGTTTGATGTTTTCCCTTCTGTGACTTTTAGTGATTTATTTTTGTTAATGTGTTTTTGGATGTTCTGTGCATCCTCTTTTGTTTCGCAGCTGAGCACCACCTTGCGGTTCTTGGCCTTCCTTGCGCGCTCCACCCGAAGACCCGTATTCCCAAAATCTAGGGTTTTCCTTATCGTGTCCATCACCACTTCACCGGTTTCGGTGGGGTCTGTGCTGGACACAATAAGGGTGTGGTTAGGTTTGGGGGTTGGTCGCGCTTTTGCAGTTTCGGCGTACGATATCCGCCTCTTTGTTGTGACTGCTTGGGCTACCGTTTGGTTTTGCTCAGCTACATGACCTTTTTTGAGGGAGGAGTTGTACCACTCCATTGTTTTAGTTAGGGCCTTTGACGTGCTCGCGATCTCGGCCACATCCGCTCTTAGGGGGTACAGGAGACCCTCTATCTTAGATGTTGTGTCCGTTATCGCCAGCTCTGATCCTAGTCCCATTTGTGTGGCCTGTGGTACTCCCGCTCCCGCCAGAATCACATCTTTAACCTCTTCTATATTTTCCTTCAGTTGGCGTGTTTTATTGAGGATTGGTGCGGTGACGTCCTTTACTTCCTCACGTATCTCATCCCTGGTGATTGGAGCCCTTGTTAGGAATTCCTGACGTATCAGTGCTATTTCCTTGCGGGACTCCTCCATCTCCTTCCTCAGGGATTTCAGCGACTGCTGAATGAGATCATCTAACTCTGAGGGTGTTTCTGTCCCAGATGTTGTAGGGCTTCTCGTCCATTTCTCCGCCTTTTGGTCCTCTTTTAGGTAGTGAATTTCAGTGGCTAGGTCACTCAATTTTGCTGATATCTCCGCCAACTGTTTGGATTGGTCATTTTTTGGAGCATCTAGGAGGTGGGTGGTCTTTACGTCGGCTACAGGTGGTTTAGTCCTCTCTCTGACCTCGAGCTGGATCGACTTGACCGTCTGCATCAATCCACCCATCTCGTAGGTCAGGCTGCTTTGGACTCCCGTGACTGCTTTTTGCGTCCCTTTTAGCGCCTCTTGAGACTCCTGTATACGTTGTTCGTATTTTTCCCGGAGCTCGCCGACTTCCCTGTGGTGTTGTCGCTCCATACGGATGATCTCCCTGGCGGCGCGCGACTTCTCGACTTCGAGATTCAGTCTATGTCTGTTTCTCGAGTCCGCCAGGGAGAGCACCAATTCGTATAGATTGCTAAGGCTCTCTACTGCTATTGCTCGGAGCTCCTTTTTTAGGGTTTTGGAGCTCTCGAGAGCCTCTTTGCCCACCATCAGGTACTCCCTTGCTCTGTCCGTTGCCAGGTCTTTGCATACCCCCGTGTGTTTGCCTATAGTGGGGAGTATGCTCATCCTACCTTCGGCCTCACTATCTAGGTCCGTCCATTCCGAGTCAGTGCTTGCCGATTCCCATATTCCCAATTCCTCCAGGTTCTTTTTCTCGGGGGATGGGGTACAGAATTTTATGGGGCCTTCACTGATCTCGTCCTCGGAGCTTTCCTCTTCTTCCGCTGGTGTTGTGGAGACCACTATGCTGTAGTGGTCTTTGCGGGGGAATGCTATCGAGGTTGATGGTTGGGCCTCCTCTTTGTCGGCCTGTTGGTCTGGTAGGGTCTCTGCCTCTCCTGTCTCGTCCTTGGTGTGTGTTGGCGGTTTTTGCGGTCTCTCTTTAACCGGCGTCAAGACACTTGTGTCCAAAAGGGACACATCTGCCAGTCGTCTCTGTTCGTCTATCTGTGACTTCCTGGCTATGGCTTGCGCGTTCTTTAGAGAGACCGCTCTTCGTAATCCGCCTGTGTTGGATTTTTTGGTTGTGACAAAGTGTAGGGCGACTGCCTTCCCTAATTCCATAGGGCCTTTTTGGCTTGCACCCTTTTTTTGTATTCGGCCGCTGTGCCTTTGGGTTTTGCTGCCTAGTTGCAGCTTTAAGCCCGGCTTAGCCTGTGCGCTCTTTGCCACTTCCTTTTTTTGTGTTGTGTGTTTATGTTTTGTTGTGCCTTGTGTGGTTTCTTGTATAATGTCTTTTTGTGTGTTGTTGTCTGTCTCTACTGTTGATGGAACATTTCCCTGCTCCGTGGCTCCTTGTAGGCTTGAGGTCTCAGGTGTTGAGGGCGGCCCCTCCTTTCCGGACCGCTCTGGTTATTTGCCTCTGATGAGGGAGTAGGTGTTAAGTCGATGACCTCGACTTGTGGAGACTTTGGTGGTGTTTGGGACATTTTGTGTGTTTATTGTTATTGTTTTGAATACAAGAAACTGTGACACTTTTTATACTTATACTACTTATTCTATTAGTTAATACTAATTGCTTATTATATTTACAACTTAGTAACTATTGCCTTAATCTACGACGTGTTGGGCTGACTGTATTCCGTGGCTGTACAGCTGATGATGTTGCTGTCCTGGATTGTCAATCCGATGTTTTTTGCCGCTTTTGCGTGTGATTCTGTCTATTGTAGGTTTATTTTCCAAAATCCCTCGGAGCCAATCGACGCGGATTTTTGCGCCGATTCAAATGAGCCCAAGCACGGCTCTCTAGCTCAAAAGATGACGGAGTTAGGGCCCGAGGGGGTGAGGTACCCGAGAGGGGGGGGGGGGGGGGTTTCGTGGGGGTGCTGGGGGGGGGGGATGAGGGGGGGTTTCCGGGGGGGTGTTGGGGGGGGGGGGGGGGGGGTGTGGGGGGGGGGGGGGGGGGGGAGGGGGGAGGGGGGGGGGGGGAGGGGGGGGGGGGGGGGAGGGTCTTGGGTCTCGGAGGGGGTGAAGGGTGGGAGGGGTCCCGGGGGGGGGTTTTATTTTTTGGGGGGGTGGGGAAAGCTTAGTGGCCTGGGGGTTGGGGGATGGTTCTGGTCTGCCTTGATGGTGAGTCCAAGAACCAGTCTCCTACCGTTGGTAGTTTAGGAGATCCCTCGATGCTCGTCCCCGGCGCTGATGAGGAGCAGCTGTTGATATTGCTGTGGTGACGCCTAATCCTCGAGCCTCCAAGAGTGTCTTGAGGTCCGGCCAGTATAACCTAACTTAGAGGTTATGTTTCGACCACGCGGTGTTAAGTGGGTCGCACGTGGAGTTTTTGGTTATAACTGGGTGTGGCACTTGTACCTTTGGATGCTCGTAGCTCCCCCGTCTGTTGTCCGATCCGCCAGGTGGTGGTGTCGTTTGACAGAGCTCGCTGGCGGCTACCCGATGATGTTTTGTGGTGATGTGCTGCGACTGCGGCCTCGTTGGTATTAAGCCGCAAAGTCGCGGCCTAATAACTCCGGAAGGGGTGGGCGGATTTTGTTGCCCACATGAATCCTGGTGAATCAGGCACTAAACTATCACAGCACACACTTGGTTTGGTTTTCACACACGTATTTCCTATTTTTACGAATTTTTTACGCGGAGCGACGTGGAGTATGTGTCGCGATTTGGTTGTAACTGGGTTAGGTTAGGTTAGGTTAGGTTAGGTTAGGTTAGGTTAGGTTAGGTTAGGTTAGGTTAGGTTAGGTTAGGTTAGGTTAGGTTAGGTTAGGTTAGGTTAGGTTAGGTTAGGTCTGGCCAGCACCCCGCCCTGGGAGCTCGAAGCCCAGGTGCTGGCCAAGGTCTACTGGTGGACGGCCGAGCAGAGGGCGTGCGGGGATCGTCCTGCTCCAGCCGAGAGAGGAGCAGTGCGGAGAGCAGCCAACCAAGACCTGCTTCAGCAGTGGGCTGAGGGCCTTGCCTCCGCTGCGTTTGGGCGGCGCCTCTTGGACGCCGTCGGTCCGGTGTTGCAACAATGGTTAGAGCGGCAACATGGATTCCTCACGTTTCGTCTGGTGCAGGTATTGTCTGGGCACGGGTGCTTCGGACAATATCTGCATCGGATCGGACGGGAGGAATCCACTGTGTGCCGCGAGTGTGGGGCCGGGTGTGACACGGCAGATCACACCCTGGCAGTCTGTCCGGCTTTTGACGGTCCCCGAGCCGTTCTGGTCGGCTCGTTGGGACCAGACCTGTCGCTCCCAGCCATCATTTTATCGATGCTGGAGAGCCGCTCGAATTGGACGGCGATGGCCTCCTTTTGTGAGACGATTATGTCCCAAAAGGAGGCCGCGGAGCGGGAGCGGGAAGATGATCCCGACGCTCCTCCCCTCCGCAGACGTAGAGGTGGCCGCGCGCGGCGACTTTTCCGCCGCTTGATGCCGCCTGACGGGGCCCAGCGGGTGGTTGGTGCGGGGGCACCTCCACCTGCATTGCACGGGTCCCCGTCTCCGTCGGACGGGAGTGGGTTGTCCTTTCGGACCCCTCCTGTCGCTCCCCCCTAGGGGGGTGAGCTCGTGGGTGTCTGCCGCATAGGGCGGACAGCGCTGGGCGGTGCCAAGGCTGTATGAGTTACCTCAGGCCCCTTGACACCGTCCCCATAGGCGCATGACGAAAGGGCCGGGGTTTTTAGTGGTATTCCCTGCCTCCCTTCCACCTTGAGGCAGGGCGAGTCCCACATAACCCGTCGTTCCCCCGAGCGGCGGGTATGCCTAAAAGCATTTTCCCCGGCTTAAAAAAAAAAAAAAAAAAAAAAAAAAAAAATAGGTTTTAGGTTAGGGTAGGTAGGTAGGTTAGGTTTAGGTTAGGTTAGGTTAGGTTAGGTTAGGTTAGGTTAGGTTAGGTTAGGTTAGGTTAGGTTAGGTTAGGTTAGGTTAGGTAGGTTAGGTTAGGTTAGGTTAGGTTAGGTAGGTTAGGTTAGTGTAGGTTAGGTTAGGTTAGGTTTTGTTTTTTTTTTTTTTTTTTTTTTTTTTTTTTTTTTTTTGTTTTTTTTTTTTTTTTTTTTTTAGTGAGTTTTGGTTAAAAATTTGGATTATATCTGTACTAGTTTTCTCGAAATTTTGAGCTATTGAGGCGCAGAAGTTGTACATGTTGGAAAAAAGAAAATTTGTAACTTCTCTAGCATGACCAGAGCTATGGCTATAAAAGATAATTGGGGCACAGTTAGAGAAATACAGAAGATTTTGAGTAAATTGGGAAAATTTTTGTAGAAGGGACAAGAAATAGCAAATTATTTGTCAGTGGCATTTAGAGCAAAGAAAGAAAATTTTGAGGGGACAATTGAAAATTAGAAAGAGAGTTTTCTAATCTCCGTAATCTGTCTGATCTTGGAGGCGGGCCATCATCGCCTTTATACGGGGACACTGGCGGGCGTTGGTGGCATTGTGGGCGACATCGCCTCTGGTGCACATCTTCGCGTTGTACTTAGCGCAGTTATAGCACTTACGCTTTTTCGCGTCGTTCTTATTAGGGCACTCAGAGACTTGATGTCCCTCACTTGCACAATGGGCACAAGGCTTTTTGTCCGCGGTGCATTTGGCCTTAGTGTGCCCGTATTGCAGGCACACATGGCACTGGACAAATCTGCTGAAGTCCTCAACGTGGACACGGCTGTGATCCACGTTGAGTCTCCCGAGAGCGAGGATGTTAGTACGCATCTCGGGAGTGACCTCCAGCACAGCGTTGTATAAGGGTGGTATTTTTGTTAGTGGTTAGGAAGCACAAACGACTGATTTGCACATCATTCTGGCACTGTAGGACGTCCAGTAATTCGTCCTTGGACACGTCCTTTCGGGTCCCCTTAAGGATCATAAGCGGGGGTCTCCTTTTGGCGGGCTCAGCATGAAAGCCTTTGACAGCTTTTGTGCGGTCGATTGTTTCACTGCAGTGTTCGTGCTTCTCAAACTCTACCCTCAGTTTCCCGTTTGAGATAGGTTGTATTTTGACTGGGGCGTATTTTTGTTTCCGGAAGGAAACGACCTTCTTCCATTCTGTCACGACCTCGGTTGGTTCTTGGAAACATCGTCGGCCGTGACAATGATGGCCGGCTTCGTTCGGGGCGCTGGGGGGGTTGGTTCTTTTTCGAGGCTACGGAGGCATAGGACACCGCCGGAGCGGCTCCCAAAGAGTTATGAGGCTCGAAGAGCTTCATCCCATCTTTGAAGGAGGCGAGTTCAGACCTGACGGCCTGCAATATCTCCTCCTTCAAGCCCGACGTAGTCTCGCGACCTCACTAATGGACTCATGTAAAGTTGCTTCTTTGGCTTCTGCGACAAATTGGTCCTTAAGCTCTCCGTTAAGAAACTCTAAGCCATATAGGAGGTAATCTGTACATTTTAGGATACAGTGTTGTTTGTCCTTGGTGGTCCTTGGTGAGACTCTTGTTCGCACCAAGGCAATCATGATGGTGTGGATAACATCTTTGGTTATCTTGTAGTAGGCCTTGAAATCGGTGAGTTCATCAAGATCGTGGGTCATCTTAATGACCACGGGCTCTCGTTGAGTAGTCATATTGAAAATACTTGTTCGCAGATGATAACACTTATTCGCATATAGTTTCGCAGTTGGTGCACAGAGCTCTCAGCCGCCGGCCTGCCACTCCGTTACGGTGGTCAGGACGCGACGTTGCCCAGGGGACGCGACGTGGACGCAAGCTCTGTGGGGGGTCCCCCGGTTAGGTTAGGTTAGGTTAGGTTAGGTTAGGTTAGGTTTAGGTTAGGTTAGGTTAGGTTAGGTTAGGTTAGGTTAGGTTAGGTTAGGTTTAGGTTAGGTAGGTTTTTTTTTTTTTTTTTTTTTTTTTTTTTTTTTTTTGATTAGTTTTGGTCGAGATTTTGTAAAAAATATCTGTACAATTTTTTTCTATGTTTGTGTGCTATTTTGAGACGCGGAATTTGTTTATGTAGACGAAATTTAGAAACTTCTCTCTGCGTGACAAGAGCTATTGGAGAAGAGGTATTTCGAGGGGAGAGAAGACATAGAAGACAGAAATGATAGAAGGGGTAAATAAAGAGAAGTGTTGTAGATGGTGCAGGATTGGCTAAAGAATTTAGACTAGGAAGATTTATTGCAGAAGATGACTTAGGTTTCAGAATGGGAAGTGAAGAAGAGTGGTTCACTTCCATAGTCCGTTTGATCTTGTAAGCGTGTCATCATCGCTTTGATGCGGGACACTGCCGGGTGTTGGTGGCGTTATGAGCAACATCGCCCTTTGTACACATTTTGGGCGTGATACTTGGTACAATTGTAGCACTTCTTTTTGTTTGGGTCGCTTTTGTGTGGACAATCGGGAGACGATGCCCTTCGCTCGCGCAATGGGCACAGGGCTTTTTGTCACTCGTACACTTTGCCTTCGTGTGTCCGTACTGAAGGCAAGTGTAGCATTGCACAAAGCCGGCTAAAGTCCTCAACGTGGACACGACTGTGATCACGTTGAGTTACCGAGGGCCAAGATGGTGCGGCGCATCTCGGGGGACACTTCAATAACCGCATTGTATAAGGTCACATTTTTATTAGAGGTCAAAAAGCACAGGCGGTTGACATCGATTATCTTCTGACACTTAAGAACGTCTAGAGTCGTCTTTGGTGACGTCTTTGGAGATGCCTTTCAGAATGAGAAGCGGGGGTCGACGTTTGGCTGGCTCCGCCGTGAAGGCTGGAGAAGCCGTGGTGCGCTTGATTGTCTCCTCGCACTGTTCGGGCTTTTTCAAACTCGATCCGGAGTTTCCGTTCGAGATGGGCTGTATTTTTGACAGGAGCGTACTTGTGTTT
>CM062107.1:349481-412147 GCA_031163375.1 Conogethes punctiferalis | reverse complement strand
TCCGGGCCGGTACCCCATCGGGGCCAGGTGCCGTTTTCTTTCGGCGCAGGCACTCCCAGGCCGACGTAAATTCCTCCGGCGTGACCGGGGGAACGTCCCGTGCCGCTGTGGCGACTCTCCCACGAGGACACATGACAGGCGGTGAGAAGGATGTGTCTTGGGCCGGGAACAGCGCCCGGACCACCTCTCCAAGAAGACCAGGCTCGAGGGTCTCGGTCAGCGGGGGACCAATTGGGCGCAGCTGGTTTCGCGCTGCCCTATACGGTCTCCCCCACGGATCGTTATTCAGGCCCTCGAGCATCTCCGCTCTGCCACGGTCCTTGGCCTCCCCGATCGCCGCCTTGAGGACCCGTCTTGCCTCGACATAGGAGGCATATAGACGGGCCTCATTGTCAGAGTCTCTGACGCGGCGCCTGCGACTGCGCTGAAACGCGCGTCGGGCGGCAATACAGCTCTTTCGGAGTTCGGCAATTTCTGCGCTCCACCAATACACCGCCCGACAGGCTGCGGGGCGCCTGGACCGAGGCATGCTTGAGTTGCACACCTCGGTCAAGGAGCCCCGCAGAATCGCTGCGGATGTGTCGACGTCGAGACCGGAGGGGGAGGGCGCGAACCAATCCTGAAGGAACGCGGCCTCCTTTGCAGCTCCCCGGTCCAGACGGGTTAAAGCCCAGCGGGGAAAGGACGCCCCACGACGGGTTGGAGCGACGCCAGAGTCTTGAACTTGCGGGGAGATCGACCACCGAACGTATCGATGGTCGGAAAGAGTCTCGACCCGTGAGACATGCCAGCCTCCCACACGTGCGGCGAGAGCGGGAGTGGCGAACGTGAGGTCCACCACTGACCCCCCCTGCTGTCGCACGCAGGTGTAGGAGTTACCCCTATTCAGCACGACTAGCCCGGTAGAAATTGCCCAGGCCTCCGTCACCTGGCCGCGTCTGTTGCAAGAGGCGGCTGGGTTGCCCCAAGCCACCGACTTGGCGTTGAAGTCGCCGGCGATGATGATATGACGAGAGGTCAGTCGCGCCACAACAGCCGATAACTGCGCAAGCAGCACCTCAAAGTCCCGTAGAGGACGATTTGGGGAGTAATACACTCCCACAAGCACCATTTCGCCCCATTCGGCGACAACATACCCGGAACCTCTCTCGAGAAGTGTGAGAGGGGGAGTGGGTGACGATGCCCTACGAAAAATCGCCACCGAACCCTCACGGTCCCCGATCCAAGAATCAGGAACAAAATATGGTTCGGCAGCAATTACGACATCCACTGCCCACTCGGCCACGGACTGCGACAAAAGGTCCTGGGCCGAGCGGCAGTGGTTCAGATTCGCCTGAATAAAGGTGCGATGTCCGACTAAAGCCATTATTCGGACATCGCACCATCACCATCCGTCGTCGGTGGAGCCGCGGCGGCAGAGCTCTGGGGCTGTGTCTGAGCCCCAAACTTTCCCCTCTTGTAGGGGGGAGAGCAATTCTTCCCCCTCATAACATGCCCTGAAGGCCGCCCACTGGCTGCGCATACCGCGCACTTGGGCTTTGCGGAGCATGTGGCAGATTTGTGGCCACTCTCGCCGCATCTAAAGCATAGGTCCGACCTCTCAACGGAGGACGGACAGAGCGCGCGAGTATGGCCAGTGCCGTAGCACTTGAAGCAGCGGAGGGGCTGGGCTTCTAAGGCTCTTATAGAAATAGAGCTAAAGCCCAGCAAAAGACGTCCTCCCTCCACTAACTTCTTCGCGGCGACAATAGGGCACCGAACGCGAATTGCGCCAACGCCACCGCGACCTGTTCGGATGGATCCGGCCCTTACATCTTCAGGGCAGCAACCACCGACCTCTGCCACTTTGGCGACAACCTCGTCTCTGGTGACCGAGTCGTCTATGTCGGCTAGCATGAGGCCCGCCATTTTTTGGGGACGGGACACTTTAGCGGTGTCCGCCACCGCCTCCTTGAGCTTTGCCGCAAATGTATCGGCATTTTCCGCACTTTGGGCGCCGGGGAATTCAAATTTCCGCGCCCCGGTTAGAGTCTGGCGGCAGCGAACCGCACCGATTCCCAACTCGGCCATGTCTATTTGAGTTCGTGCCTTTCTCAGCACGGACTCGTAGGTCTCCCCCTTTTCGGTAGCCTCTGCGGTCAAGGTGACTACGACCGCTGAGGTTTTGGGGGGAACCAGGCCCTTCTTCGCCTTCTTCTTCTTCTTCTTCTTACCCGTCTTGGCGACGGGTTCAGCCGACTTGGTAGCCGATTTGGCCGGCCTGGCTGGTTTCCTCGGCAGACTGGAAGCCGATGACGGTCCCGGTTTAGGTTGGGGGGCCGTGGAAGGCTTCTTTGTCTTTTTCCTGGTTACCGTCGACCACCCCTCGTTAGCCGGAGTGGTTGAAGGTAGCATTAGGTCCTCCTCCTGCTGGGCAGGTGCCGTTTGTTCAGAGGTTCCAGGGGACGGGGCAGAGGTGTTAGGAGCCCTGGTCACCTTGGAGACCTTCTTCGCCCTCTGAGGTTTGGGCGGCTCTGGGATTTTGAAGGGGTTGTCCAGCCGCTCAAGGACGACAACCGCTTCTTTTGCCCTCTTGTCCGCCGCGAGTGGCGGGCGTATCCTTTCCTCGGGAAGGAAGACGGAGGGAGCAAGGCTTTTCTTAAAGCTCTCCATGAGGGTCCTTGTGAAGACCTTCTGCTCCAGCGCCATTTGGTTCAGCGCCGCCTGTATCTCCGGTGTCAGAGTTGATGGGGATGGCGACGCCGGAACATCGCACACCTCCATCTCATCCTGTCTGGGTGTGGCCGCCCTCTTGGCCGGTTTGGCATTCAGGGCCTTAAGCTGTGCTTTAAGGTCGGCCACTTCCTTCGTGTTGCGTTCCATGTCAGCTCGCAACAGAGCGTTCTCCGCTGACAAACGGCTGACCGTTGCCTGGAGTCGCTTATTCTCATCGGAGGAGTTTCGTTTGGTAGCCTCCTCTATAATATGCAGCATGCTCTTAGCGCTCATATTTATGCCCTTCTGGTACGTCCCTTTAATGTTGCCGGAGTTGACGACGTATTTCTTCAACTCCTTGTACTCGTGGAGGCCTTTACTACTAAGTTCCTCCAGAGATTTGCCCTCTAGGTCCTCATCCAAGTACGGGTCTGCCCCGTATCCGACTTTGTTTCTGGCGGCGCGGGCCTTCCTTTCCGCGGCCGCCGCACTCTCCTCCAACTCGCGTTGTACCTCCGCCTTCTTAAGAGCTCTGAGCTCTCTCTGGGCCGCGGCGCGACCGACATACTCTCCCGATGTAGTCGATCGTCCACGCCCTCGTTTGGCATTGGACTTGGCCTTGCCTTTCGGCGCGGCCGAGTCCGATGTTGAGCCACCCTCTTGGCTCTTAGGGGTGCGTTTTCGCTTTAGGTAGCTGGCCATTGTGACACAGCTATCTCCTGAAGCATTAGCTAGAGTATCGTCTGACTCTAGTTCCTCCTGTCCGGTGGGTCTGGTGAAAAATGACCCTAACGAAGACGCCGCAGAAGGCGGTCGACTAGACATCTCCGCGCCGCTTGGCGCACCTTCGTCATCCGCGCCTGAAAGCGCCACCTCCGCGCCTGAAAGCGCCACATCCACGCCCGAAGGCACTATCTCCGCGCCCGAAAGCGCCTCTTCATCCTCCAACTCACATTCTAATAGGTGAAACGAATTTTTTATAAACTTATCCATGCGATTCCCACGATTAAGGGGGATGTATGTGGTCCACCCGGGCAGAGACCCCTGTGCCCGGGTAACCCTACTTACGGCCACGGGGGGCGGGCGGTCCCCGTGGGCTGAGTCGCTCCGTGGACCTTCACCCGGTCCACGACCTCCAAATAGAGGCTCCACCTGCCACGTGCATCCCCAGCGGTGGAATTGGGGTTTTTTAATGAGGTTGGCTCCTCTTGGGCCGGCCGGTCAAGGCAAGCCCCCTGGTCCCAGCAAAATCCCATGGAACTACTAGAGTCCCAAGGAACTCGGCTGGGGAAACAGGTTTGCCCGACGGTGACCGGAGTCTGTCCGCCGACTACGATATTCGCAGTCAGCGGACCCGTCGCGCGAGGTGGTTTTTTACTGAGGTTGTCTCCTCTCGGGCCGGCCGGTTAAGGCAAGCCCCCTGGCCCCTGTCGAAAAACACGACAGGGGTAACAGGCTGCCCGACGGTTGACCGAAGTCTGTCCGCCGACTGCGTACTCGCAGCCGACGAACCCGCCGCGCTGGTGGTTTTTTACTGTGGTTGTCTCCACTCGGGCCCGCCGATAAAGGCAGGCCCCCTGGCCCTTGCCGAGAAACACGGCAGGGGTAACAGGTTGCCCGACGGTTGATCAGAAGACCAGGCCGCCGCGCCGCGGTGCTACACCGCCACACCACGAGCCGAAGCTCCGACAATGAAAGTCCAATTGGACGAAATAACGACCGATCGGACCACAAACGATGGTGCATAGAGGCACCCCACCAAATTGCTGCGGAAGGCTGCAGCCGCGGACTCAGTCCGCCATACGACGCCGCTAACGCGCGGCAACCCGAGGCAGGACGGACGGGAGACCCGTCCCCCTCGTAGGAAGTCTGCCGTCGAGTAGTAATCCCCTAAGAGATTACTACCCTCCGTTGCCCAGGATACGCCAGGACCGCCTGTTACCGTTCCCATAGGATCCGTAAGGATTCACAAGGACTGGTAAGTAGGCAGCCACACGAGGAGGCCTTCCACGTTGTACCCCAACCTAACCTAACCTTTTTTTTTTTTTTTGTTTCACCAGGGAGAAATGCAGTTTACGCATACCCGCTGCCCGGGGAAGCAGACGGGTTATGTGGGACTCACTCCGCGTCGGCAGAGAATACCCACTAAAAAACCCTGGTTTGCACCGTCAAATGCGCCTTGGGCGACAGCAACGCGGGTCCTCAACTATAACGCCGCGATGCTGTCAGCGCTGGTCTGCTAGGCAGACTCGGGCTGGCCCCCCCACTTGGGGCGACCTAGAGATCAGGCCCGTAAGGGCCGTCTCTCTCCTCCAAGGACGGGGTTCGTGCAATACGTGGCCAGCATCCCCGTGCCGACCTCGCGGAACCCCGTCGGGCGTGCAGCCGCCGCCGCACGGTGGTTTTTTATTGTGGTTTTCTCCACTTGAGCTCGCGCCCCCTGGTCCCGACCGAAGTCGGGATAACAGGTGGTTTTTTATTGTGGTCTCACTCCACTCGGGCCGGCCAATTAAGGCAAGCCCCCTGGTCCCTTCTGCAAGGGGAAACAGGTTGCCCGACGACCAGTCCAAAATGGACCTATCCGACGACTACGAGAACCGTAGTCGACGGACCCGCCGAGCCGCGGTGATACACCGCCATCCTACGCCCTACGGCAACGTCTTTCACCGAAAAGATGCGCGAACGCATCCGTTCGGTTCGCGCAAATGCGCCCACCAAATGTCGCGTCCGGGAGAATTGGCCTTAGGCCCAAGTCAAGTCCGGTAGCACGTCTCGTCAATCGGGCAAATGCCCCGCCATTGGGGGAGACCCCCGGCCGTAATGGCCACATCAAAATGTGCCGAAGCACTGGCCGTGTGTTGGCGTCGCAGTGTACAACGCCAACACTGGCCCCACCTTGTTCGAGGAGAGACGGGATCCAAGCGTCTCTCCTCTAGGGAATTAGCCGTCGGGTAGTAGTCGAATGGTAACCTACTACCCGCCGTTGCCCGGGGTACGCCGGGCCGTCTGAAAGACGACCACGCGTGGAGGCTTCCCTTGTTGTACCCCAACCTAACCTAACCTTTTTTTTTTTTTTTTTTTTTGTTGCACCAGGGGAAAATGCAGTTTACGCATACCCGCTGCCCGGGGGAGCAGACGGGTTATGTGGGACTCGCTCCGCGTCGGCAGAGAATACCCACTAAAAAACCCTGGTTTGCACCGTCTAATGCGCCTTGGGCGACAGCAACGCGGGTCCTCAACTATAACGCCGCGAAGCTGTCAGCGCTGGTCTGCTAGGCAGACTCGGGCTGGCCCCCCCACTTGGGGCAGCCTAGAGGTCAGGCCCGTAAGGGCCGTCCCTCTCCTCCAAGGACGGAGTTCGTGCAATACGTGGCCGACACCCCCGTGCCGACCTCGCGGAACTCCGTCGGGCGTGCAGCCGCCGCCGCACGGTGGTTTTTTATTGTGGTTTTCTCCACTTGAGCTCGCGCCCCCTGGTCCCGACCGAAGTCGGGATAACAGGCGGTTTTTTATTGTGGTCTCACTCCACTCGGGCTCGCCAGTCAAGGCAAGCCCCCTGGTCCCTCCAGCGAGGGGAAACAGGTTGCCCGGCGACCAGTCCAAAAGGACCGTATCCGACGACCACGAGAACCGTGGCCATCGGATCCGCCGCGCCGCAGTGATCCACTGCCAACCCACGCCGTCAAACGGCTCCTCTGGTAAGGCGGCAACGGTCGCAGAAGACAGGGAGGACGGCAACGAAACACCGCGAGATCCCCCGAAGGGCACTCCTCTTCCCCTGCGACCATCGCCGACAAACCTCTGGTAAGGCGGCAACGGTCGCAGAAGACAGGGAGGACGGCAACGAAACACCGCGAGATCCCCCGAAGGGCACTCCTCTTCCTCTGCGACCATCGCCGACAAACCGGCGCAAATGCGCCCGACAACACGTCTCTCACCAATCGGACAAATGCCCCGCCATTGGGAGAGACCCACAGGCCAAAAGGCCCCATCCAGTGTGCCGAAGCACTGGCCGTGGAAGGCGTCGAACACCACAACGACGCCAACGCTGGCCCCCGGAGCCACGCACAAGTGCGTGCTCCCACAGGGAATTAGCCGTCGGGTAGCAGCCATCTCTCTACTACCCGCCGTTGCCCGGGGTACGCCGGGCCGTCAAAGACGACCACGCGTGGAGGCTTCCCTTGTTGTACCCCAACCTAACCTAACCTTTTTTTTTTTTTTTTTTTTTGTTTCACCAGGGAGAAATGCAGTTTACGCATACCCGCTGCCCGGGGAAGCAGACGGGTTATGTGGGACTCACTCCGCGTCGGCAGAGAATACCCACTAAAAAACCCTGGTTTGCACCGTCAAATGCGCCTTGGGCGACAGCATCGCGGGTCCTGGGCTATAACACCGCGAAGCTGTCAGCGCTGGTCTGCTAGGCAGACTCGGGCTGGCCCCCCCACTTGGGGCGACCTAGAGATCAGGCCCGTAAGGGCCGTCCCTCTCCTCCAAGGACGGGGTTCGTGCAATACGTGGCCGGCATCCCCGCGCCGACCTCGCGGAACCCCGTCGGGCGTGCAGCCGCCGCCGCACGGTGGTTTTTTATTGTGGTTTTCTCCACTTGAGCTCGCGCCCCCTGGTCCCGACCGAAGTCGGGATAACAGGCGGTTTTTTATTGTGGTCTCACTCCACTCGGGCCGGCCAATTAAGGCAAGCCCCCTGGTCCCTCCTGCGAGGGGAAACAGGTTGCCCGGCGACCAGTCCATAAAGGACCTATCCAACGGCCACGAGAACCGTGGCCGAAGGACCCGCCGAGCCGCGGTGATGCACCGCCATCCTACGCCCGAAGGCACCAACATCGGCTGAGTGGTGCAATGCACCACATCAGCATTGCGCATAGCGCAATCTCCCTCTCTGTCTCGTCCGGGTGAATTGGCCTTAGGCCCAAGTCAAATCCGGTAAATACGACTCGCTCCAATCGGGCAAACGCCCCGTCATTGGGGGAGACCCCCTGGCCATAATGGCCCCATCAAATGTGCCGAAGCACTGGCCGTGTGAAGGCGTCGCAGTGTACAACGCCAACACTGGCCCCACCTTGGTCGAGGAGAGACGGGATCAGACGTCTCTCCTCTAGGGAATTAGCCGTCGGGTAGCATGACACACTGCTACCCGCCGTTGCCCGGGGTACGCCGGGCCGTCAAAGACGACCACGCGTGGAGGCTTCCCTTGTTGTACCCCAACCTAACCTAACCTTTTTTTTTTTTTTTTTTGTTGCACCAGGGGAAAATGCAGTTTACGCATACCCGCTGCCCAGGGAAGCAGACGGGTTATGTGGGACTCGCTCCGCGTCGGCAGAGAATACCCACTAAAAAACCCTGGTTTGCACCGTCAAATGCGCCTTGGGCGACAGCAACGCGGGTCCTCAACTATAACGCCGCGAAGCTGTCAGCGCTGGTCTGCTGTGCAGACACGGGCTGGCCCCCCCACTTGGGGCAGCCTAGAGATCAGGCCCGAAAGGGCCGTCTCTCTCCTCCAAGGACAGAGTTCGTGCAATACGTGGCCAGCATCCCTGCGCCGACCTCGCGGAACTCTGTCGGGCGTGCAGCCGCCGCCGCACGGTGGTTTTTTATTGTGGTTTTCTCCACTTGAGCTCGCGCCCCCTGGTCCCGACCGAAGTCGGGATAACAGGCGGTTTTTTATTGTGGTCTCACTCCACTCGGGCTCGCCAGTCAAGGCAAGCCCCCTGGTCCCTCCTGCGAGGGGAAACAGGTTGCACGGCGACCAGTCCAAAAGGACCATATCCGACGACCACGAGAACCGTGGCCATCGGACCCGCCGCGCCGCAGTGATCCACTGCCATCCCACGCCGTCAAACGGCTCATCTGGTAAGGCGGCAACGGTCGCAGAAGACAGGGAGGACGGCAACGATAACACCGCGAGGTCCCCCGAAGGGCACTCCTCTTCCTCTGCGACCATCGCCGACAAACCGGCGCAAATGCGCCCGACAACACGTCTCTCACCAATCGGACAAACGCCCCGCCATTGGGAGAGACCCACAGGCCAAAAGGCCCCCATCTTGTAAGGCGGCAACGGTCGCAGAAGACAGGGAGGACGGCAACGATAACACCGCGAGGTCCCCCGAAGGGCACTCCTCTTCCTCTGCGACCATCGCCGACAACACGTCTCTCACCAATCGGGCAAATACCCCGCCATTGGGAGAGACCCACAGGCCAAAGGCCCCGTCTAGTGTGCCTAAGCACTGGCCGTGGAAGGCGTCGGTGCCTAAGCGACGCCAACACTGGCCCCCGGAGCCACGCACAAGTGCGTGCTCCCACAGGGAATTAGCCGTCGGGCAGTGGGTGAACGACTTCCACTACCCGCCGTTGCCCGGGGTACGCCGGGCCGTCAAAGACGACCACGCGTGGAGGCTTCCCTTGTTGTACCCCAACCTAACCTTTTTTTTTTTTTTTTTTTTTTTTTTTTTTTGTTGCACCAGGGGAAAATGCAGTTTACGCATACCCGCTGCCCAGGGAAGCAGACGGGTTATGTGGGACTCGCTCCGCGTCGGCAGAGAATACCCACTAAAAAACCCTGGTTTGCACCGTCAAATGCGCCTTGGGCGACAGCAACGCGGGTCCTCAACTATAACGCCGCGAAGCTGTCAGCGCTGGTCTGCTGTGCAGACACGGGCTGGCCCCCCCACTTGGGGCAGCCTAGAGATCAGGCCCGAAAGGGCCGTCTCTCTCCTCCAAGGACAGAGTTCGTGCAATACGTGGCCAGCATCCCTGCGCCGACCTCGCGGAACTCTGTCGGGCGTGCAGCCGCCGCCGCACGGTGGTTTTTTATTGTGGTTTTCTCCACTTGAGCTCGCGCCCCCTGGTCCCGACCGAAGTCGGGATAACAGGCGGTTTTTTATTGTGGTCTCACTCCACTCGGGCTCGCCAGTCAAGGCAAGCCCCCTGGTCCCTCCTGCGAGGGGAAACAGGTTGCACGGCGACCAGTCCAAAAGGACCATATCCGACGACCACGAGAACCGTGGCCATCGGACCCGCCGCGGCGCAGTGATCCACTGCCATCCCACGCCGTCAAACGGCTCATCTGGTAAGGCGGCAACGGTCGCAGAAGACAGGGAGGACGGCAACGATAACACCGCGAGGTCCCCCGAAGGGCACTCCTCTTCCTCTGCGACCATCGCCGACAAACCGGCGCAAATGCGCCCGACAACACGTCTCTCACCAATCGGACAAACGCCCCGCCATTGGGAGAGACCCACAGGCCAAAAGGCCCCCATCTTGTAAGGCGGCAACGGTCGCAGAAGACAGGGAGGACGGCAACGATAACACCGCGAGGTCCCCCGAAGGGCACTCCTCTTCCTCTGCGACCATCGCCGACAACACGTCTCTCACCAATCGGGCAAATACCCCGCCATTGGGAGAGACCCACAGGCCAAAGGCCCCGTCTAGTGTGCCTAAGCACTGGCCGTGGAAGGCGTCGGTGCCTAAGCGACGCCAACACTGGCCCCCGGAGCCACGCACAAGTGCGTGCTCCCACAGGGAATTAGCCGTCGGGCAGTGGGTGAACGACTTCCACTACCCGCCGTTGCCCGGGGTACGCCGGGCCGTCAAAGACGACCACGCGTGGAGGCTTCCCTTGTTGTACCCCACCCCAACCTAACCTTTTTTTTTTTTTTTTTTTTTTTTCACCAGGGAGAAATGCAGTTTACGCATACCCGCTGCCCGGGGGAGCAGACGGGTTATGTGGGACTCGCTCCGCGTCGGCAGAGAATACCCACTAAAAAACCCTGGTTTGCACCGTCAATGCGCCTTGGGCGACAGCAACGCGGGTCCTTGACTATAACGCCGCGAAGCTGTCAGCGCTGGTCTGCTAGGCAGACTCGGGCTGGCCCCCCCACTTGGGGCAGCCTAGAGGTCAGGCCCGTAAGGGCCGTCCCTCTCCTCCAAGGACGGAGTTCGTGCAATACGTGGCCGACACCCCCGTGCCGACCTCGCGGAACTCCGTCGGGCGTGCAGCCGCCGCCGCACGGTGGTTTTTTATTGTGGTTTTCTCCACTTGAGCTCGCGCCCCCTGGTCCCGACCGAAGTCGGGATAACAGGCGGTTTTTTATTGTGGTCTCACTCCACTCGGGCTCGCCAGTCAAAGCAAGCCCCCTGGTCCCTCCAGCGAGGGGAAACAGGTTGCCCGGCGACCAGTCCAAAAGGACCGTATCCGACGACCACGAGAACCGTGGCCATCGGACCCGCCGCGCCCGCAGTGATACACTGCCAACCCACGCCGTCAAACGGCTCCTCTGGTAAGGCGGCAACGGTCGCAGAAGACAGGGAGGACGGCAACGAAACACCGCGAGATCCCCCGAAGGGCACTCCTCTTCCCCTGCGACCACCGCCGACAAACCTCTGGTAAGGCGGCAACGGTCGCAGAAGACAGGGAGGACGGCAACGAAACACCGCGAGATCCCCCGAAGGGCACTCCTCTTCCTCTGCGACCATCGCCGACAAACCGGCGCAAATGCGCCCGACAACACGTCTCTCACCAATCGGACAAATGCCCCGCCATTGGGAGAGACCCACAGGCCAAAAGGCCCCATCCAGTGTGCCGAAGCACTGGCCGTGGAAGGCGTCGAACACCACAACGACGCCAACGCTGGCCCCCGGAGCCACGCACAAGTGCGTGCTCCCACAGGGAATTAGCCGTCGGGTAGCAGCCATCTCTCTACTACCCGCCGTTGCCCGGGGTACGCCGGGCCGTCAAAGACGACCACGCGTGGAGGCTTCCCTTGTTGTACCCCACCCCAACCTAACCTTTTTTTTTTTTTTTGTTTCACCAGGGAGAAATGCAGTTTACGCATACCCGCTGCCCGAGGGAGCAGACGGGTTATGTGGGACTCGCTCCGCGTCGGCAGAGAATACCCACTAAAAAACCCTGGTTTGCACCGTCTAACGCGCCTTGGGCGACAGCAACGCGGGTCCTGGGCTATAACACCGCGAAGCTGTCAGCGCTGGTCTGCTAGGCAGACTCGGGCTGGCCCCCCCACTTGGGGCAGCCTAGGGATCGGTCCTGAAAAGGACGTCTCCCTCCTCCAAGGACGGAGTTCGTGCAATACGTGGCCGACTCCCTCGTGCCGACCTCGCGGAACTCCGTCGGGCGTGCAGCCGCCGCCGCACGGTGGTTTTTTATTGTGGTTTTCTCCACTTGAGCTCGCGCCCCCTGGTCCCGACCGAAGTCGGGATAACAGGCGGTTTTTTATTGTGGTCTCACTCCACTCGGGCTCGCCAGTCAAGGCAAGCCCCCTGGTCCCTCCTGCGAGGGGAAACAGGTTGAACGGCGACCAGTCCAAAAGGACCATATCCGACGACCACGAGAACCGTGGCCATCGGACCCGCCGCGCCGCAGTGATCCACTGCCATCCCACGCCGTCAAACGGCTCATCTGGTAAGGCGGCAACGGTCGCAGAAGACAGGGAGGACGGCAACGATAACACCGCGAGGTCCCCCGAAGGGCACTCCTCTTCCTCTGCGACCATCGCCGACAAACCGCGCAAATGCGCCCGACAACACGTCTCTCACCAATCGGACAAACGCCCCGCCATTGGGAGAGACCCACAGGCCAAAAGGCCCCCATCTTGTAAGGCGGCAACGGTCGCAGAAGACAGGGAGGACGGCAACGATAACACCGCGAGGTCCCCCGAAGGGCACTCCTCTTCCTCTGCGACCATCGCCGACAACACGTCTCTCACCAATCGGGCAAATACCCCGCCATTGGGAGAGACCCACAGGCCAAAGGCCCCGTCTAGTGTGCCTAAGCACTGGCCGTGGAAGGCGTCGGTGCCTAAGCGACGCCAACACTGGCCCCCGGAGCCACGCACAAGTGCGTGCTCCCACAGGGAATTAGCCGTCGGGCAGTGGGTGAACGACTTCCACTACCCGCCGTTGCCCGGGGTACGCCGGGCCGTCAAAGACGACCACGCGTGGAGGCTTCCCTTGTTGTACCCCACCCCAACCTAACCTTTTTTTTTTTTTTTTTTTTTTTTCACCAGGGAGAAATGCAGTTTACGCATACCCGCTGCCCGGGGGAGCAGACGGGTTATGTGGGACTCGCTCCGCGTCGGCAGAGATACCCACTAAAAAACCCCTGGTTTGCACCGTCAATGCGCCTTGGGCGACAGCAACGCGGGTCCTTGACTATAACGCCGCGAAGCTGTCAGCGCTGGTCTGCTAGGCAGACTCGGGCTGGCCCCCCCACTTGGGGCAGCCTAGAGGTCAGGCCCGTAAGGGCCGTCCCTCTCCTCCAAGGACGGAGTTCGTGCAATACGTGGCCGACACCCCCGTGCCGACCTCGCGGAACTCCGTCGGGCGTGCAGCCGCCGCCGCACGGTGGTTTTTTATTGTGGTTTTCTCCACTTGAGCTCGCGCCCCCTGGTCCCGACCGAAGTCGGGATAACAGGCGGTTTTTTATTGTGGTCTCACTCCACTCGGGCTCGCCAGTCAAAGCAAGCCCCCTGGTCCCTCCAGCGAGGGGAAACAGGTTGCCCGGCGACCAGTCCAAAAGGACCGTATCCGACGACCACGAGAACCGTGGCCATCGGACCCGCCGCGCCGCAGTGATACACTGCCAACCCACGCCGTCAAACGGCTCCTCTGGTAAGGCGGCAACGGTCGCAGAAGACAGGGAGGACGGCAACGAAACACCGCGAGATCCCCGAAGGGCACTCCTCTTCCCCTGCGACCACCGCCGACAAAACCTCTGGTAAGGCGGCAACGGTCGCAGAAGACAGGGAGGACGGCAACGAAACACCGCGAGATCCCCCGAAGGGCACTCCTCTTCCTCTGCGACCATCGCCGACAAACCGGCGCAAATGCGCCCGACAACACGTCTCTCACCAATCGGACAAATGCCCCGCCATTGGGAGAGGACCCACAGGCCAAAAGGCCCCATCCAGTGTGCCGAAGCACTGGCGTGGAAGGCGTCGAACACCACAACGACGCCAACGCTGGCCCCCGGAGCCACGCACAAGTGCGTGCTCCCACAGGGAATTAGCCGTCGGGTAGCAGCCATCTCTCTACTACCCGCCGTTGCCCGGGGTACGCCGGCCGTCAAAGACGACCACGCGTGGAGCTTCCCTTGTTGTACCCCACCCCAACCTAACCTTTTTTTTTTTTTTTTTTTTTTTAAGCCGGGGGAAAATGCTTTAGGCATACCCGCCGCTCGGGGGGAGGGGCGGGTTATGTGGGACTCGCCCTGCCTCAAGATGGTAGGGAGGCAGGGAATACCCACTAAAAACCCCGGCCCTTTCGTCATGCGCCTATGGGGACGGTGCCAAGGGTCCTGAGGATGACTCATACAACCTTGACACCGCCAGCGCTGTCCGCCCTATGCGGCAGACCCAAACGAGCTCACCCCCCTAGGGGGGAGCGACGGGAGGGGTCCGAAAGGACAACCCACTCCCGTCCGACGGAGACGGGGACCCGTGCAAGGCGGGTGGAGGTGCCCCCGCACCAACCACCCGCTGGGCCCGTCAGGCGGCAACAAGCGGCGGAAATTTCGCCGCACGCGACCACCTCTTCGTCGGCGGAGCGGGGGAGCGTCGGGATCGTCTTCCCGCTCCCGCTCCGCGGCCTCCTTTTGGGACATCACCGTCTCACAAAAGGAGGCCATTGCCAACCACGATGCGCGGCTCCCCAGCATAGCTGGTAAAATAGCTGGGAGCGACAGGTCGGTCCCCACCGAGCCGACCAGAACGGCTCGGGGACCATCAAAAGCCGGACAGGCAGCCAGGGTGTGATCTGCCGTGTCACACCCGGCACCACACTCGTGGCACACAGTGGATTCCTCCCGTCCGATCCGATGCAGATATTTCCCGAAGCACCCGTGCCCGGACAATATCTGCACCAAACGAAACGTGAGGAACCCATGTTGCCTCTCTAACCAATCCTGGAGAACTGGACCAAGAGCGTCCAGGAGTCGACGTCCGTAAGGTGCGGAGGCGAGGTCCTCGGTCCACAAACGAACCATCTCGTCGTGGGCCTCCCTCCGTACTGCACCCCTTTCAGCGGGAGCAGGGCGCTCCCCGCGCGCCCTCTCCGCTGCCAACCAGAGATAGGTCGTGGCCAGCACCTGAGCATCAAGCTCCCAGGGAGGGGTGCCGGCCAGAGCGCACGCCGCGTCAAACCCAACGGTCCGATATGATCGAGTGACGCGTTGGGCGATAGCCCTTTGGGGGGCGCCGAAGATGCGTCACGTTGTCTCTACGTGAGACCGCATCTGCCCAAATCGGCGCCCCATACATTGCCATGCTGCGGATGATCCCGGCATACAGCTTCCGCACGTGGGCCTTTGGCCCCCCCAAATTCGGGAGGAGCCACGAGAAGGCGTCCGCGGCCTTCAGGAGGCGCGATGACAGCCCGCTAAAGTGCGGGCCAAACTGCCATCGCGCATCCAGAAGAAGCCCCAAATACTTTAAGAGGTCCCCGACCGTTATTGTGACGCCCTCTATGGTGATACGGGCGTCACGAGGGCGGCGCATCCGAGGCCCACGGAAAAAGATGGCCTCGGTTTTGTTAAGGGCCACCCTCAGACCCAGCAATCCAATGCGCCGGACAAGTAAGGAGCCACCAGCCGTGGCTCGACGCGCAGCCTCTTCGTAACTCCTTCCCCGGGCAGTGAAAAGGGTGTCATCCGCATAGCAAATGACACCCGTGCCCGGGAGGAGAGCGCCCCGCAGAATCCAGTCAAAACCGATGTTCCACAAGAGGGGCCCCAAAACAGACCCCTGTGGAACACCGGCCTCGACTCCATGGCGGCATAACGTGCCATTCCGGTCCACAAATACGACCTCGCGCTCAGCCAGATAATCGGCGAGAATGCTCCTCAAGTAGGGAGGGAGACCGAAATATCGGAGGGCCTCTAGGATAGTAGAGTGGGGGATGGTATTGAAAGCGTTGGCTATATCAAATGATATAGCCAACACACCCTGCCCACTCTGCTCTGCCTCCCTAACCTGAGCTTTGAGCTCCGACAACGCGTCGATCGTGGAGCGCCCCGCTCTAAACCCGAACTGTCTGTCGGACAAGTCCGGGCCCACCCCCGTCAGATGGTCGACGATCCGCTGCGAGATTATCTTCTCGAAGACCTTCCCGACCTCGTCTAAAAGAACTATAGGGCGGTAGGCGGACGGGGAGTCAACGGGGCGCCCTTCCTTTCGCAAAAGGCACAGCTGCCCGACCTTCCAAGATTTGGGGAACCTCCCGACCGCAAGACAGCGGTCAAAGAGGTCCCGAAATCGTTCCTCCATTTGTGCCGCCGCAAGAGCGACGACACGTGCCGGCACGCCATCCGGACCTGGCGCGGTCTTCTTGGCGCGGAGGCGCAACACCACCTCGCCAAATTCCTCCGAGGAGATCGGGGGAATGTCCTCAATTATGGGCCCTGCCCCGGAAGGGGGTGTAAGGATTGGGGGAGAGAAAGATGGAGATTGGGCCGGGAACAAAACCCGGACCACCTCCCCCAATAAGCCTGGCTCGAGGGTTTCTGTCAGTGGGGGACCAATGGGGCGCAACTGGTTCCGCGCCGCCCGGTACGGTCTCCCCCACGGATCGTTATTTAGACCCTCGAGCATTTCGGCTCGCCCCCGATCTTTTGCTTCGCCAATAGCAGCCTTGAGGACCCGTCTAGCCTCAACGTAGGAGGCATATAGACGGGCCTCATTATCGGCGTCACGAGCACTGCGACGGCGACTGCGCTGGTATGCGCGACGGGCAGCAACACAATTTGCCCGGAGCCCGGCAATTTCTTCGTTCCACCAGTACACCGCGCGTCGTGCGGTGGGACGTTTGGACCGAGGCATGGACGAGTTACACACCTCGGTCAGGGCGTCACGCAGGACGGTGGCAGAGACGTCAACGTCAACGTCCGGACCGGAGAGGGGAGGCGCGAACCAATCCTGTAGGAACGCAGCCTCCTTTGCAATCCCCCGGTCCAGACGGGAAATCGCCCATCGTGGAAACACAGTCCTGACTTGACCACGAGCGACGCTGGAAGTGTTCGGAGCGGAAACGGACCACCGGATATATCGGTGATCCGACAAAGTTTCCACCCTCTCAACGCGCCAATTTCCTATGCGTGCGGCGAGAGCAGGGGTGGCGAACGCAATGTCCACCACTGACCCCCCCTGCTGTCGCACGCATGTATATGTGTTGCCCCTGTTAAGGAGCACAACTCCTGCTGAAATCGCCCAGGCCTCGGTCGCTTGGCCACGCCTGTTACAAGCGGTGGCCGAGTTACCCCATGCCACCGACTTGGCGTTAAAATCGCCAGCAACCAAGACCTGGCGAGAAGATAGGCCGGACACAACAACGGAGAGTCGCGCCAGAAAGGCGCTAAACTCCTGAAGGGGGCGGTTTGGGGAAAAATATATCCCAATTATTACGACATCACCCCACTCAGCTACAACATAGTTCGACCCCCTCTCACGAAGCGTGATAGGGGGAGAGGTCGAGGAGACCCGCCTGACAATAGCCACCGAGTCCTCACGGTCCCCGATCCAGTGGTCGGGAACAAAGTAAGGCTCGGCGACGATGGCAACGTCCACTGCCCACTCGGCCATGGACTGGGAAAAGAGGTCCTGGGCCGAGCGGCAGTGGTTTAAATTACCCTGTATGAAGGTGCAATGTCCGACTTGATTCATTATTCGGACATTGCACCATCACCATCAGCCGCCGGTTGGTTGGCAGCTGCTGAAGTCCGGGGCTGGGTCGGGGCCCCGAGTCTTCCCTTCTTCATGGGGGGAGCGCAATTTCTCCCCCTCATGATATGCCCGCATGGCTTCCGACTGGCTGCGCACACTGCACACCGAGGCTTAGCGGTGCACGCAGCGGATTTGTGGCCTGGCTCGCCGCACCTGAAGCACAGGTCCGTCCTATCAACTGGGGACGGACAAAGTGCGCGAGTGTGCCCAATTCCGTAACAACGGTAACAACGGAGGGGCTGGGCTTCCAATGCTCGAACTGAAATCGAGCTGAAGCCCAGCAGCAAACGCCCTCCGTCGACAATCTTCTTTGCAGCCAGGATTGGGCATTGCACGCGAATCGCGCCAACGCCGCCCCGACCAGGCCTGATGTTTCCGGCCCTAATGTATTCGGGACTACAGCCCCCGACCTCCGCCAGTTTGTTGACGATCTCCTCCTTAGAGATGGAGTCGTCGAGCTCCGTCAAAGACAAGTCGACCATTTTTTGCGGCCGAGTGACGCTCGCCACATCCGCGACCACCTCGCGTAACTTCTCGGCGAATTTGTCCGCCGCCTCTGCACTAGCAGCCCCAGGGAACTCGAACTTCCGAGCCCCTGTCTGCGTCTGGCGGCAGCGGACCGCTCCGATGCCGAGTTGGGCGACATCGACGTGAGTCCGCGCTTTCCTGAGCACGGACTCATACGTCTCCCCTTTTTCAGTAGCCTCCGCAGATAGCGTGACAACTACCGCGGAGGTTTGGGGAGGAGCTAGCTTCTTCTTCTTCTTTGGCTTCCGCTTGGGCTTGGGCGCAGGTGTTGCGGCCTTAGCGGTAGCCTTAGGGGCGGGTTGTTTGCCCCTATTCGCCTGTTGTTGCGGCTTGGACTGTGGCGCCTTCTGCGCTACAGGAGCGTCAGCCGCAGGCTTCTTCTTGTTTTTCTTCCCGCGGACGACTGTAGCCCACCCCTCATTCGCAGGGGTTGTGGACGGCAGCAGCGCGTCCTCAGGAAGAGACTGAGGTACCTCCAGTGAGACCGCCGGTGGGGTTGGCGGAGGGGCCGACTTAGTGGCCTTGGTCGACGAAGGGCCAGAAAGAGTCTTAGAAGACTTAGCAGCCCGCTGCGGCCTGGGTGGTGCTTGCGGGACCTTGAAGGGCTCCGCCAAGCGCTGCAGGACCACTACTGGCTCCTTATTCTTCCTGTCCGCCGCAAGTGGCGGGCGAAGTCGTTCGACCGCGCCAGGGTTGAGGATTTTGCGTTCCAACCCCTCGACCAGAGTCCTAGTAAACTCCTTCTGGTCGTTCATAGCGCGGTCAAGGATCGCCTGCACGGAAGGAGACGGAGGTACCGGCGACAGAACGTCGACTACCTCCATCCTCTGCTCACTCATCTGGGAAGGGCCGCCACTAAGTGCAGCCTTCATCTCGGCCCTCAGTGTAGCGATCTCCGCCCTAAGACGCTCCACCTCGGCCGTTTGTTCCGCCAGTTGTTTGGCCTGGAGCGCGTTTTCGGCCGACAGCCGAGAGACCGTAGCTTGTAGACGCTTGGTCTCATCCGAGGTCGTGCGCTTCGACCACTCTTCCATTGTGTCCTTCAGATGTTTGGACTTCTCGTTCAGGCCCTTCCGATGTGTGCCCTTCAGGTTCGACGACGTGGCAATGTATTTCTCCATTGTCACGAGGTCGCTCACTGCCATCTCGGAAAGTTGGGCCGTGGTCATCTGCCTAAGGTCTTCGGCAGAGTTTGCGCCATATCCGGACTTCAGCATGGCAGCGCGGGCCTCCCGATCCGCAGCCGCCAGCCTCTCGTCCATTTCAAGCTCCAAGGCGGCCTTTTTGGCCGCGTTGAGCTCCCGCAGGGCCGCAGCACGGCCGACGTACTCTCCTGTAGTACACGGCCGGCCGCGCCCTCTCTTTGCCTTGGTGGTCTTCTTCCCTTTCCCTTTCGGTACTTGGGAATCAGAGGCGGAGGCAGAATCCGCGCTGAGTTCGCCCCGCTTCCGCTTGAGAAAACTCGCGCGGGAAGCGGTGCTCTCGTCCGACATACGCCTGAGCGTGTCGTCCGAGTCCGAACATTCAGAGGTGGGTTTCCTGAAGAACGACCCAATCAAAGAAGCCGCAGATGACGCGCGGCTTCTGAACGGAGCATCTGACTCCAAAGCGGGCATATTGCCCGAAAGACCAACGCCCGAAGGCCCTCTCGCCTCGCCCGAAGGCGGCATCACTCCGCCCGTAGGCACATTCGTCTCGCCCGAAGGCGTCAATACTCCGCCCGAAGGCCCCGACTCCGCGCCCGAGAGCGCCTCCTCATCGTCAAAAAGAGGGTGAAACGAGTTTTTATTTAAGCAAGACATATAGTTCCCACGAAAATGGGGGATATACGTGGTCCACCCGGGCAGAGACCCCTGTGCCCGGGTAACCCTACTTACGGCCACGGGGGGCGGGCTTTCCCCGTGGGCTGAGCCGCTCCGCCGACCTTTACCCAGCCGACGACCCCCAAATAGGGGCCCCACCTGCCACGTGTCTCCACAGCGGTGGGATTGGGGTTTTTTAATGAGGTTTTCTCCTCTTGGGCCAGCCGGTCAAGGCAAGCCCCCTGGTCCCAGCAAAATCCCATGAAGCTACAAGAGCCCCAAGGAACTCGGCCGGGGAAACAGGTTTGCCCGACGGTGACCGGAGTCTGTCCGCCGACTACGATATTCGCAGTCAGCGGACCCGTCGCGCGGGGTGGTTTTTTACTGAGGTTGTCTCCTCTCGGGCCGGCCGGTTAAGGCAAGCCCCCTGGCCCCTGTCGAAAAACACGACAGGGGTAACAGGCTGCCCGACGGTTGACCGGAGTCTGTCCGCCGACTGCGTGCTCGCAGCCGACGAACCCGCCGCGCTGGTGGTTTTTTACTGTGGTTGTCTCCACTCGGGCCCGCCAAAAGGCAGGCCCCCTGGCCCCCGCCGAGAAACACGGCAGGGGTAACAGGTTGCCCGGCGGTTGATCAGAAGACCAACCACCGCGCCGCGGTGCTACACCGCCACACCACGAGCCGAAGCTCCGACAAGATAGGTCCAATAGGACGAAGAGCACGTCGCCTAATGAACCAACCAACACACCAACGGTGCATGAAGCACCCCACCAATCTGCCACAGGAGAGCAGTCGCGGAAACTATCCGCCATCCGACGCCGCCAGACTGCGGCAACCCGAAGCGAAACGAGCGGGAGGACTCGTCCCCTTCGTAGGGGGTCTGCCGTCGAGTAGTAATCCCCTAAGAAATTACTACCCTCCGTTGCCCAGGATACCCCAGGACCGCCTGTTACCGTTCCCATAGAATCCGCGAGGATTCACAGGGACTGGCAAGTAGGCAGTCAAGCCCACTGGCCCCCAGGAGGGGGGAACAGTGTGCACGGCGGCAGAACGCCGTGCTACCCCTCCACTACTACCCTTCTCAACAGGGAAGGGGAGGGAGGGGTGGAGTGCTGGAACGTCAGCCGCATCTGGCAACGACCGACAGAACGGTCCCCACCAGAATACGTTGCCCAGGGTAAACCGGCCAACCCAACTGCCGTTCCCCAGTAATTAAGAATTACCAGGGACTGGCATCTGAGTGGCACTCGAGGAGGTCTTCCAGCCTGATACCCCACCCCAACCTAACCTTTTTTTTTTTTTTTTTTTTTTTTTTTTTGTTTCACCAGGGAGAAATGCAGTTTACGCATACCCGCTGCCCGAGGGAGCAGACGGGTTATGTGGGACTCGCTCCGCGTCGGCAGAGAATACCCACTAAAAAACCCTGGTTTGCACCGTCTAACGCGCCTTGGGCGACAGCAACGCGGGTCCTGGGCTATAACACCGCGAAGCTGTCAGCGCTGGTCTGCTAGGCAGACTCGGGCTGGCCCCCCCACTTGGGGCAGCCTAGGGATCGGTCCTGAAAAGGACGTCTCCCTCCTCCAAGGACGGAGTTCGTGCAATACGTGGCCGACTCCCTCGTGCCGACCTCGCGGAACTCCGTCGGGCGTGCAGCCGCCGCCGCACGGTGGTTTTTTATTGTGGTTTTCTCCACTTGAGCTCGCGCCCCCTGGTCCCGACCGAAGTCGGGATAACAGGCGGTTTTTTATTGTGGTCTCACTCCACTCGGGCTCGCCAGTCAAGGCAAGCCCCCTGGTCCCTCCTGCGAGGGGAAACAGGTTGCACGGCGACCAGTCCAAAAGGACCATATCCGACGACCACGAGAACCGTGGCCATCGGACCCGCCGCGCCGCAGTGATCCACTGCCATCCCACGCCGTCAAACGGCTCATCTGGTAAGGCGGCAACGGTCGCAGAAGACAGGGAGGACGGCAACGATAACACCGCGAGGTCCCCCGAAGGGCACTCCTCTTCCTCTGCGACCATCGCCGACAAACCGGCGCAAATGCGCCCGACAACACGTCTCTCACCAATCGGACAAACGCCCCGCCATTGGGAGAGACCCACAGGCCAAAAGGCCCCCATCTTGTAAGGCGGCAACGGTCGCAGAAGACAGGGAGGACGGCAACGATAACACCGCGAGGTCCCCCGAAGGGCACTCCTCTTCCTCTGCGACCATCGCCGACAACACGTCTCTCACCAATCGGGCAAATACCCCGCCATTGGGAGAGACCCACAGGCCAAAGGCCCCGTCTAGTGTGCCTAAGCACTGGCCGTGGAAGGCGTCGCTCCCCAAACGACGCCAACGCTGGCCCCCGGAGCCACGCACAAGTGCGTGCTCCCACAGGGAATTAGCCGTCGGGTAGTAGGTGAACGACTTCTACTACCCGCCGTTGCCCGGGGTACGCCGGGCCGTCAAAGACGACCACGCGTGGAGGCTTCCCTTGTTGTACCCCACCCCAACCTAACCTTTTTTTTTTTTTTTTTTGTTTCACCAGGGAGAAATGCAGTTTACGCATACCCGCTGCCCGGGGGAGCAGACGGGTTATGTGGGACTCGCTCCGCGTCGGCAGAGAATACCCACTAAAAAACCCTGGTTTGCACCGTCTAATGCGCCTTGGGCGACAGCAACGCGGGTCCTGGGCTATAACACCGCGAAGCTGTCAGCGCTGGTCTGCTAGGCAGACTCGGGCTGGCCCCCCCACTTGGGGCGACCTAGAGATCAGGCCCGTGAGGGCCGTCTCTCTCCTCCAAGGACGGGGTTCGTGCAATACGTGGCCGGCAAACCCCGTGCCGGCCTCGCGGAACCCCGTCGGGCGTGCAGCCGCCGCCGCACGGTGGTTTTTTATTGTGGTTTTCTCCACTTGAGCTCGCGCCCCCTGGTCCCGACCGAAGTCGGGATAACAGGCGGTTTTTTATTGTGGTCTCACTCCACTCGGGCCGGCCAATTAAGGCAAGCCCCCTGGTCCCTCCTGCGAGGGGAAACAGGTTGCCCGGCGACCAATCCATAAAGGACCTATCCAACGGCCACGAGAACCGTGGCCGAAGGACCCGCCGAGCCGCGGTGATGCACCGCCATCCTACGCCCGAAGGCACCAACGTCTACTGGAACGATACGCGGACGCATCGTTCCAGTCGCGCAAATGCGCACTCCAACCTTGTCACGTCCGGGTAAGAAATGGCCTCGGGCCCAAGTCTAGTCCGGTCGTTGATCGCTCCTATGGGCATATAGCCCCTTCCACTGAGGAAAGACGAGCTGGCGTCTCGTCTTCCTCGTCAGCCACAAAGGCCCAACTGGTGTGCACCAAGTGCACTAGCCATTGGAAGGCGTCCGAACCCAGACGCCAACGCTAGGCTCCGACTTGAGAGGAGGGACAAGCGGGAGGACAAGTCCCAACCTCTCGAGGGAATCAGCCGTCGAGTAGTAATAGCAATAAACTAGTTACTACTCGCCGTTGCCCGGGGTGCGCCAGGACCATCCGCTAACAATGTCCCGAAGGAGATTATTAACGGACAGCCACACGCGGAGGCTTCCCATATTGCACCCCACCCCAACCTAACCTTTTTTTTTTTTTTTTTTTTGTTTCACCAGGGAGAAATGCTGTTTACGCATACCCGCTGCCCGGGGGAGCAGACGGGTTATGTGGGACTCGCTCCGCGTCGGCAGAGAATACCCACTAAAAAACCCTGGTTTGCACCGTCAATGCGCCTTGGGCGACAGCAACGCGGGTCCTTGACTATAACGCCGCGAAGCTGTCAGCGCTGGTCTGCTAGGCAGACTCGGGCTGGCCCCCCCACTTGGGGCAGCCTAGAGGTCAGGCCCGTAAGGGCCGTCCCTCTCCTCCAAGGACGGAGTTCGTGCAATACGTGGCCGACACCCCCGTGCCGACCTCGCGGAACTCCGTCGGGCGTGCAGCCGCCGCCGCACGGTGGTTTTTTATTGTGGTTTTCTCCACTTGAGCTCGCGCCCCCTGGTCCCGACCGAAGTCGGGATAACAGGCGGTTTTTTATTGTGGTCTCACTCCACTCGGGCTCGCCAGTCAAGGCAAGCCCCCTGGTCCCTCCAGCGAGGGGAAACAGGTTGCCCGGCGACCAGTCCAAAAGGACCGTATCCGACGACCACGAGAACCGTGGCCATCGGACCCGCCGCGCCGCAGTGATACACTGCCAACCCACGCCGTCAAACGGCTCCTCTGGTAAGGCGGCAACGGTCGCAGAAGACAGGGAGGACGGCAACGAAACACCGCGAGATCCCCCGAAGGGCACTCCTCTTCCCCTGCGACCACCGCCGACAGACCTCTGGTAAGGCGGCAACGGTCGCAGAAGACAGGGAGGACGGCAACGAAACACCGCGAGATCCCCCGAAGGGCACTCCTCTTCCTCTGCGACCATCGCCGACAAACCGGCGCAAATGCGCCCGACAACACGTCTCTCACCAATCGGACAAATGCCCCGCCATTGGGAGAGACCCACAGGCCAAAAGGCCCCATCCAGTGTGCCGAAGCACTGGCCGTGGAAGGCGTCGAACACCACAACGACGCCAACGCTGGCCCCCGGAGCCACGCACAAGTGCGTGCTCCCACAGGGAATTAGCCGTCGGGTAGCAGCCATCTCTCTACTACTCGCCGTTGCCCGGGGTGCGCCAGGACCATCCGCTAACAATGTCCCGAAGGAGATTATTAACGGACAGCCACACGCGGAGGCTTCCCATATTGCACCCCACCCCAACCTAACCTTTTTTTTTTTTTTTTTGTTTCACCAGGGAGAAATGCAGTTTACGCATACCCGCTGCCCGAGGGAGCAGACGGGTTATGTGGGACTCGCTCCGCGTCGGCAGAGAATACCCACTAAAAAACCCTGGTTTGCACCGTCTAACGCGCCTTGGGCGACAGCAACGCGGGTCCTGGGCTATAACACCGCGAAGCTGTCAGCGCTGGTCTGCTAGGCAGACTCGGGCTGGCCCCCCCACTTGGGGCAGCCTAGGGATCGGTCCTGAAAAGGACGTCTCCCTCCTCCAAGGACGGAGTTCGTGCAATACGTGGCCGACTCCCTCGTGCCGACCTCGCGGAACTCCGTCGGGCGTGCAGCCGCCGCCGCACGGTGGTTTTTTATTGTGGTTTTCTCCACTTGAGCTCGCGCCCCCTGGTCCCGACCGAAGTCGGGATAACAGGCGGTTTTTTATTGTGGTCTCACTCCACTCGGGCTCGCCAGTCAAGGCAAGCCCCCTGGTCCCTCCTGCGAGGGGAAACAGGTTGCACGGCGACCAGTCCAAAAGGACCATATCCGACGACCACGAGAACCGTGGCCATCGGACCCGCCGCGCCGCAGTGATCCACTGCCATCCCACGCCGTCAAACGGCTCATCTGGTAAGGCGGCAACGGTCGCAGAAGACAGGGAGGACGGCAACGATAACACCGCGAGGTCCCCCGAAGGGCACTCCTCTTCCTCTGCGACCATCGCCGACAAACCGGCGCAAATGCGCCCGACAACACGTCTCTCACCAATCGGACAAACGCCCCGCCATTGGGAGAGACCCACAGGCCAAAAGGCCCCCATCTTGTAAGGCGGCAACGGTCGCAGAAGACAGGGAGGACGGCAACGATAACACCGCGAGGTCCCCCGAAGGGCACTCCTCTTCCTCTGCGACCATCGCCGACAACACGTCTCTCACCAATCGGGCAAATACCCCGCCATTGGGAGAGACCCACAGGCCAAAGGCCCCGTCTAGTGTGCCTAAGCACTGGCCGTGGAAGGCGTCGCTCCCCAAACGACGCCAACGCTGGCCCCCGGAGCCACGCACAAGTGCGTGCTCCCACAGGGAATTAGCCGTCGGGCAGTGGGTGAACGACTTCCACTACCCGCCGTTGCCCGGGGTACGCCGGGCCGTCAAAGACGACCACGCGTGGAGGCTTCCCTTGTTGTACCCCACCCCAACCTAACCTTTTTTTTTTTTTTTTTGTTGCACCAGGGGAAAATGCAGTTTACGCATACCCGCTGCCCAGGGAAGCAGACGGGTTATGTGGGACTCGCTCCGCGTCGGCAGAGAATACCCACTAAAAAACCCTGGTTTGCACCGTCAAATGCGCCTTGGGCGACAGCAACGCGGGTCCTCAACTATAACGCCGCGAAGCTGTCAGCGCTGGTCTGCTGTGCAGACACGGGCTGGCCCCCCCACTTGGGGCAGCCTAGAGATCAGGCCCGAAAGGGCCGTCTCTCTCCTCCAAGGACAGAGTTCGTGCAATACGTGGCCAGCATCCCTGCGCCGACCTCGCGGAACTCTGTCGGGCGTGCAGCCGCCGCCGCACGGTGGTTTTTTATTGTGGTTTTCTCCACTTGAGCTCGCGCCCCCTGGTCCCGACCGAAGTCGGGATAACAGGCGGTTTTTTATTGTGGTCTCACTCCACTCGGGCTCGCCAGTCAAGGCAAGCCCCCTGGTCCCTCCTGCGAGGGGAAACAGGTTGCACGGCGACCAGTCCAAAAGGACCATATCCGACGACCACGAGAACCGTGGCCATCGGACCCGCCGCGCCGCAGTGATCCACTGCCATCCCACGCCGTCAAACGGCTCATCTGGTAAGGCGGCAACGGTCGCAGAAGACAGGGAGGACGGCAACGATAACACCGCGAGGTCCCCCGAAGGGCACTCCTCTTCCTCTGCGACCATCGCCGACAAACCGGCGCAAATGCGCCCGACAACACGTCTCTCACCAATCGGACAAACGCCCCGCCATTGGGAGAGACCCACAGGCCAAAAGGCCCCCATCTTGTAAGGCGGCAACGGTCGCAGAAGACAGGGAGGACGGCAACGATAACACCGCGAGGTCCCCCGAAGGGCACTCCTCTTCCTCTGCGACCATCGCCGACAACACGTCTCTCACCAATCGGGCAAATACCCCGCCATTGGGAGAGACCCACAGGCCAAAGGCCCCGTCTAGTGTGCCTAAGCACTGGCCGTGGAAGGCGTCGGTGCCTAAGCGACGCCAACACTGGCCCCCGGAGCCACGCACAAGTGCGTGCTCCCACAGGGAATTAGCCGTCGGGCAGTGGGTGAACGACTTCCACTACCCGCCGTTGCCCGGGGTACGCCGGGCCGTCAAAGACGACCACGCGTGGAGGCTTCCCTTGTTGTACCCCACCCCAACCTAACCTTTTTTTTTTTTTTTTTTTGTTTCACCAGGGAGAAATGCAGTTTACGCATACCCGCTGCCCGAGGGAGCAGACGGGTTATGTGGGACTCGCTCCGCGTCGGCAGAGAATACCCACTAAAAAACCCTGGTTTGCACCGTCTAACGCGCCTTGGGCGACAGCAACGCGGGTCCTCAACTATAACGCCGCGAAGCTGTCAGCGCTGGTCTGCTAGGCAGACTCGGGCTGGCCCCCCCACTTGGGGCAGCCTAGGGATCGGTCCTGAAAAGGACGTCTCCCTCCTCCAAGGACGGAGTTCGTGCAATACGTGGCCGACTCCCTCGTGCCGACCTCGCGGAACTCCGTCGGGCGTGCAGCCGCCGCCGCACGGTGGTTTTTTATTGTGGTTTTCTCCACTTGAGCTCGCGCCCCCTGGTCCCGACCGAAGTCGGGATAACAGGCGGTTTTTTATTGTGGTCTCACTCCACTCGGGCTCGCCAGTCAAGGCAAGCCCCCTGGTCCCTCCTGCGAGGGGAAACAGGTTGCACGGCGACCAGTCCAAAAGGACCATATCCGACGACCACGAGAACCGTGGCCATCGGACCCGCCGCGCCGCAGTGATCCACTGCCATCCCACGCCGTCAAACGGCTCATCTGGTAAGGCGGCAACGGTCGCAGAAGACAGGGAGGACGGCAACGATAACACCGCGAGGTCCCCCGAAGGGCACTCCTCTTCCTCTGCGACCATCGCCGACAAACCGGCGCAAATGCGCCCGACAACACGTCTCTCACCAATCGGACAAACGCCCCGCCATTGGGAGAGACCCACAGGCCAAAAGGCCCCCATCTTGTAAGGCGGCAACGGTCGCAGAAGACAGGGAGGACGGCAACGATAACACCGCGAGGTCCCCCGAAGGGCACTCCTCTTCCTCTGCGACCATCGCCGACAACACGTCTCTCACCAATCGGGCAAATACCCCGCCATTGGGAGAGACCCACAGGCCAAAGGCCCCGTCTAGTGTGCCTAAGCACTGGCCGTGGAAGGCGTCGGTGCCTAAGCGACGCCAACACTGGCCCCCGGAGCCACGCACAAGTGCGTGCTCCCACAGGGAATTAGCCGTCGGGCAGTGGGTGAACGACTTCCACTACCCGCCGTTGCCCGGGGTACGCCGGGCCGTCAAAGACGACCACGCGTGGAGGCTTCCCTTGTTGTACCCCACCCCAACCTAACCTTTTTTTTTTTTTTTTTTTTGTTTCACCAGGGAGAAATGCAGTTTACGCATACCCGCTGCCCGGGGAAGCAGACGGGTTATGTGGGACTCACTCCGCGTCGGCAGAGAATACCCACTAAAAAACCCTGGTTTGCACCGTCAAATGCGCCTTGGGCGACAGCATCGCGGGTCCTCAACTATAACGCCGCGACGCTGTCAGCGCTGGTCTGCTAGGCAGACTCGGGCTGGCCCCCCCACTTGGGGCGACCTAGAGATCAGGCCCGTAAGGGCCGTCTCTCTCCTCCAAGGACGGGGTTCGTGCAATACGTGGCCAGCATCCCCGTGCCGACCTCGCGGAACCCCGTCGGGCGTGCAGCCGCCGCCGCACGGTGGTTTTTTATTGTGGTTTTCTCCACTTGAGCTCGCGCCCCCTGGTCCCGACCGAAGTCGGGATAACAGGCGGTTTTTTATTGTGGTCTCACTCCACTCGGGCCGGCCAATTAAGGCAAGCCCCCTGGTCCCTCCTGCGAGGGGAAACAGGTTGCCCGGCGATCAATCCATAAAGGACCTATCCAACGGCCACGAGAACCGTGACCGAAGGACCCGCCGAGCCGCGGTGATGCACCGCCATCCTACGCCCGAAGGCACCAACGTCTACTGAAACGATGCGCGGACGCATCGTTCCAGTCGCGCAAATGCGCACTCCCTCTATGTCGCGTCCGGGTAAGAAAATGGCCTCAGGCCCAAGTCAAGTCCGGTCGTCGATCGGTCCTATGGGCATATAGCCCCTTCCACTGAGGAAAGACGAGCTGGTGACTCGTCTTCCTCGTCAGCCACAAAGGCCCAACTGGTGTGCACCAAGTGCACTAGCCATTGGAAGGCGTCCGAACCCAGACGCCAACGCTAGGCTCCGACTTGAGAGGAGGGACAAGCGGGAGGACAAGTCCCAACCTCTCGAGGGAATTAGCCGTCGGGTAGCATTGCCAATCTACTACCCGCCGTTGCCCGGGGTGCGCCAGGACCATCCGCTAACAATGTCCCGAAGGAGATTATTAACGGACAGCCACACGCGGAGGCTTCCCATATTGCACCCCACCCCAACCTAACCTTTTTTTTTTTTTTTTTTTTTTGTTTCACCAGGGAGAAATGCAGTTTACGCATACCCGCTGCCCGGGGAAGCAGACGGGTTATGTGGGACTCACTCCGCGTCGGCAGAGAATACCCACTAAAAAACCCTGGTTTGCACCGTCAAATGCGCCTTGGGCGACAGCATCGCGGGTCCTCAACTATAACGCCGCGACGCTGTCAGCGCTGGTCTGCTAGGCAGACTCGGGCTGGCCCCCCCACTTGGGGCGACCTAGAGATCAGGCCCGTAAGGGCCGTCTCTCTCCTCCAAGGACGGGGTTCGTGCAATACGTGGCCAGCATCCCCGTGCCGACCTCGCGGAACCCCGTCGGGCGTGCAGCCGCCGCCGCACGGTGGTTTTTTATTGTGGTTTTCTCCACTTGAGCTCGCGCCCCCTGGTCCCGACCGAAGTCGGGATAACAGGCGGTTTTTTATTGTGGTCTCACTCCACTCGGGCCGGCCAATTAAGGCAAGCCCCCTGGTCCCTCCTGCGAGGGGAAACAGGTTGCCCGGCGATCAATCCATAAAGGACCTATCCAACGGCCACGAGAACCGTGACCGAAGGACCCGCCGAGCCGCGGTGATGCACCGCCATCCTACGCCCGAGGGCACCAACGTCTACTGAAACGATGCGCGGACGCATCGTTCCAGTCGCGCAAATGCGCACTCCCTCTATGTCGCGTCCGGGTAAGAAAATGGCCTCAGGCCCAAGTCAAGTCCGGTCGTCGATCGGTCCTATGGGCATATAGCCCCTTCCACTGAGGAAAGACGAGCTGGTGACTCGTCTTCCTCGTCAGCCACAAAGGCCCAACTGGTGTGCACCAAGTGCACTAGCCATTGGAAGGCGTCCGAACCCAGACGCCAACGCTAGGCTCCGACTTGAGAGGAGGGACAAGCGGGAGGACAAGTCCCAACCTCTCGAGGGAATTAGCCGTCGGGTAGCATTGCCAATCTACTACCCGCCGTTGCCCGGGGTGCGCCAGGACCATCCGCTAACAATGTCCCGAAGGAGATTATTAACGGACAGCCACACGCGGAGGCTTCCCATATTGCACCCCACCCCAACCTAACCTAACCTAACCTAACCTAACCTAACCAACCACTTCTAAAACTCCCTAGAGAGACCCCACGTTGACGGCAATAGCGGCAAAGGAGGGCTAAAATTTATGCTAATTAACCCCCAAAAGATCGGGGGTGGAAACATTTATACTTTTCGAGATATTAATTTTTAACTACTTTTTGGACATAGAAAATTTTTTTCGGCGCCAACCATAAAATTTCAGGCAATAACTCACTTTTCAAGGTCTTAGCAAAAAATTCATATAAAATAAACTATCAAATATCCTTTCAAAATTCCTTTTCATTATCATTGCCAGATAGTTGCGCCACCCTCCTGAGCCACCCCCGCCACTGTGGGGTTGATACCCTCAGAAATATTCGCCCTTAAAAAATTCAACAAAAATCTTCATACAAAAATAGTCGGAGCTTAGGTAAACTTTTGGTTCAACAATCACCTTTAAAAATTCAGTTAAAAATTCATATAAAATCAGGCTCTTGTCCTATTTTCATAATTCCTTTGGTAAAGGGACTCCACAATTAGGCTTTATCGCTCCCTCCTAGGACTTTTTGGAAAATCCCCAAATTGGGGCCATAATAAATTAAAAACTTCAAATTTTTCAAAATTTTATTGGGTTTTGGCTTAAATTATCTAAAATTTTAACTTAAATAACAAATTAAAACGTATATTCGGCAGTAGAAAACCTATAAAAAGCTAAACAATTTAAAATATTTTAAAACTTTAATACAAATTTAAAAATAAACACTTAAAACTGTAAAATCTTAATGAATAGTAATAAAATTACGTCTAAAATTTGAATAAATAAATTGTTTATTAATATTACTTAAAAATTACACATAAAAAAGATTAAATAATAATTTAAAAACATTTAAATATAATTTAAAAAATTTAAAAAACTTAAAAATATCAATAAATTTGTCTATCATCCTTAAATGGATAAGAAATCACAGTCTTCCGGCAGAGCGCCGGCGTCCGGGAAACAGCCAAGACCAAAACCTAAAAAGGCCCCTGATTCCGATCCGGGTGTGCCAACTGCCACCCTAAAATCTAAAAGGACGCCCGATTCTGACTCGGGAGTCACTACGCGCGCGACACGATCAAAAAGCCGAGCCCGCGCCCCAATCAAGATCGCGGCTGCGGCGGACCCCCCAGCGATTGTGCGGGTGGATGACCCTCCCCCAGAGGTCGCTCCGTTGGAGGCTCCGGTAGAAGTGGGAAGCCAACCGGAAATCAAGCCTCTGGAGGGAGAGGAGGTATCAAAAACGCCACAGAGGTCCCCTTCTCCACCCCCTGCTGTCGAGCAGGGGACTGTGAGCGGGGACATTGGCGAGACCGACATCGCCCTGCCGGTCGCCACACCGCAATGCGTGGGGGCGTCTACCCCCTTGGGTGGGGGCCCTCCCTCCCGCCCACGCTCCGAATCAGCTCTGCTCCGCATCACCACACAGATAAGGGCCGCAAAATCATCCGTAGCCCGATCGGGAGAAGTCGAAGAGCCAGAAGACAGAGAGAGCTGTGACGGGTCATATATGTCCATAATATCGGCGGGTGTCGGGGGGGGTCCGCTGCATGAGATGCCAAGGATGGCCGCCGCACTCCTTCAAAGGACTAAGGATCGTCTGGAATCGTCTCGGAACACCAGTAGGGAAATCACCCAGGACGTTAATGACGGGCTTCATGGGCTCTACGAAATGGTCCTGAGACTGGCCGACTCCCGCGAGCGGCACATAGCCGAGAAGCAGCGCTCCGCAGCCCACTACGAGAAACAGCTATTCCTTACTGAAAAAAGGCATGCGGAGGCGCTTGAGCGAATGGTCGGCGAGTGGAGCCGGAAACAGGACACATTGATGTCTCTGGAAAGAGACACCCTAAAAGAGGCCAAAGGAGTGCGGGGATGGCTGGCGTTTGAGTTGGGGGCCGACTTCCTTCGCAAGGAGCTAAAGGAGATCAGGGGCAAGGTGACGTCGCTCGGAGAGGGGATCGCAGATCTAAAAATTGCGGCCGAAGAGAGCGCACTCCAGCCCGTGGCTCCTATTTCTCATCCTATCGAGCTTTCGAGTGAGGTCGCTCCAGCACCGGTGCAGAAAACATACGCGTCCGCTGCAACAACACCCATTGACAACAAAACTGCAGCCCCTGGCCCTAAACACACTATTATAGTGACGTCCAAGAGCTGCAAGGATACGAGTCAAGATGTCGTCGACATGATTAGGAAATCAGTGGACGCGAGGAAACTGGGGGTGGGTGTGGAGCGACTGAGGAAGGCGAGGGACTCGAAAGTAGTCCTGAGCTGCGGATCCGAATCTGAACTTGGCGTGGTCAGGGCTGAGCTGGTCAAAACTGACCAGCTCAACGTTGAAGATGCCAAGATGAAAAGACCGCTACTCAGGCTCATGGATGTCCTTGCCTTCAATACTGCGGACGATATACAGACCTCAATAATCGACCAGAACAGGCACATTGTTGAGGGACTCCTCGCGGAGGACCTCATGATCAGGGAGCTATTCAGACGAGGGGCGAGGAATTCCCTAGAGTGCCACGTCGTGATCGAGGTCTCGGCTCAGCTACATCGTCGGTTAATGGATAGGGGGAGAATATACCTGGGTTTACAGCGTATACGGGTTGAAGACCAGTCTCCCCTAATCCAATGTAGTCTGTGCTGGGGCTTCGGACATACCCGGAGGAGATGTACCCGAAAGAATCCCACATGCGGGCATTGTGCTGGGGAACATGAGATTAGGGATTGTGACCAGAAGGGTTCAGCGGCCAAGTGCGCCAACTGCGCGGCTGTCTCTGAACAGGGTTCCCATAGGGCGCACAGTGATCAGTGCCCTATAAGGAGAAAATGGGAAAAGATAGCCAGGAGCAGGGTGTTGTATTGCTGAAGCAGAGGTCCCGTTTAAAATTCGGATGTTGCAGGCTAATTTGGCTAGGTCGAGGACGGCAACCGACGAACTTCTAGAGTTAGCGTCTCGTGGTCGGGCTCAGCTAGCTCTGGTGCAGGAACCGTACGTGGGAGCAGTAGGAGAGTTGCGCTTACCTGCACCTACCAGAGTCCTGCAGAGGAAGACCGACCCGGATCCCGTCAAGGCGGCGATTGTCGTTTTCGATCCAAATATTGTGGTCTCAGAGCTGACTCAGAGCTGTTCCAGCTGTGTGGCAATGGGCATGCTTCGCTTGGCTGACGGTGAAACTCTGTTGGTGTCTGCCTATCTGGAGCCGAAGCTGGATACCGCCCAGGCGAGTGCTCGGCTCCAGATTGTTGGAGATGCGATGGCGCAATGGAGTCCAACAAGAACGCTATTCGGGGCGGATGTCAATGGGTGGTCGGTTTGGTGGGGCAGCCCGTCTGATAACGAGCGGGGCAACATGGTCGCTGATTTTATTGCCCAAAAAGACCTTAACCTCCTAAACCGGGGCACTGTGCCTACGTTCGAAACAATCAGGGGGGACAGGGAGCTGGCAAGTTATACGGACATCACGGCTTGTGGATCGGGACTTCTGGACGATATAAGTGGGTGGAGGGTCTGCCGTGGGCTCTTACCGGGCTCTGATCACAACGCGATAGCGTTCGAATTAGGATCGGAGAGGGGAGCAGCCCAGGTGGGAACCACCACAACTCGGAAGTATAGGACGGAGGGAACGGATTGGACAAAGTTTAGGGAAAAATTGAAGGAAATGTTTATACAGAAGGGACTGAAGGAAGAGGAGGTGTCAAGAGGGGGGAGAAGTGCGGATGAGGTGGAGGAGATAGTTGGCAGATATACAGATTGTCTTAAGGAAGTTTGTGAAGAGATGATACCGAAAAAAAAAAGGGGAAAGGGACCAAAGATCAGCTGGTGGACCGAAAGACTCACAGAATTAAAAAAGGAAGTTAATAGATTAAGAAGGAGAATTAAAAATGCAAGAGATGACAGGAAAAGTATAGTTATAAAGGAATATAAGGATAAATTGGATAAATATAAAGAAGAGATATATAAAAGCAAATTTGACAGTTGGAAGAAATTTTGTGATAAACAGGATAAGGAGAGTGTATGGGATCAGGTGTACCGAGTCCTAAGGTTCACCGGGGGCTGCAGGGGAGACGTCCTCCTTGTGGATGCGGATGGGAAAACCCTGAACGCGGAAAAATCGGCTGAAATGTTCGCCTCCACTTTTTACCCGCATGATGATACCCAAAATGATAGCCTGGAACAGAAGGAAGTCCGTAAAATAATCTGCGAAGGGTCGTTCTTGACAAAGCTATCCGACGATGAGCCCCCCTTCTCTGGAGATGAGCTCCTAAGCATATTAAGGAACATGAGCCCCAAAAAATCTCCGGGGGAGGATGGGTTCACGTCGGACATATGTCTTAATGCTGTTCTTGCCGATGTGCCCCTGTTTGCTGCTGTGGCCAACTCTTGTCTCAGAGCTGGGCACTTTCCCAAGGACTGGAAGTCGGCGGTCATAAAGATCATCCCAAAACCGGGTAAGGAAATCTATAATGTCCCGAAAAGTTACCGTCCGATCGGCTTGCTTCCAGTCCTTGGCAAGGTGGTTGAGAAGGCATTCGTGGGCAGACTGATGTCACATTATGGGAGGCTGGACCTCTTCAGTCGCCGGCAGTATGGCTTCATGCCGCAGCGGGGCACTGAAGATGCTCTGCATGATGCTCTGCAAAAAGTCACCGACGGCCTAAAAAAGAAACAAATAGTAGCATTAGTCTCGCTGGACATCGAAGGAGCGTTTGATAACGCGTGGTGGCCCTCCATCAAAAAGCAGCTAATTGAGTGCCGTTGTCCTACCAATATGTACCGGCTTATTTGTAGCTACTTTAACGATAGGAGGGTCACCATGCGGTATGCGGGCGCTTCCACGGAGAGGGAAACGAACAAAGGGTGCGTCCAAGGGTCCACGGCGGGACCAGTATTTTGGAACATCCTACTCAACTCAATGCTCTTGGCCTCCGAATCCAGAGGCTTCTATCTTCAAGCCTTCGCCGATGATATACTAATTATCTCGGCGAAGGATGACACGAGGTCTCTGGAGTCGGAGGTCAACGAGATCCTCAGATTCGTGTCTGATTGGGGACGCACTAATAAACTACGGTTTGCTCCCCATAAGACACAGGCGCTCACAATAACCAAGCGCCTGATCTATGACGACCCCATATACCGTATGGATGGAGTGGAGATTAAAGGACAGGAGTCCATAAAGATTCTAGGGCTACATGTAGATGCCAAACTAACATGGAGGAATCACGTTAGCGCCACCTGTATGAAGATTGCGGAACTTTTTAAAAGTCTCTCGCGAGCGGTGCGCGCTACGTGGGGCCTGAGTCCCATGGTGGTAAGGCATCTATATGTAGCCGTTATAGAGCCGATAGTTTTATACGCGTCTGGAGTTTGGGGGTCTGTCGCGGAGAGGGTGTATGTGGTGAAACGGTTGAGGTCAATTCAGCGGATGTTCGCAATTAGGGCAGCCAGAGCTCACCGAACTACCTCCTTCTCGGCCAGCGTTATAATAGCTAGAATGCTACCCCTCGACCTAAGAGTGAGGGAGGCACATAATTTTTACCTGGCCAAGAGGAGGGGCGAGTTCGGTGAGACACTGGATCGCCCTCTGGAGACAAGGGCCGACTGGAGAGAGATATTGCGGAGGAGGTCGGCGCCCAGCCTCACTTACGAACTGGCGGAGGACGACTTAAGCAATGTGCCCGGCGGCTGCCCCTTGGTCTTTACTGATGGCAGCAAATGCGAGGGGAGAGTGGGTGCGGCGTTCACCTGCTGGATGGGGGGCGAGGAAAAGAGAGCCGCTAAGTTCAAGTTGGCTGATTACTGCACAGTCTTTCAGGCTGAGCTTTACGCGTTATATGAAGCAACTAAATACGCTCGCCTGAGAGGCTGTGACACAGCCATACTTAGCGACTCTCGCTCCTCGCTAGATGCCATCGCGGGTGATTTTATCTCGCACCCACTTGCCCTGAAAATTGCTGCCATCCTAGACGCTGCGAGGGCTGAGGGAGTGGCGATCCGCCTCTACTGGGTGAGGGCACACGTGGGGACTGAGGGGAACGAGCGGGCCGACCAGCTGGCCAAGGAGGCAACCAAAAAGAAAACCAGCCCAATATACGCTGCCGTTCCCCTCTCCCACGTTAAGTACAGACTGCGCCAGAGGACTGTCGATGGGTGGCAGAGGGAATATACGGAGGGAGGGTCTGGAGCGGTCACAAAACTGTTTTTTCCATCAGTTCGTGAGTCCTACCGTGTCCTGGAAGATTGGGTGCCAAATTCTATCCGCACCCAAATATGGACGGGACACGGAGGCTTTAAAAACTACCTGCACCGCTTCAGACTACGCGATGATCCCGGGTGTCTGTGTGACCCGGACGTGCCGCAAACAGTTGAACATATCCTGGAAGACTGCCCCAGATTCGGGAGGGAGAGAATGGACGTGGAAATTTTACTAGGAGTCAAGATAAAGAAGGAAAATTTTGCCGAAATTGTAAAAGATAAAATAAAACAGAAATGGTTTATTGAATATGCCGAAAAAGTGTGTACGAAGGTGATAAATGAAAACAAAAATTAAATAAACAGAATATATATTTAAAATTAGTAGGAAAAGTGGTATGGGGTGTTTGAAAAGATGGTTCATTTAATTATTAACTCTATCAAAATTTAATGAAAGTTATTTTAGTATATTTCGAACTTTGTAACAAGTTCCTCTGGAAAATAAACACCAGAGAGGCTGATTTGTATTATAAAAAAAAAAAAAAAAAAAAAAAAAAAAAAAAAAAAAAAAAAAAAAAAAAAAAAAACCTAACCTAACCTAACCTAACCTAACCTAACCTAACCTAACCTAACCTAACCTAACCTAACCTAACCTAACCTAACCTAACCTAACCTAACCTTTTTTTTTTTTTTTTTTTTTTGTTTCACCAGGGAGAAATGCAGTTTACGCATACCCGCTGCCCGGGGGAGCAGACGGGTTATGTGGGACTCGCTCCGCGTCGGCAGAGAATACCCACTAAAAAACCCTGGTTTGCACCGTCTAATGCGCCTTGGGCGACAGCAACGCGGGTCCTGGGCTATAACACCGCGAAGCTGTCAGCGCTGGTCTGCTAGGCAGACTCGGGCTGGCCCCCCCACTTGGGGCGACCTAGAGATCAGGCCCGTAAGGGCCGTCCCTCTCCTCCAAGGACGGGGTTCGTGCAATACGTGGCCGGCAAACCCTGTGCCGGCCTCGCGGAACCCCGTCGGGCGTGCAGCCGCCGCCGCACGGTGGTTTTTTATTGTGGTTTTCTCCACTTGAGCTCGCGCCCCCTGGTCCCGACCGAAGTCGGGATAACAGGCGGTTTTTTATTGTGGTCTCACTCCACTCGGGCTCGCCAGTCAAGGCAAGCCCCCTGGTCCCTCCAGCGAGGGGAAACAGGTTGCCCGGCGACCAGTCCAAAAGGACCATATCCGACGACCACGAGAACCGTGGCCATCGGACCCGCCGCGCCGCAGTGATACACTGCCATCCTACGCCGTCAAACGGCTCATCTGGTAAGGCGGCAACGGTCGCAGAAGACAGGGAGGACGGCAACGACAACACCGCGAAATCCCCCGAAGGGCACTCCTCTTCCTCTGCGACCATCGCCGACAAACCGGCGCAAATGCGCCCGACAACACGTCTCTCACCAATCGGACAAATGCCCCGCCATTGGGAGAGACCCACAGGCCAAAAGGCCCCATCCGGTGTGCTGAAGCACTGGCCGTGGAAGGCGTCGAACACCACAACGACGCCAACGCTGGCCCCCGGAGCCACGCACAAGTGCGTGCTCCCACAGGGAATTAGCCGTCGGGTAGTAGTCGAACGATAACCTACTACCCGCCGTTGCCCGGGGTACGCCGGGCCGTCTGAAAGACGACCACGCGTGGAGGCTTCCCTTGTTGTACCCCAACCTAACCTAACCTAACCTAACCTAACCTAACCTAACCTAACCTAACCTAACCTAACCTAACCTAACCTAACCTAACCTAACCTAACCTAACCTAACCTAACCTAACCTAACCTAACCTAACCTAACCTAACCTAACCTAACCTAACCTAACCTAACCTAACCGGGGGGCCCCCCACAGCTTGCGTCCACGTCGCGTCCCCTGGAAACGTCCGGTTCCTGACCACCGTAACGGAGTGGCAGGACCGGCGGCCAAAGAGCTGTGCAGAGCGATATATACGACCCATTGCGATCTACGACCTATGCGATTATTGTGATACTGCGATTGTGAATTCCACGATTGAATAATGTCTTCCGAGAACGAAGCCCCGTTAACGACCATGAACTACAACCTTAGAGACCTCAAGGACTTCGAATCCTACTTCGAAATAACCACCACCGTTGTCGAAATCATTGAAAACTGCATAAACGCCAATAGAAACGTCACCCGAGAGAACAAAGAAACCATTTTGAAATGCACTCACTTCCTCAAGAACGGAGTAGAGGTCTTTGAGGAACTCAAGGATGAGTTCATAGCCGAAGCAAAAGCAAATTTCATTCATGAGTCGATCTGCGAGGTACGAGAGTCCACAACAGGCCTAAAAGAGGACATAATTCAGGCCGTCAGGGCCGAATTAACTGAATTCAGAAAGGAAATCAAATCATCCCCACCTCCCCCTGTAGTCGCCGCCCCCGTGGCCTCGGCCAAAAAACCGACTGCACCCCGAACTAAACCTACCATCACCCCAGAAACCCAAACCTACGCCAAAGCTACATCTAAAACCAAAACTCCAAAACCCCCCGCTGTTAGTAAGCCAGCAATAGTAATCAAAACCGTCAATGCCAATAAACCACCACAAGAGGTAATAACTGAGTGGAAGAAAGGCCTCTCCTTTCGTTCCACCAAATATGCGCCAAACAAAGTCACTCCATTATCCAACGGGATGGCCCGTGTAGAGTTTGATACCCCTGAGCAATGCACCGAAACAATAAAACGCACCCGACAGATACCCGGCTTCGATGCTGAAGAAGCCAGGCGACGACCACCACTCGTCATCCTCAAGGGTGTCTCCAAGGAGATACCCAAGGAGGAGCTCTTGGACATTGTCCGAGAGCAAAACGATATCCGCGATGAAATCCGCCTGTGCTTCGCCACATCGAACAGAAACCACCTACTATATAACGCAGTGTTAGAAGTAACTCCAAACACCAGAGCCCGCATAATAACCGTGGGAAGACTCAACGTGGAACACTCACGTGTCCACGTTGAGGACTTCTCACGATTTGTCCAATGCTTTGTGTGCCTACAGTTCGGGCACACAAAGACAAAATGCACCGCCACAGTTAAGCCTTGCGCTCATTGTGCAGCAGATAATCATCAGGCAGATAAATGCCCCAACAAGAATGGTAAAAATAAGCGCAAGTGCTACAACTGCACCCTCTTCAATAAGAAGACTGGTGGCAAAACAGACACCAACCATAGTGCCACCAACCAAAAAGCGTGCCCACGAGTCCGAGCCGCCATTGCCCGCATAAACGAACAGACGGACTATAGCGTCTGAAGGTTTATGAAAGTGCTCATCTTACTACCACATTGTACCACCTAAAAATCCCCCCTACTCGAAAAGTGCTATATTCGAGAACAAAAATTCTTTTTAAATTAGCATAACAATAGTAATAAATTCAGTAATACGAACGTCTCTGATTACGTTAGAGGTGTATGAACAAAACTAAAAAAAAAAAAAAAAAAAAAAAAAAAAAAAAAACCTAACCTAACCTTTTTTTTTTTTTTTTTTTTTTGTTGCACCAGGGGAAAATGCAGTTTACGCATACCCGCTGCCCAGGGAAGCAGACGGGTTATGTGGGACTCGCTCCGCGTCGGCAGAGAATACCCACTAAAAAACCCTGGTTTGCACCGTCAAATGCGCCTTGGGCGACAGCAACGCGGGTCCTCAACTATAACGCCGCGAAGCTGTCAGCGCTGGTCTGCTGTGCAGACACGGGCTGGCCCCCCCACTTGGGGCAGCCTAGAGATCAGGCCCGAAAGGGCCGTCTCTCTCCTCCAAGGACAGAGTTCGTGCAATACGTGGCCAGCATCCCTGCGCCGACCTCGCGGAACTCTGTCGGGCGTGCAGCCGCCGCCGCACGGTGGTTTTTTATTGTGGTTTTCTCCACTTGAGCTCGCGCCCCCTGGTCCCGGCCGAAGTCGGGATAACAGGCGGTTTTTTATTGTGGTCTCACTCCACTCGGGCTCGCCAGTCAAGGCAAGCCCCCTGGTCCCTCCTGCGAGGGGAAACAGGTTGCACGGCGACCAGTCCAAAAGGACCATATCCGACGACCACGAGAACCGTGGCCATCGGACCCGCCGCGCCGCAGTGATCCACTGCCATCCCACGCCGTCAAACGGCTCATCTGGTAAGGCGGCAACGGTCGCAGAAGACAGGGAGGACGGCAACGATAACACCGCGAGGTCCCCCGAAGGGCACTCCTCTTCCCCTGCGACCATCGCCGACAAACCGACGCAAAATGCGTCCCACAACACGTCTCTCACCAATCGGGCAAATACCCCGCCATTGGGAGAGACCCACAGGCCAAAAGGCCCCCATCTAGGTAAGGCGGCAACGGTCGCAGAAGACAGGGAGGACGGCAACGAAACACCGCGAGATCCCCCGAAGGGCACTCCTCTTCCCCTGCGACCATCGCCGACAAACCGACGCAAAATGCGTCCAACAACACGTCTCTCACCAATCGGGCAAATACCCCGCCATTGGGAGAGACCCACAGGCCAAAAGGCCCCATCGGGTGTGCCTAAGCACAGCCGTGGAAGGCGTCGGGGGTCATCGACGCCAACACTTGGCTCCCGGAGCCACGCACAAGTGCGTGCTCCCACAGGGAATTAGCCGTCGGGTAGTAGCCATCCTCTACTACCCGCCGTTGCCCGGGGTACGCCGGGCCGTCTGCAAGACGACCACGCGTGGAGGCTTCCCTTGTTGTACCCCAACCTAACCTAACCTAACCTAACCTAACCTAACCTAACCTAACCTAACCTAACCTAACCTAACCTAACCTAACCTAACCTAACCTAACCTAACCTAACCTAACCTCAGTCCCGCGCTCGCCGCACCCCGGAGCGCCACGTTTTTGCACCGTCTCCGCGCATAAAAATTCGCCGAGGTGGCATTTTTCGTCCGATCTCGTCGAAAATAGTGTCAGTGAGCTTGTGTTAAAGCGCTCTATGTGGGCGAATTCGAAAAACGCCGAAAAGTGAAAGTTTGAAAAATTTTTGGGTGTTATAACCTCAAAATTGCAAGTTTTGGTGCGGTTTTTGCAGCTTTACTCGGCGAATCGATCGACGACCCATACTTTTCGAACTGCACGAAGATCGGACGTGGCAAGCCTCATCTTTTGGCGTATCAACCGGATTTTTCCGGTCCAAGACAGCGGAGATACAGCCGATTTTCCGGGAAACCACGTGGCACGTGGTCGCTGTTCCTGCCGCGGCGCGCGCTGTCCACCCGTTGGAGGTGGTTGGGGAGGCCTGGAGGACCCCAGATCTTGAAAAATAACATTAAAAAGTTAAGTGGTTCACCCCTTATCAACCCTTGAAGAAACTTTCATCTTGTGGCAGCCCTAACTTCGGAACGAGATCGACAACCCTAGTAATAAAAATCAGATTTTGGCAGTAAATTTAGTCTAGTTTATTACTGTAGAGTTTCAGCTTCGCGCCATCAATAACCTTGGAGTTATTAAGGGCAGAAGCCGAACAGGGAAAATCTACCCCTAATTTGAAACCCTAATAACTCTGAGGGGTGTGGCCGGAAAAATCTTTTTCCAATTTTTAAAATTGTATATTTGGCATATCATCATTTTTAGATATTAAAACCTTTAAATTGGCGAAAATTGAACAAGTTACGGCATTATTGGGCAGGAATTTCGAAATTTTACAGAATTTTAACTTTGGGTTAATTTTAAAAATATTAATATTTATTTTTCTAATTTTTTTCTTTTTTGGAATTATTGCCCATCTAATAGACTGCAAAGTTGTAAAATAAAATTATATTTTTTGTTTTAATTTAAATTTTTATAGCAATTTTAGTCAGCACAGGGAAAGTTGCAAAATTGTACATTTTGGGGGGCTATATCTTTGGACAGGGGGGTGCTAGGGGGTTGTAAAGAGACTTAAATATATTTTTTTAGGACCGTTGATCGGGCCCGCGGGGGAGAATTTGGGGGGGTCGGAAAATAGGGGGGGTCATTTTCACTTTCGAATTACGTAAAACGTAAAACTTATAAAATTCATAGATCCGCCCCTATTTATCCGATCCGGACCGGGTTTTCTCCGGGGGGTGCGTCTGGCGGAGTTCTATAACTCTCTAATAGAGCTCGAAACCGACAGAGGGGGGGGGGGGTACTTTCTGCGAGCGGTTTTTCAGATTTTGTACTCGGGAACCAATAGCTCCGAAACTTACCGCGCGATATCTTCCCTTGGGGGACTCGTAGCGCGGTCGGGTCTTCTTTGACTTCGGGCTCTTGGGGGACACTCGCTCGGCGGCGCATCGGAGCGACTCTAGGTAGAGTCCTTTCCCCTGCTTAGCGAGATAACGAGAGTTGGCAATATTGGGTGACCGGAATTTGCTGATTTGGATAATTTGGGACTCTACGAGTAACCCCCCACCACCGCACATCCGGGGGCCGATTCTCGGGCTTCAGGGGTCGTAGAGAGTTGCGGATACCGCGAAACGACCGGGCGACTGGGGCTTAGAGAGAGGCAGGTGTGGAGATCGACTCACCAATTGTAGAGCAGGGGTAGAGTTCCACCAAACATGTCGGATTCTGGACGTAGAGCGGAATCCGTGAAGAGTGGGAGGTCGGGCAGGAGTGTGGCCAGCTCTGGTAGAAGTACCACCTCCACCTTACGCAAGACGGCCACAGTTAAGAATGCTCAAACAGCGGCCCGAAGAAATGCCACGGATGCTGCCAGAGGGGTCATAGCGCAAGTCGAGGAGGAGGTAGCGGCGACCAGCCTGCCGCCCCGGAAAGAGGAGGAGCCAGTGGACCCTGTCATCCCGGGGCCGGCGCCTGAGCGCTCGGAAGACCCTAACACCTCGCAGCCGCCTGAGAGCGGTCCGGGATCGACGGAGGGGGCTCGAGCAGTGTCGGGAGCGGCCACCAACGATACGGACATGGAGGCGGAGATCGAGGCCCTGCAGGCGGATATAACGGCCATGGAGCAGGATGAGGACTGGTCGGATGGGGAGAGTATTGCAGCCAGTAGCGCGCCCAGTTTGGGCACAGGTCGAATGAGCATACTCCCCCCACTGGTGGGCAAGATCGGTGTGGCCAAGGACCTGGCCACCGAAAGGGCGGGCGAACTATTCCAGGCCGGAAAAGATGCACTTGAAAGGGCGGGAAATATGAAGAGGGAGTGCAAGCTCGAGGCTCATGACGCCATGAACGCTTTGTACGAGCTTGCACTTTCTCTTTCGGACTCCCGGCACCGCCATCGGGTGAGCCTGGAGCAGGAACGATGTAGAGCGGCTAAGGAGCTGATAAGATGCGAAAGAGCACACACTAAACAGATCATAGATCTGCAGGGTAGGCTGGAGACCCGCCTGAGGGACACCCAGGAGGAACTAAAGCGCACGAGCGCCATGGTGGAGAGTGTGAAGAAGTGGCTGAACTTCGAGATGGACGGACCTATCAAAACAATAGAGTCCGTCCACCTCGAGGTTCGGACGCTTGCCACCAAGATCGGGCAAAGAGCAGCGCTACCTTCTGGGACTGAAGGTGCGAAGCAAGGGCCAACGCACGACTGCGGACCTCAACTGGAGAGGCTGGCCGCCAGCACAAAGGAAATGCTGGAGCAGCTGAGATCCGTTAGAGTTGAAGTCGAGAAGTACCGGATCGAGGCGGAGGCTGCTTCGGCCAGGGCCAGGGGTCTTGAAGCTGAATATGACAGAAGTGCACCCCAGACCGAGGAGATTATGGGGCCCCTGAGGGAAATCAGGGAAAGCGTTGAGGAACTCCATCGCGAAGTCCAAGGGGCCAATGCCAGACGGGTTCCTCATACTCTATCGGCTGAGGAAGTCAGGCATGAAATAAGGGACGCCACAAACCCGCTTCTTGGCCTTATCAGGACGCTCCGGGAGGAGCTGGCCGAGGTGAGGGACATTGCCTTCACAGACAACGCCCCGCAGAATATGACGGTGGGCCTGGGAGCAGAGATGGCCCTTAGCGAGACCAGAGATCTCCTCGAGGGACTCCTGCAGCCGGTCATCGCTGGGGTGGACAAACTGTCCAACCAAACAGAGCGGACCAGAGCCACCATCGAGACCTACTCGCAGATAGCAATGAGATCCCCTAGACCAGCGCAGAGTAACCACGGCGAGGCTGGGGATCCCGCTATGGCAAGGCCGAGGCCCAGGACTGCCGCTGGCCCTAGAGCAACGAGGACTCGTGACCGGGGCCAAACAGGTGGACCCGGGGAGGGTGGGGAGCAGAAACATGTCACGAGTTACGGTATAATCTTAGAGTCTGTTGACCCCCGCCACTCAGGGGATGAAATAATCAACACACTCAAATCCAGCGTGGATGTGGTGTCCCTGGGGGTGGGAGTGAACAGACTCAGGAGAATAAGGAACCAAAGGGTGTTCGTAGGATGTGTTAGCGCGGAGGAGAGAGAAACCCTAGTGGAGGCAATCAGGACCTCTCAGAGTGGCCTAACGGCTACCCTATCTAGGCAAAGGGACCCGTTCCTGCGACTTGTTGGAGTCACCCAGGATGTCACCAATGCCATGGTAGAGAGTGCTATCAAGTCCCAAAACAACGGCCTAATGAGGACAGTACCAGAAGCGGACAGACACGTTAAGGTCATCAGGAGGACAAGAGGAAGAAACAACGCGGTCTGTAATGTCATAGTCGAGGTAAGCCCGGAAATCTGGAAGGTGCTAGATGGCGAGAGGGTGCGCATAGGGTACCAGATGGTACCTGCAGTGGACCAATCCCCGGTAACCCAATGTTACCGCTGTTTGGGATTTGGACACCTAGCGCCAAACTGCCAGGCAAAGAACACCAGTTGCGGATACTGCAATGGGGAACACGACACCAGGACCTGCAAAAACAGAGACGGACCACCCTCGTGCACAAACTGCGATAGAGAGGGCACTCCCGGAGACCATCACCATCCAGCGTACTCACAAGAGTGCAGGATATGGCAGCGACATGACAAACTGTCCAGAACCACAGTAAGATACTGCTAAAGTCCGCCCCGTGGAATTCTACAGTGACAGACCGGGTCCCCGCGATCCGGGGAGCCCTGAAGCCCGGAGCAATAGAGAAGTTACTCACCTGGCGCTGGTCCGCGGCGGCTCCCTGGAGGCTGCTGCCCGCACGCCATCTGAAACAGAAACACAAAGAGAGGAAGGCCTCGTAGCGATGTGGGCGGGCACCGGCACGGGAGAAACTGCTTACCGGGATCAGGAACCTCGGGGACAATCCGCTCCGGGTATGGATAACACAACCGGAAACCCGCCGCTGGCTGGAGAAGCTGCATCTGAAACAGAAAACACAGGTATTAGTAATAATAACAATAATGTAGCTGGTGGCGCCCCTGATGGCGTGGCACCACGCAGACACGGAGACGTCTCCCTGGCGCAGGCTCAGCACACTGGACCTGAAACAGTGACACAAAAAACCAACACAATATCAATTACTCACCAACATCGGGAGCCACAGACACCATCATCGTCGAATGTAGAGTCTTCAACCGCGAACCCGCCGCAGGCCCGCGTAACTGCACCTGAAACAGAAAACACACGTATTAGTAACAATTATAACGATGCAGCTAACGATGTCCACGATGCGGCCCCCCGGAGCACCTCACGGTCACCGGATGGAGGGGCCTCCCCGTCGCATGCTCCGCCCGCCGAATCTGAAACAGAAACACAAAAAAGAGCAACAATTACAGTAATCCAGGCTAACGTTGGAAGAGGCTTCGCCGCCACAAAAGACGTGATAGAGTCAGCAATCCGCCTCGGAGCATCCCTGGTCATGCTACAGGAACCCTATGTGGGAAGCAGAAACAGGCTGGACCTTAGGGGTGCAAGACTGGTTCAAAGCAATTCGAGTGAGGCGCCGCCCAAGTCAGCAATCGTCATCCTCGACGAATCAGCCACAGTATCAATTAACCCAGAACTAGTGGGCCAGAACATCGTAGGAGTCACGGTGACTTTTGGGGCCTTCCGTCTGGGGATACTGGGGCTCTACTTGGAGGGAGACGCGGACATTGAACCGGACCTCGCAGAGATTAGGCGAATAATGTCAGCACTGGGTGAGAGGAACGTCTTGGTCGCCGGGGACGTCAATGCCAAGAGCCCCTGGTGGGGATGCGATACTGAGGACGCGAGGGGAGCCGAGATTATGGAACTGATGATGGAAAGATCTATGCTTGTGCACAACCGAGGCACCACCCCAACTTTTTCCGTCACGAGACAGGGTCGGGACTACACAAGCATAGTGGACGTCACATTTTCGTCATCAGAGGTTGCATCGCGGATAATCAAATGGCGGGTAAACCCAGACATCTCGGATCTCTCAGATCATAAGCCAATAGAGTTCGACATAGTGCTGGATAGAGCCCCGGGGCCCATTCCAAGTCCGGCCACCAGAAGGTTCAACTCCCTGAAGGCCGACTGGAAGAGGTTTGATGAGGCCCTCTCGGAGGGGATCTCCCTGACTCGGGCGGAGCTGGATACAGCCGGAAGCCCGGAGGAGCTGGACGCAATTGTGGAGAGACTCAACGGGGCCATATCTGAGGCGTGCTCGGCGTCGATGCCTGGGACTGGTGCGCGCAAGCCTATAGGACGAAGTAAATGGTGGAGCCGGGAACTTGAGGAGTTGAAGAGGGCAGCGACTCGGGCAAGAAGGAGGATTCGGGCGGCGTGTCTTGCTCGAAGACCGTCAGTCATCGCCGAGTACCTCAAAGCCCGCGAAACATATAAAGAAGCTATTCAAGAAGCCATCAGGGACAGCTGGAGGGCCTTTTGCGGAGAACAGGATAGGGGCAATTTGTGGCAGGGCATCCACAGAGTGCTCAAGAACAGCGGAGACCGAGTGGATGACCAGCCGCTACGAGACCCAGCCACAGGGGGAATCCTGAACTTTGAGGACTCGGCCAAACTGCTGGTGAGCACATTTTACCCCCCGGATCTACCAGAAACTGACACCACAGAGCAGGCCAGAATCAGGGCAGAGGTCAGCAGGAGGCTGGAGGGGTTGCGGCTGGAGCCCGAGTCCCAACTATTCACGCAGGAGGAGCTAAGGGCAGTACTATCTAAGATGAGCCCCAAACGCGCGCCAGGTGAGGACGGCTTCACGACTGACATCTGCTCCAGAGTACACAAAAACTACCCGGAGGAGCTTTTGGCTCTATACAACGCATGCCAAAGGCTGGGGCACTTCCCCGGTGTATGGAAATCCGCCGTCATCAAAGTGATCCCTAAGCCAGGGAAGGAGGACTACAGGGTCCCGAAGTCTTACCGACCGATAGGACTGCTCCCTGTCTTGGGGAAAATCCTTGAAAAGATGATGGCAAACAGGATACTATGGCATCTGGGAAGCGGGGGCCTATTAAGCCCAAGACAGTATGGGTTCATGCCCCAGCGGGGCACTGAGGACGCCCTCTACGACGCGGTGGAGCTCATTAAAAGCGAAGTCCGAAGCAAGAAGCTGGTAGCGATTGTGTCCCTAGATATCGAGGGCGCATTTGACAACGCTTGGTGGCCCGGGATCATCGACCAACTTTTTAAAAAGAGAGTGGACGCCGATCTGATAAAACTGCTGTCAAGTTATCTGTCGGATCGCTTCATAAAACTCAGATACGCAGGAGAGGAGGTGACAGAGCACACAACAAAAGGGTGTGTTCAGGGCTCGACGTGTGGACCGCTGCTATGGAATATCCAGCTGAACCCATTGCTGGAAGGGGCGGAGGGCCTCGCAGCCCACGTTCAGGCCTTTGCCGACGACATCCTCGTGATTGGATCGGGTTCCACCACCGCGGAACTGGAAAGAAGCACCAACGAGGCGCTTAGATGCGTGGCAGAGTGGGGCAGGTCTGCAAAGATGCGATTTGCAGCCCATAAGACCCAAGCGGTACTGGCAACTAGGCGTCTAAAGTACACCCCTCCGCGTCTGGAACTGGATGGCACCCCCATAGCACTAGGGGAGACACTCAAGGTTCTTGGGCTCACGGTGGATAGGAGCCTAAGCTTCAACCAACACATCAACGACGCAAACAAAAGGGCCATAGGATACTTCAAACTGGTGGCAAGAGCCGCGTCAGCGGGATGGGGACTTAACTCGGGTGTCCTCTCCCTAATATATAAAGTTGTGGTGGAGCCGACAGTCTTGTACGCGGCCTGCGTCTGGGCGGAAGCTGCAAGAAGGAAAAACATACGCCGAAAGTTAGACGGAATCGCGCGCAGATATGCCATTCTTATAGCTAAAGCCCATAAAACCGTATCAACAACAGCGGCGGTCGCACTTGCTGGCATCCTTCCCCTGGACCTCAGGGCCTTAGAACAGCGGGCTCTTTACGAGACCAAAAGAGGCAGACCGCTGGAGGCCCTGGCGGACAGGGAGCTCGAGAGAAGGGATAGTCCCTTCTCGCTCCCACATCCCGCATTGAGGAGGAGATTGTCGGTGGGGTTTGTGACCGATGAACAGGGCGTTACAGAAATAGACCCGGAGCTGGCGGCTGTATTTACAGACGGCAGCAAGATTGACGGTGGAGTGGGGGCGGCGGTGACAATCTGGAGAAGAGGTGTAGAGGTCAGGGGGGCCAAATTGCGATTGGCACCCTACTGCAGCGTCTTCCAGGCAGAGATGCTGGCGATCCTGGAAGCGCTAAATATAATGAAGCGGAAACCAGACCTCTATAAGTCCGTAATTTTCAGTGACTCTAGGTCCTCACTGGAATGCATTTCGGATCCTGCCTCGCTCCATCCACTGGCCAGTGAAGTGAGGTACGCCATCAAGGAAATCGAGGAGCGCGGTGGACAAGTAGATTTGCGGTGGATCAAAGCCCATGTCGGCATCCAGGGTAACGAGAGGGCCGATGAGTTGGCGAAGGAGGCAGCCACCAAACTTAAGGTCCGACCGCGCTACGACAGATTCCCATTGTCCAAGGCCAGACTTTTGATTAGGGCAGACACCGTTGCCGAATGGGAGCATAGGTATGCTGACTCCGCTCAGGGGGGGACGACCAAGGTCTTCTTCCCCTCAGCGGAGGACGCCTTTAGGATTCTGAAAGTCCACGACCATAGGAACGCCGACACTCAATTCTTGACGGGCCACGGAGGGTTCAAGGCCTATCTATATAAATACAGGCTAGCCGACTCCCCACACTGCATTTGCGACGGTAGCGCGGAGGAAACAGTGGAACACGTGCTGTTCCACTGTCCAAGATTTGACGCACAACGCTACGACTGCGAATGCAGCGTGGGGGACCGGCTGGATCCTGCTGGGGTGGGCGAAATTGTCAGGGACAAGTCCAGGCGCAACCACTTCTTCAAGTACTGCAGACAAGTAATGAAGTTGGTAGGCAGAGCCAACGGCTCGAACATGTTTTAGCAGAACTGTAGACCTGAAACATAAAGTAGACATGTCTTGTGATATAGCACGGTTGTTGTGAGGCAAGTATAGCAAATAAGCATTAAATAGCATTATATAAGAGTAGGATATAGCAATTAGTAAAGAGCATAAGTGTAAACTACAGTTGCAATGTACACATGCACATAAAAAATTAAGCAAAAAAGGCACTAGAATTATATAGCGATACACAGATATATACATAGATACTAGCATAAGATTCAGCATCAAAATATTGTATCAATAAGTTAAATAAGGAAAAATTGTAGTTAAAAACTACCAAGACATTAGAATTATATAAAAATAAGAATAAGCAAATAATATATAAGAGTAAGATACAGCATTAAAATATTGTAAAAGGCACCAGATATGTTAAAACTTAAGAATTATATAAGAAACCATAGAAATTACATAAGTATATTGTAAAAGGCACCAGAAAATTAAGTTTAAGAAATATATAAATATATAAGCAACAGTAGATATGTATAAGTAGAAATAGACTAGATAAGCTTACTGAGAATAGAAGAATCTGCAGTGTACGCGAAATAGCATGTTAGCATAGAATAGTATAAGAATAGCACCTGTAAGGGCGCGGGACACAAAAAAAAAAAAAAAAAAAAAAAAAAAAAAAAAAAAAAAAAAAAAAAAAAAAAATACCCTGTACACAATCATTTTCCCTAGTTTTATTAAAGAATAGTATTTAGACCCTTGGTAAAAAACATAACCGGGGATATTTAGCAGAGGGGTGTGTCCCACCCCAAAAAAAAAAAAAAAAAAAAAAAAAAAAACCTAACCTAACCTAACCTAACCTAACCTAACCTAACTAGTTTACACCCATTTGCGACACACACTCCACGTCGCTCCGCGTTCGAAATTCAATAAAATTGGTTTTTTCGCGTGTGGATCCAAATAAACAGTGTGTGGTGACAGTGCAGTGTCTGATTCTCCAGGATTCATGTGGGCAACAAAATCCGCCCGCCCAATTCGGAGATATCAGCCCTCAACTTTGGCGCTGAATAACATCAAGGCGACCACCACTGCAAAACAACTGTGAACTCCTTCGGATAGCCCCTGGTGAGACGCGTACACCAATACCACCAGCAGGGAAATCCGTCGACTCCCGGAGGAGATACAAGTGTCTAAAGGTTACAACAGGACCACGTGCTCACCGCATGGCGACATCGTGAAATAACCTAACTTTTAGGTTATACAACAACTCGTCCACACCTCAAGACACTTCCAACGGCCGAGGAATCCGGTGCAACGTGCTGCTGAACATCATCAGCACCAAGTTCCAGCATCGAGGGAACTCTTCAACCAGCAACGGTAGGAGAGTGGTTTTTGGACCCACCATCTGGGCATACCAAGACCTCCCCACCTTCCTCCCACCAATACCAAATCCCTCCACCCCCCCTCCCACACTCCCCCCCCCCCGCCCCCCACCCCCTCCCTTCCCCCCCCAACCGCCATATATACAATAGTGCGTGCGCGCGCCTCCTTTCCCCGCGGGACTACCCCAATCCTTACTCCCCTCCAACCCCCGCGGGGATTAAAACCTACCCCTCCCTCACCCCCCCATCTTACTCACCACCCCACCCCCTACCCCCTCCCCTCACCCCCTTCACCCCTCATAACCTCCCCACGAGACCTCTCCCCCCCCCCCCCCCCCGACCCCCCCCTACCTCACCCCCTCGGACCCTAACTTCGTCATCTTTGGAGCTACAGCCCCGTGCTTGGGCTCGTTGGAATCGGCACGAAAAACTGCGTCGATTGGCTCCAAGGGATTCCGAGATTTCTTCTTCAGTTCTTCACAAAAGCGGAAAAACCACCACGTTTCAACGGGATCACCCAGGACAGCAGACCATCGGCTGTACAACCACCAACCTAATATAGACGCGGACACTCGTCATAAATTAAGGCATAGATAAGCTAGATTATAAGTTTTTAGTGTATATATATAAGAAGTAGAATAAGACAAACCAAAAACTAAGACACAATATGTCGACGCCACCTACCTCCCCCCCCCAAATGGAGACCATCACCATCTTGGATACCTCTACACCTCGGCAGAGTGATACCACAACAGGGAGATCTGGCGCGGGATCGAGGGAGACGTCGTCAGTACATCCGGCCAAACAAGGTGAGTCGGAGCAGGCAAAAGCTCTCACACCGCAATCACAGGGCAACAAACAAGACCCGGAACCAACACCAACCACACACACAGAAAAACACACAACAAAAAGCAGCCACCCTACACTTAAGAAAAAGACCGTAGGCCCACAAAAGAAAACAAGTGGCCGCATACAAAAGAAGGGCGGCAGCCAAAAAGGGCCTATAGAGTTAGGAAAGGCAGTTGCCCTACACTACACAACACAAAAAAAGACACAAACGGGGGGTCTGCGGAGGGCGGTCTCGCTCAAAAACGCCCACGCCGTAGCACGACAAACCCACATAGACGACCAAAGGCAGTTAGCAAATGTCTCTATGTTGGACGACAGCCTAGTCGCTACACCGGCGAAGGAGAGGCCGAGGCCGCCGTCTCCGGAACCCCCAAAAGACTCCGAGGAGACTATACACCAGGACCCGCAGCCCTCGCAAACGGAAGTCCAGAGCCTCCCCTCAACAGCTCATGCCAAAAAAGACTACTACAGTGTAGTCTTCTCTACAACCCCGGCAAAAGAAGGGAGCTCAGAGGAGGACCCCCAGGAGGCTCAAACCAAGGACCCAGATCTTCCCGAAGACCTCGAGGAACTGGGAATCTGGGAACAGGCCAGTACGGGGTCGGAGTGGACCGACGTCGAAAGCGAGGACTGCGGAAGGCAGAGCATACTCCCCTCTCTCGGGAAACACACAGGCGTATGCAAAGACCTCGCCACGGACCGAGCTAGAGAGTACCTCCTAGTGGGCAAAGAGGCACTGGAAAGCTCAAAGACCCTGAAAAGGGAACTAAGAGCAGTAGCAGTGGAGTGCCTCAGTAACCTCTATGAACTGGTGCTCTCCCTGGCGGATTCAAGGAACAGGCATCGTCTGAACCTAGAAGTCGAGAAGTCGCGCGCCGCCAGGGAGATAGTACGCATAGAGCGACAACACCGGAGGGAAATAAAGGAGCTCAGGGACACGCACGAAAAGCGCATCCAAGAGACCCAGGATGAGCTAAAGGGAACTCATAAAGCGGTGACCGGGGTACAAAGCTGGCTCAGCTACGAGATGGGTGGCTTGATGCAAACCGTCAAAGCCATCCACCTGGAAGTTAAGGAGCCTCCAAAACAACCCGAAGCCCACCCCAAATCAGTCCCCCTAAGTGCAACCCCGTCCGTGGACACCTCCAAACAGCTGGCGGATATCTCAAATAAGCTCAGTGAGCTGGCCACAGAGATACACTACCTCAAACAGGATAGGAACAACGAGTTCATCCAAAGGAGTCCAACATCACCCACGGCTCCCACCTCTCATGAAGACGACCTTATAAAGAAGTCTCTCCAATCCCTGAGGGAAGAAATGGAGGCCTCCAGGAAAGAAATCACCCTGATTCGTCAGGAATTTCTAGAAAGGAGGCCTGCAACAAGGGATGAGGTCAGAGAAGAGGTGCACGAAGGAACGGCGCCTATCCTAGGGAAAGCTCGCCAGCTAAAGGACACCATGGAGGAGGTCAAGGACATAGTGCTAGCAAGCGGAGGCTTACCACAGGCCACAATGATGGGCCTCGGATCGGAGATCGCTATAACCGACACGACGGCAAAGATAGAGGGAATGTTAGACCCATTACGAGCCGACGTGGCGGAGATAGCGACCACATCAAAGGCCCTCACAAAGACAATGGAGTGGTATAACTCTGCTCTAAAAACAACCCCAGCACAGCTTACAAATCCACCCACAACAACAACAGTGGTCCCCAATAAAAGCCAGACTTACTGCGAAGCGGCGCGGAAAAGACCAGTCCCAAAACCCAATCATACTCTGATAGTGTCCAGCACTGACCCAACCAAGACCGGTGAGGTGGTGATGGACACGATCAGAAAAACATTGGACTTCGGAAAATCGGGACTTCGCGTCGACAGAGTGAGAAAGGCTAAAAACAGCAAAGTTGTGCTAAGTTGCGAGTCCCAAGAGGACGCGCGGCTCATTCGCAACTACATAGACAAAGACGCGACGCTAAAGGTGACGCAAGCAAAAACGTCCAATCCTCTAATTAAAATTAACAACCTGCTTGCATACCACACAGACGAGGAAATAGTCCAAAACCTAAAGGCCCAGAACAAAAAACTGTTCGAAGGCCTAAAGGAGGAGGACGCCAAAATCAGGGTGAGGTATCGCAAGCGAGCAAGAAATGAGCTGCAATGCCATCCTGTCTTAGAGGTCTCCCCGCCCCTACATCGACGCGTACTGGACTGCGGGCATGTCCACATTGGCCTGCAAAAAAGAACGGTGGAGGATCAATCCCCACTAGTCCAATGCGCCAAATGCCTCGGCTTCGGGCACACAAAAGCTCTCTGCAAGGAGAGGGACCAAGCATGCAATTATTGCGGCGAGTCCCACTCTTGGCAGGACTGCCAAATCCGTAAACAAGGCGGCCAGCCAAAGTGCAAAAACTGCATAAAGGCAGGAAGGGGAAAAGACCCAACGTCATCCCTAACTCACCTGGCATTCAGCGATGAATGTCCAGAGAAAATAATATGGGATGGCATAGCGCGCTCACGGGTTGCGTATTGCTAAGGGCGCCCACGACTCAGGCTCCAGTCACCCAAGTAGTCCAGAAGGAACAAGGTTGCGCATAATTCAAGCCAATCTTCGTCGCTCCCAACAAGCTACGGCTGAACTCTTAAAAGTCGCAGAGGAGAGGAAAATCTCAGTAGCCCTAGTACAAGAGCCATATGTAGGCTCTAAGGGCACTGTTAAACAATATCCTGGCACTAAAATCATCCAGTGCACTCTGAATCGACAAAAGTCAGTCAAAGCGGCGATAATTGTCTTCGGGGACAATCTGAGGATCATAAATGACCCACAGCTAGTAACCGAGACCGAATCAGCCGCAATACTGGTAGCGGGTAGCCTTAAGCTAGGAGTAATATCTGTGTACTACGAGGGAGACTCTGATATAGAGCCATATTTAGAGCGTACCAAGGCGGTATGCAACTCAATAAAAGAACAAACAAACAACTTGCTAATAGGAGGGGACGTAAACGCTTGGAGCCATTGGTGGGGAAGCTCGTCCGAAAACCAGAGAGGAGAAGCGGTAAACTCTCTCTTCAACGAATTGGACCTCCATATTCTAAATACCGGTAACGTCCCTACTTTCGAGGAGTACCGACAAGGAAGGCTTTGCACTAGTATCGTCGATGTGACGACCTGCAGCCCTTCTCTGATAGGCAAAATAAAAGAGTGGAAAGTGAGAAGAGACCTAACCACATCAGATCACAATGCCATAACGTTTAACTTGGTGTTGGGAGAGAAGCTGGAACCGGTTTCAATACCAACAACTAGGAAATACAACACCAAAAAGGCAGACTGGTTGGGTTTCAAGGCACAATTACACACTAGTCTATCAGAAAAACACATCACAGTCGGGAAAATCGAGTCAGTGACAACGGAAACGGAGTTGGAGGACATCATAGAAGCCTACACAACATCCATAACGGAGGCGTGCGAAAGCGCAATTCCAAAAATAGGCAAGAGAGAGAAGAGCGCAAAGCCGGTATGGTGGACGGAGGAGCTAGGGGAGCTAAAAAAAGACGTACTCCGTAAAAAACGGAGAATACGAAATGCTGCTCCTCCCCGCCTAGAGACCGTACTTAAGGACTATTACGAGGCCAAAGAAGTATACTCAAAGTGTACTAAGGAAGCCCAAACGTCCAGTTGGAAAGAGTTCTGCACAACACAGGAAAGGGAAAGTATGTGGGATGGTATATACCGAGTAATCAGGAGAACGAAAGGCAGGCAAGAGGATCTCCTCCTCAGAGGCGCGGATGGCAGGACATTGAGTCCGAAACAATCTGCAGACCTCCTAGCTAACACCTTTTACCCTGACGACTCGGTGTCTACGGATACCCCCTACCATACCCAGATCCGCAACAAGGTGGAAAACAGAACCAAAAGAGAGTTGGAAGAAATGAAAGAGGATGATCCCCCATTCACGGTAGCTGAAGTGGAGGCTGTGCTGAAAGCGCAGAACCCAAAGAAAGCTCCGGGACCGGACGGATTCACCTCCGACATATGTGCCACGGCAATCCGCGGAGAAATGGAAGTATTCATGGCTATAGCAAACAAATGTTTGTCACTGTCATACTTTCCAAAACCGTGGAAAATCGCCCATGTAGTCATACTCACCAAGCCAGGGAAAGAAGACTACACCCATCCCAAATCCTACCGCCCCATTGGCCTACTATCAGTGCTCGGCAAGACGGTAGAGAAGCTACTAGTCACAAGACTACAATGGCACCTACTTCCAACCCTAAATCCAAAACAGTACGGTTTCATGCCCCAACGCGGAACTGAGGACGCCCTCTATGACCTATTGAAACACGTAAGAACAGAACTACGCGAGAAGAAGTCGGTAGTTATAGTTTCACTGGACATAGAGGGCGCCTTTGACAACGCTTGGTGGCCGGCTCTAAAACACCAATTGGCCCAGAAACGCTGCCCACGAAATCTATACCTTGCAGTAGAATCGTATCTCAAGGACAGAAAGATAGTGGTTAATTATGCAGGAGAGACTAGCGAAAGAGGAACCACTAAAGGATGTGTTCAAGGCTCCATAGGGGGGCCGACATTCTGGAACCTCATCCTAGACTCCCTGCTCCAAATCCTATCAGTCGAGAACGTCTACTGTCAAGCGTTCGCAGACGACGGGGTACTGGTATTCTCCGGGAAGACTGTCTACGAAATGGAGGCTACCATCAACTCAGTGCTACAGAAGACAGTGGCATGGGGGACCCAAAATAAGTTGAGGTTCGCAGCGCACAAAACCCATGCGATGCTGCTAACCAAAAAACTTATATACACACCCCTAAACATCATCATGTCAGGTGTCAAGATAGCGCTGGTTGATGATATCAAACTCCTGGGACTCACCATTGACCGGAACCTCAACTTCAATAAGCACGTCACTGATATATGTCAAAGATCTGCAGACATATATAAACAGTTGGCGTGCGCGGCTAAGGTCACATGGGGACTAAACGGAGAAATTATCAGGACCATATACGTCGCGGTAATAGAGCCAATATTAACTTACGGGGCATGCGCCTGGGTCAGAGCGTCAGAATTAAGCACCAACATTAAAAAATTAAATGCACTCCAGAGAGGCTTCGCGCAGAAAATATGCAGGGCCTACAGGACGGTGTCATTAACATCGGCGCTGGTCCTGTCAGGAATCCTGCCAATCGATCTGCGCATTCAGGAGACGTCAACCCTGTACGAGGCCAAAAAGGGACTCTGCGAGGACTTCCTACCACCGGGCCGCAACCTCGAGAAGAAAGTAAAGGTCCTAGACCTGCCACACCCGTCGACTCAAATATCAACCGAGTACGAACTTCTCGAGGATATGGCGGAAAGCACCCAGATAGCCCACCAAATTGTTGGCCCACAGATTTACACTGATGGTAGCAAAATGGAGGGTAAAGTGGGAGCTGCCCTTACATGGTGGGAGGAAGGGAAGGAGACCTTCAATGACATCTTCAGCCTTGACCCAAATTGCACGGTTTTCCAGTCCGAGCTATATGCTCTCCATAGAGCTCTGCAGAAGGTGAAAGACAGTGACAAGGAGATAGTAAACATCCTGAGTGACTCTAGGTCATCTTTGGAGTTACTAAGTAGTCCTAAAGTCTATCACCCTCTGGCAAAATCCATCAAAGAGAGCATAGCGGAAATCCGTGAACAGGGGAAACAGGTACGACTCTTCTGGCTAAGAGCTCATGTCGGGACCGAGGGGAACGAACGGGCTGATGAGCTAGCAAAGGAGGGAGCTACGCGAACAACGGCTCAACCAGACTACGCGGAAGTGCCTCTGTCATTCATAAAAAGGAAGATCAGGGAGGAGTCATTACAAAGGTGGCAAGACCGGTATGATTCCTCCACCACGGGGTCCACAACGAAAGTTTTCCTACCCGACGTATGCGCAGCATACAAATTGGTGAGAGGAGAACGGCCTACCCCGCTTCAAACACAAATAATGACAGGACACGGTGGCTTTGGAGAGTACTTGTGCCGTTTCAACCTTAGAGAAGAATCTGGGTGCGAGTGCGACCGAACCACTAGCGAGACAGTCTGGCATATCCTCCTCGAATGCCCACGTTTCATGTCGGCCCGCCACGACCTGGAGTGCCAAATACAAACCCAACTAAAAATGACCACCCTCAGCAAAGTGCTAGGGGATAACAGCAAAAGGAGTTATCTGTTAAACTTTATGGAAAAGGTGGCGGAGATAGCGGTTAGACGCAACAGCTCGCTGACCAACACACCGCCACCACCTGGTACCTCCTCTCAACAACAACCACAAACACTACAAAAACAGCAACACCACACGCTATCACCAAATCTACTATTAACAAAGTTAGGTGAACCAGGGAGACCCGGCATCCGAATCCGAGGAGTTGCCCTATTCATGGACAACAACACGGAGAGGATGGGTATAGCCTTCTGCAATACCTTTGGGAAAACTAACGTCACCATCTCACCAGGATTGGGCGCCCTGTTAAATGGGAGCACGTCGAAGATAACAATGCGGCGTAAAGTCTACGACACCCTACCGGAGTTCCGGGTTGAGGGCCACACCTGTAGAATAGTGCGGAAGAAAAATAAAGCTATCGCACTATTCAACAGTGAAATAAGCTCCAGTATAGACATTACCCAGTTCCGCAAAGTCTGCGAAGTGCTTTCAAGAATAGGTGAGCGCGGCCAGGAGGGAAATCCCACTCCAAAAAAACTCAGCCTAGACGCAATGGTCGTAGGATATTCAAGCGGCGAAACAAGGGACTATACAGGAGCCCTATCAGCCGCAAGATACCACGAAATTGTGGTGTACGAGGATCGAGGACAACTCCTTAATCACCTTATACCACAGAGTCGGGACCAGAGCGCTCCAACGGTGCCAACAGACTGCTGGGGACATCCGGTAAGGAACCCCGACATCAGTGGCTCAGAGGGACTAGAGCTGAGATTGGAGAAAGAAAAGGCAGAAGCCAAAAAACCTGAGGACAACAGAGACGACGTAAGGAAGAAGTCTCTGTGGACATCAATCCTCAACCGGGTATTCCAGTCTATTCCGGAAGCTGCAAAAAACAAAATCAAACACCTCAAACATATGATGTCAATGGACGCGGCAGTGGAGAAATTCTTCTCCACAACAAGACCACTCAAGGACACCCAGGAGCCCGAAGAAAGGACGAGGGCACAAATGGGACAAGTGAAACCCCCCCTTCTACAGGAGGCAAACACCCCTCAAGAACACATGCTCAACGCATTCATGGAGTTCTTAGCAGTGACGACAGCCACCCGCGTAGTTAACGAAGCCATATGCGGCAAGATCTTACTCGCTTACAAACGTGGCAATACGGCACTGCTGAAAGCTCTCATGAGTGAAGCGGATGCGGCGGTATACGACAACGTCAAGGGTCAAGCAATACTTGGCGAAATGACGGGGAAGTATATGGCCGCATACTGCGAAGGAGTAGGGTTCGTAGAGAGGGATGAGCAGCCAGGAGGAGAGACGGGGAGGATCCGCTTTAAAACTCCACCAGACCGGAGGATAGTGGTAGTCGCCAAGTGCACACAGGTAATGCTAGACGACAGAATACTCGAAATGGCAAAAACCATCTCGGGTGATCTGTCCGATGGAAATGTGCCGGAGCACTGGACGACTCCCACGTTCTCATGGGTAAATGGAGTCCCAGGGTGTGGTAAAACAACATGGGTGGTCGCTCAGGTAGATACTGACAAGGACATCATAGTCACTACTACTAGAGAAGCCGCGAAGGACTTACGGGAGAAATTGACCCCACGAATCGGAGAGGAACTAGCCAAACGCCGCGTAAGAACAATGGCGTCACTATTGGTAAATGGTTTAAACGAGGGAGAATCGTGTAAACGCCTAGTGGTGGACGAGGCCCTCATGAACCATTTCGGCTCCATAGTGTTGGCTATCCAGATCGTGAAGGCCGACGAAGCCCTCCTTATCGGAGATAACAACCAACTCCCTTACATTGACAGGAACAATCTATTTAAGTTGGAGTACAACAGACCCAACTCGGTGACAAAAATCACTAAGGAGCTCTTGTGCACCTATAGGAACCCAATGGACGTAGCGTATGCCCTCAGTGAAATCTATGGGGGCATATACTCGGCCAAAGCGTCACTTAGATCCCTGAGACTCGAAAGATATACGGGAACGAGCATTCCGAATATGGAAAACACCTTATATCTAGTCCACACCCAGGCCGAGAAGGCTCTCCTTATCAGCCAGGGATACGGTTCAAAATCGGAATCTCGAACCCTGACTATCCATGAGTCACAGGGCCTGACCTTCGAAACGGTCCTAATTGTGCGCACAACACCTGCCCGCTCCCATCTCCTACAAAGTGTCCCACATGCTGTAGTAGCAATCTCAAGACACACAAAGACCTGTGTCTATTACACGGACAATACAAACGAAGACGTAACAGCGCGTCTTATTGCCCGTGCAGAGAGAGCTACAGACACAAAAATAGGAGATTACAACATAAAAATGGCGATGAAAAACGGGGACGAAAAGACCAGGGACTCTATCATAGCGTTCCTGGACATTCCCTCGACCTCGCGCTAGGAACCCTCAGATTAGGAATTAACATCAAGGGCGTACATGGGAAGTACGTGGCGTCCTCATAATATGGCAGACATAGTACTGCATCTGCCGAAGTACATAAGTAAATGCACAAAAATTACAAAAGCTCTTGTATTTCACTAACAACCAAGATGTAAGCATGCAAATATGTATTAAATTAAACTTAATTTAACATATATTACAACACCTACAAGCATGCTGTGCATGCATATATGTACTACTGACAACTTAGTGTAAGACCTAGAATAAGAGTAAACATTTAACCAGTATATGTATTAGAATAAGTATTTCCTATATATCATTAAAAAAAAAAAAAAAAAAAAAAAAAAAAAAAAAAAAAAAATTTTTACTTACAAAAAAAAAAAAAAAAAAAAAAAAAAAGACAGCATGCCAAAATAACATATAAAAAAAAAATGGATATGGAACTAACAACGGAAAAAAATAACAACTGACATGCATGGGAAAAAAAAAAAAAAAAAAAAAAAAAAAAAAAAAAAAAAAAAAATATTGACAGTTTGTAGCTTTAGTAATTAGTTAAATAAGACGAGTGATGTAACACCTGTATAAGTGGAGTAACACTAACAATGAAATAAACTAACAATAAATTTTATAATTCCAAAAAAGTGCGGACCAAAGAGTCTGCAGACTGTAGTTTTACTAACAAAAAAAAAAAAAAAAAAAAAAAAAAAAAAAAAAAAAAAAAAAAACCTAACCTAACTCGGCTGAACCTAACTCGGCTGAACCTAACTCGGCTGAACCTAACTCGGCTGAACCTAACTCGGCGGCCTTAACCTAGATAGGTTTAAAAGGGTTAGGTTAAAAAGAGTTAGGTTAAAAACAGTTAGGTTCAAAAGGGTTAGGTGAAAAAGAGTTACGTTAAAAATATTTAGGTTTAACCCGGCGTCATGGGGGCGGAAAAGTGTTACACGGACGTTGGGGTGGGTCTTACAGACCCGTTTATTAAACATCAAATTATACAAAACTTTACAAGTAATTAGGTTAATATTTTATTTGTATTTAATTGTTAAGGTATTAATATAAATAAATGAAACACAAATATCATATTACGTTATGTTTGAATTATATATATTACAGCTTAAAAAATAATGAAAAAAAAAACGACATAATTTTTCTCTTCAATTACAGATAATTCATTATTCATTAAAAACGAGGCTTAATGTTTTAATGACACTTTTTTGTAGGAAACTAAGTTATCTTTGCAAAAAGCATTTAATTACTCAATTATTACTTTTGGTACAGTCAGCACGGAAAGGTATAATATGTTCTAAACAAATATGAATTTTGCAACCCTCGTATGTGTAATTTTTTTACGGTATTTCTTGGATGGACACATTTGACACCTTTCACGAACATTAGCCTTTTCCCTGGTGGTTAACCTGACGATTTTGCAACAAAACTCTTGTAAAATCGAAAGAATACGCTATCGTTACGCTGCCTCTGCTCGATTAATGTTTTACTAAGTACCTACAATAAATACAAATAAAATACATTGAATTATATATCAGCAACTTTAATTGAAAACAACAACAAAAAAATAAACAAATATAAAAATATAAATACACGAATAATAGATAAAATAACATATATACTAAATGGCGCGAAACTGTTACACTAACAGCGGGGATGGGTCTCAGATACCTTTTTAAATTTTGTGCACGTGTGATTCCCACTGCAGCCGCCGCACGACCTAAGTGTTACCCGTGATGCATAGAACAACTCAACAGCTCCAGCTATTGAGAAAACCAGCAACGTCGCATGCATAATTACCAAAATATAAGCATTATAAAATGTAACGGGTCTCACAGACCCAACCCCCATGACGCCGGGTTAAAAGGGTTTGGTTAAAAAGAGTTAGGTTAAAAATAGTTAGGCTTAAAAGGG
>CM062107.1:338597-348981 GCA_031163375.1 Conogethes punctiferalis | reverse complement strand
AACTCTTTTAAACCTAACACTTTTAAACCAAACACTTTTAAACCTAACTTTTTTAAACCTAACTCTTTTAAACCTAACTCTTTAAAACCTAACTCTTTTAAACCTAATTCTTTTATACCTAACTCTTTTAAACCTAACTCTTTTTAACCTAACTCTTTTAAACCTAACTCTTTGTTACCTAACACTTTTAAACCTAACTCTTTTTAACCTAACTCCTTTTAACCCAAATCTTTTTAACCTAACTATTTTTAACCTATCACTTTTAAACCTAACACTTTTAAACCTAACTCTTTTAAACCTAACACTTTTAAACCAAACACTTTTAAACCTAACTTTTTTAAACCTAACTCTTTTAAACCTAACTCTTTAAAACCTAACTCTTTTAAACCTAATTCTTTTATACCTAACTCTTTTAAACCTAACTCTTTTTAACCTAACTCTTTTAAACCTAACTCTTTGTTACCTAACACTTTTAAACCTAACTCTTTTTAACCTAACTCCTTTTAACCTAACTCTTTTTAACCTAACTCTTTTTAACCAACGTCTTTTTAACCTAATATTTTTTAACCTAACTCTTTTTAACCTAACTCTTTTTAACCTAACTCTTTTTAACCTATCACTTTTAAACCTAACTCTTTTAAACCTAACTCTTTTTAACCTAACTCCTTTTAACCTAACTCTTTTTAACCTAACTCTTTTTAACCAACGTCTTTTTAACCTAATATTTTTTAACCTAACTCTTTTTAACCCACCCTATGAGGCCACTGAAATTCCCACATCATAAAATTGGACCCGGCAAAGCTATAAAAGCGATCATTTATTTTTACGACATCGATCCTTAGGTTAATAATTGTGTCACCATAATTTTTTCGAATTCCGATACACTTAGAGTTAGGTTAAAAAGAGTTAGGTTAAAAAATGTTAGGTTAAAAAGAGTTAGGTTAAAAAGAGTTAGGTTTAAAAGAGTTAGGTTTAAAAGTGATAGGTTAAAAAGAGTTAGGTTAAAAAGAGTTAGGTTAAAAAGAGTTAGGTTAAAAAATATTAGGTTAAAAAGACGTTGGTTAAAAAGAGTTAGGTTAAAAAGAGTTAGGTTAAAAGGAGTTAGGTTAAAAAGAGTTAGGTTTAAAAGAGTTAGGTTTAAAAGTGATAGGTTAAAAAGAGTTAGGTTAAAAAGAGTTAGGTTAAAAAGAGTTAGGTTAAAAAATATTAGGTTAAAAAGACGTTGGTTAAAAAGAGTTAGGTTAAAAAGAGTTAGGTTAAAAGGAGTTAGGTTAAAAAGAGTTAGGTTTAAAAGTGTTAGGTAACAAAGAGTTAGGTTTAAAAGAGTTAGGTTAAAAAGAGTTAGGTTTAAAAGAGTTAGGTATAAAAGAATTAGGTTTAAAAGAGTTAGGTTTTAAAGAGTTAGGTTTAAAAGAGTTAGGTTTAAAAAAGTTAGGTTTAAAAGTGTTTGGTTTAAAAGTGTTAGGTTTAAAAGAGTTAGGTTTAAAAGTGTTAGGTTTAAAAGTGATAGGTTAAAAATAGTTAGGTTAAAAAGATTTGGGTTAAAAGGAGTTAGGTTAAAAAGAGTTAGGTTTAAAAGTGTTAGGTAACAAAGAGTTAGGTTAGGTTAGGTTAGGTTAGGTTAGGTTAGGTTAGGTTAGGTTAGGTTAGGTTAGGTTAGGTTAGGTTAGGTTAGGTTAGGTTAGGTTAGGTTAGGTTAGGTTAGGTTAGGTTAGGTTAGGTTAGGTTAGGTTAGGTTAGGTTAGGTTAGGTTAGGTTAGGTTAGGTTAGGTTAGGTTAGGTTAGGTTAGGTTTTTTTTTTTTTTTTTTAAAAGATTGTAGTTTCATTGGGTTTTCATAGATTGGCGATAAGATTTAGTGGGCGTTACAATGTGAATTTGTTTTATTCCTGCTAAAGGATACAGGAATGTTATCGTTGCTTGGGGAATTGAAGATTGATTTAGGGGTACTTGGGTGTTTTATGTTTTGTTCAGATTTTTAAGTTTTCGTATTATGGTGGTGGTGAGCCTGCCGAAGGTTTCGACAGGTTCGTTTTTGGTGATTATTTGGGTGATATTGAAGGGTTCGATGTTGTGATTATTACAAACGATCATGTGATCGTTCCTTTCTTTCCCGAAGATCGGGCAGGTTTCAATAAGGTGAGTCATGTCCTGGATAGTGGAGTTGTCGCACGGACATGTGTTGTCATTGATGATTTTAAATCTATGCAGGTATTGTTTTTGGTATCCATGTCCGGTAATGATTTGCGAGAGCTCAAAAGATATAGGGAAAACTTTACGGAATTCTTCGATGTCAGAGATGTTCTTAAACCAATGATAGATGTAAGAATCCTTGGCTTCGTTGGTGTAGCTCTCTTGCCATTCTTGGAGGATTCTCTTGCGTATTTTGTGCTTGGCGTAAGAAATCGGGAATTCGTTGGTAATGTTGGCTGTTTTCATTGTTGCAGCAGCTTTTGCGTGGGAATCTACCAACTCATTCCCGCTAATGCCGACGTGGGCTTTTACCCACATAAAGCCGACCTTGATGTTGTGAGTGTTGTGGAGGTTTAGGAGGAGATGGTGTATGGCACAGACGGTCGGGTCGGTGTTGCTGCGGTCCTGAAGGGCTTTAAGGGAGGAAAGACTGTCTGAGGCAATTAATGTGGTGGATTTAACTTTGATTTGGGTGAGCCAATTGAGGGCCATCTCTATTGCGGTGAGTTCCGATATGAAAACTGTGGAGGTTCTGGGGAGCTTTTTCTTTTTAACAATTGGGGACATATATGGCTGATAAATGACCGCAGCGGATCCGACCGATCCGTCGTCGTGCTTGCTCCCGTCTGTATAGATGTGGATGCGATAATCCTTGGAGATTTCGTCGGCTTCTTCTTGATTTTGTGCCTCCTGGTAGGCGATTGAGATACGGGATGCTGGGTGGAGAAGCTCGCGGACGGGTGCTTTCCGCCGGAGTGTTATATCGCTGGGGAGTTCGTCAAAGGTACCGGTGGATTTTATGTTGTGGATCTCCATCGCCTCCTGCACCACCAGATGTAAGGGCACGAACTGGGCCAGCGCTATGGCCGACGCAGCCGAGACCGTGCGAAAGGCCCTGATGGACCTGATGGCGAATTGCCGCTGGAAAGACCTCAGGGCCTTTCTCACGGCGTAGAATTGGGTGGCCCGCCCCCAGATGCCTGCCGCGTAAGTGAAGATGGGTTGTATTACTTGGCGATAGATGGTCTCAATGTTCTGGGGGTGGGCCCCCCAGGTAGGTTTGACAAATTGGCAAAGCTTCTTAAATAGCTTGGTTGCCTTGGTGATCAAGTATTTGCTATGCTCAATGAACTTGAGCCGCGAGTCTAGCATAACTCCTAAGAGTTTTATGGTTTTATGGAGGGGTATCGGGGTATTATCCATGAGAAGCTTTGCCGAGTGTGCTGCCGCGGTGAAGGCAATAGCCTGGGTTTTGGTGGGGCCGAAGGTGAGTTTTGCCTCCTTGCCCCAGTCGAAGATGGTTTGTAGGGCCTGGTTTGTAAGGGTCTCTATGGCCTCAGTGGTTGGTGCCTTGACAAGCAGCAAGACATCGTCGGCGAAGGCCTGTATGCGGGTCCCCTCCGGGAGTTCCTTTTCCAAGAGTTCGTCGAGGATTAGGTTCCAGAAAGTGGGCCCGCACACAGAGCCCTGTATGCAGCCCTTTGTGGTGATTTTAGTGGCCGAAGTGTCGCCAAATCGGAGGGTGGAGCGCCTGTTGGTGAGGTAGCTTTGTATCATACGATACAAGTTGCTGGGGCAATTAGTCTTCCGAAGACGGTGGAGGAGAAGCGGCCACCAGGCGTGATCAAACGCGGATTTAATATCTAGCGACACAGCGATCACTTGTTGTCCACTGGTCTTGGCTTCCTCTATATAGTGGATGGCATCCTGTAAGGCATCGACTGTGGAAACTTGCTCCTTGAACCCGTACTGGTTGGCGCAATATCCGGTGGACTTTTCGAGGTGGTAAACGAGTCTCTTTGTGATGAGCTTTTCCATAAGCTTCCCGAATACTGGCAGGAGGCCTATGGGTCGGTACGAGGACAAGTCGTTTGGGTCGTCTTTGTGGGGCTTAGGGAGAATTTTGATTAACGCTATTTTCCACACGGTGGGGAAATAGCACAGTTTAAGGCATCTGTTATAGAGTTTGGTGATGATCTCGGGGATGATTTTAAAAGTGTTGTGGCAAATGTCAGAAGTTAGGTGGTCGAGTCCAGGAGCGCGTTTGGGGTTCATGGAGACGAGGCATTCCTCTATCTCATCCTGAGTGAATGGCCGATCATCGTTGGTGGAGGGGTGCCTTGTGGATTCAGTCCTAAGTTGATGCTGTCTGGGTGTAGAATCTGCAGTGTCGTCGGGGAAGAAGTGATCCAGCAGAGCATGTGCGGTTGAGAGGCTATTAGTGGTGAATTGATTATTTACTTTAAGCGTTTGTGGTGGGCGGTGTTTAGGGGAGTCTTTGATTATCCTGTTCGTCAGGGACCATACGTTTTCCTTTCCCTGGGTGTTGCAGAACTCTCTGAAGTGATTGGTGGAAGCTTTGGAGAGTTCCCTGGCGTAGACAGCTCGAGCGTCTTTGTGCGCTGCGATAGCGTCTGTTAGGTCCTTGCTGGAGCGTTTGAGGTCGTGTAGGCGGTGGTGAGTCTTTATACATTGTTTCTTGAGCCGCTCCAGGTCGTCGTTCCACCAAGGGTTGAACGAGGAATTAGGTCCCTTCCGAGGGAGGGACATGTCACAAGCTGTCGTTATTGCGCTAGTTAGTGCGGAGATAAAATCGTCGATTTCGTCGGGGCTATAATTGTCTATATTGTGATTGATGAATGGGGGCTTGGATGTGAGTTTAGTAAGGTTGTCGCTGAATGTTGTCCAGTTGACCCTGTTTGTGTTATATTTGAAGGTGGAGTTTGCAAGGGGCTTTTCTATTTTATGTTTGCTCAGAATTTTATAGTCGACTGCGTTGTGGTCGGAAGTCGGGCAGGCGTCAAGGTTGACTCTCCAGTTTTGCAGCAATGGTAGCAAGTTGTCGGATGCTAAGGTGATGTCCACAATAGAGGAGCAGTGCCTGCCATGACGGATGGCTTCGAAAGTCGGTGTAATGCCTATGTTCGCCACCATGAGGTCGTGCGAGGCTGCCATGGTGGCAATGTCGTCCCCCCGCGAATCCGCAACTGGTTCCCCCCACTCGGGATGTTTGCCGTTGAGGTCACCACCGAGTATCCGGTACGAACCAGTTGTGGAGTTGAGGAACCTGTCAATTGCCAAGGTGGTGCCGAAAGTATCTGTGTCAGGCTCAATGTATGCTGATGCGATGTACAGCTTTCTTTGTCCAAGTGTAAGTTGTATGACTGAGAGGTTGGAGGTGGAGAGTTGGGACACTCCGAGAGCGGTTAGGTTAGGTTAGGTTAGGTTAGGTTAGGTTAGGTTAGGTTAGGTTAGGTTAGGTTAGGTTAGGTTAGGTTAGGTTAGGTTAGGTTAGGTTAGGTTAGGTTAGGTTAGGTTAGGTTAGGTTAGGTTAGGTTAGGTTAGGTTAGGTTAGGTTAGGTTAGGTTAGGTTAGGTTAGGTTAGGTTAGGTTAGGTTAGGTTAGGTTAGGTTAGGTTAGGTTAGGTTAGGTTAGGTTAGGTTAGGTTAGGTTAGGTTAGGTTAGGTTAGGTTAGGTTAGGTTAGGTTAGGTTAGGTTAGGTTAGGTTAGGTTAGGTTAGGTTAGGTTAGGTTAGGTTAGGTTAGGTTAGGTTAGGTTAGGTTAGGTTAGGTTAGGTTTTTTTTTTTTTTTTTTTTTTTTTTTTTTTTTTTTGATAAATTTTGGATGACAATTTAGACATATCTGTACGGGTTTTCTATGAGGTATGGCTATTTTTGGACACGGCAGACTAAGAAGACTAGTAGTTGTTGTCGAACGAGTTACTTCTCTTGCATGACAAGAGCTATTGGAGAAAGAGATTTCTAGGGGCAAATGTCACAGAAAGACAGAAGATAGAAGACGAATTTAGGGAGTAAGTTTGTAGATGGAGCAAGTAGCTAAAGAATTAGTCGGTGAAGAATAGTTTCAGAAGTATAAGATTGGGTTACAAGAGGGAAATGAAATGAAAGGTTTCATTTCCCGTAATCAGTCTGGTCTTGCAACCGGTTCATCATGGCTTTGATGCGGGGGCACTGCCGGGTGTTAGTGGCATTGTGTGCGACATCGCCTTTAGTACACATGCGAGCATGGTACTTTGTGCAGTTGAAACACTTGCGCTTTTTAGGGTCACTCTTGAAGGGACATTCGGGTAGCTGGTGGCCTTCACTTGCGCAATGAGCGCAAGGTTTTTTGTCGCTTGTACACTTTGCCTTCGTGTGTCCATACTGAAGACAAGTGTAGCATTGCACAAAGCGGCTAAAGTCCTCAACGTGGACTCGACTGTGGTCCACGTTGAGTTTCCCGAGAGCTAAGATGGTTTTGCGCATCTCGGGGGACACTTCGATAACCGCATTGTAAAGTGTTACATTTTTGTTTGAGGTTGCGAAGCAGAGGCGATTAACATCAATGTCGTTCTGGCACTTGATGACGTCAACGAGCTCTTCCTTGGTGACGTCTTTGGGTACTCCCTTTAGTATTAAAAGGGGTGGGCGACGTTTGGCCTGTTCTGCCGTGAAAGCAGGCGAGGCCGTGGTGCGCTTGATAGTTTCATCGCACTGCTCCGGTTTTTCAAACTCCACCCTGAGTTTCCCATTGGAGATAGGTTGTATTTTTACGGGCGCATATTTATGTTTTCTGAAGGATACAACCTTCTTCCATTCGCTGATGACTTCAGCGGGCTTTTTAGAAACGTCATTAGCCGTAATGATGATGGCCGGTTTGGTTTTGGGCGAAGGGGGGGTGGATTTTGTTGCGGAGGCATAGGATGTAGGGGGCGCAGACGGGACTTGGGGAGAGGCGATTGGGGCGGATCTCAGCTCCTCCTTAAAGGCAGCGAGTTCAGTTCTCACCGCCGAAATCACCTCGTCCTTAATATGCTCCGTTGCGTCCTTGGCCTCCAAGATGGACTCGTGAAGTGTGGTTTCCTTGGACTCTGCTACAAACTGGTCCTTTAGCTCGCCAACCAGGAACTCCAATCCATAAGAGAGGAATTCCGTGCATTTGAGAATGCAGCTCTTATTTTCTTTCGTCAGGCTCTTATTTGCCGAAAGGCAATCATTAATAGTTCGGATTACATCACGGGTGGTCTTGTAATAACCATTGAAATCCTGAAGCTCACTGAGCTGGTGGTTCATAGTAATGACGACGGACTCGCGCTGAGTGGTCATGATGATCGCAGATAATAGTATTCGCAGATGACAATATTCGCAGTAGTTCGCAGTTAGTGCACAGCTCTTTAGCCACCGGTCCTGCCACTCCGTTACGGTGGTCAGGACACGGTGTTAGGGGACGCGACGAGGACGCAAGCTGTGGGGGGTCCCCCGGTTAGGTTAGGTTAGGTTAGGTTAGGTTAGGTTAGGTTAGGTTAGGTTAGGTTAGGTTAGGTTAGGTTAGGTTAGGTTAGGTTAGGTTAGGTTAGGTTAGGTTAGGTTAGGTTAGGTTAGGTTTTTTTTTTTTTTTTTTTTTTTTTTTTTTTTTTTTTTTTTTTGAGGGTTTTGGTTAAAATAAGTTGTGTTTTCTGTTAACGTTTTCTAGATTTTGGTGTTATGATAGTAGTATGGTATTTAGTAACAAAGGTGTAGCTTCTCTAACGTAATCAGAGCTATGACAAATTAACAAAATGTTGGTGAATTGGGGCTTAATCTAGGAAAAACAGAAGATTTGAGTAGAATGGGTATTTAATTTAATTGGGGAAAAGATGCAAAATATTTATGTCGGGATGAATTTAGACAAGATGATGAAATTGTGGCTCTTGAGGCTTAGATGAGATATCTAGGTCCCATAGTCTGTCTGGTCCTGAAGGCGGGCCATCATGGACTTAATTCGGGGGCATTTCCGGGAGTTTGTGGCATTGTGGGCTGTATCACCCTTTGTGCACATCTTTGCATGATACTTGATGCAGTTGTAACACTGGCGTTTAGTGCTGTCGTTTTTGTGAGGGCACTCGTTGACCTGGTGACCCTCACTTGCGCAGTGTGCACAAGGCTTCTTAGCAGCCGTACATTTGGCCTTTGTATGGCCGTACTGGAGGCACACGTGACATTGCACGAATCGGCTGAAGTCCTCAACGTGGACACGGCTGTGATCCACATTGAGTCTTCCCAATGCGAGGATGTTGGTGCGCATTGCCGGAGTGACCTCCAGTACCGCGTTATACAGAGTCACATTTCTGTTACTGGTGAGAAAACAGAGGCGCGATATTTTGATGTCGTTTTGGCCATGGAGGACGTCTATGAGTTCGTCCTTGTTTACGTCTTTGGGGATGCCCTTCAAGATTAGAAGAGGGGGACGTCGTTTGGCCTGTTCGGCCGAAAATCCTTTCACGGATTGGGTGCGTTTAATAGTTTCTTCGCACTGCTCTGCCTTCTCAAACTCCACGCGTAGCTTCCCGTTTGAGATCGGCTGTATTTTCGTTGGCGCGTATTTGTGTTTACGGAAAGAAACCACCTTCTTCCACTCTGAGGCGACTTCCAGTGGTTTCTTTGACACGTCATCGGCTGTTATAATGATAGCCGGCTTGGTTCGGGGCGCTTCTGGTTGTTGTTTGGCCGAGGCCACAGAGGCATAGGACACAACGGGGGTGGTGGTTAAAGTCTGGGGTGGAGAGGATTTTAGGTCTTCTTTGAACGCAGCTAATTCAGACCTAACTGCCTGAATTACTTCATCCTTTATGCCTGTTGCGGAATCTCGAACCTCGCATAGAGACTCATGAATGAAGTTCTCCTTAGCTTCAGCGACGAAATCATCTTTAAGGTCGTATCTGATGGCATTTGCTTGATGTAGGAACTCGACGCATTTATTAATGCAGGCCTTGTTCTCTTTGGTCAGGCTTTTGTTGGCGGTTAAGCATTCTGTTATGGTTCGTAGTACATCCTTGGTAATTTCATAACAGGACTCAAAGTCCGTTATGTCTTTCCGGTCGTAGTTCATGGTAATCACCACAGTCTCCTTCTGAGTGGTAGTCATTTTCGCAGTGTAATTCGCAGTAAGTCGCAGTTAAATCGCATAGATCGCAGTTATCGCAGAAAGGCACAGAGCTCTTTAGCCGCCGGCCTGCCACTCCGTTACGGTGGTCAGGACGCGACGTTGCCCAGGGGACGCGACGTGGACGCAAGCTCTGTGGGGGGTCCCCCGGTTAGGTTAGGTTAGGTTAGGTTAGGTTAGGTTAGGTTAGGTTAGGTTAGGTTAGGTTAGGTTAGGTTAGGTTAGGTTAGGTTAGGTTAGGTTAGGTTAGGTTAGGTTAGGTTAGGTTAGGTTAGGTTAGGTTAGGTTAGGTTAGGTTAGGTTAGGTTAGGTTAGGTTAGGTTAGGTTAGGTTAGGTTAGGTTAGGTTAGGTTAGGTTAGGTTAGGTTAGGTTAGGTTAGGTTAGGTTAGGTTAGGTTAGGTTAGGTTAGGTTAGGTTAGGTTAGGTTAGGTTAGGTTAGGTTAGGTTAGGTTAGGTTAGGTTAGGTTAGGTTAGGTTAGGTTAGGTTAGGTTAGGTTAGGTTAGGTTAGGTTAGGTTAGGTTAGGTTAGGTTAGGTTAGGTTAGGTTAGGTTAGGTTAGGTTAGGTTAGGTTAGGTTAGGTTAGGTTAGGTTAGGTTAGGTTAGGTTAGGTTAGGTTAGGTTAGGTTAGGTTAGGTTAGGTTAGGTTAGGTTAGGTTTGTTTTTTTTTTTTTTTTTTTTTTTTTTTTTTTTAGTAAGTTTTGGTTAAGTTTATTGAATTTTCTGTACATGTTTTCTCGGATATTGGACTATTGAGACGCTGGACATTCTATAACGACGTAGAATATTAGTAAGTATTTACAATATGGTAGCTCCTCTAGCGTGACCAGAGCTATAACAAAAGAGAAGTTTGTTGGGACACAGTCAGAGAAATACAGAAGAATTTTCTAGGTGAGTTGGGAAGATAGTTTGTAGAAGGGACTTAGGGGCAAGATATTTGTCAGTTGAAAATTTTGGAAGAGAAGATTAGAGTTTGGGTGGCATTTGGGACTAAGAAGAGATTTTCTAGTCCCCGTAATCGGTTTGGTCTTGAAGGCGGGCCATCATCGCCTTGATACGAGGACACTGGCGGGCGTTGGTAGCGTTGTGGGTCACATCGCCTCTGGTGCACATCTTCGCGTTGTACTTAGCGCAATTGTAGCACTTACGCTTTGTCGCGTCGGTCTTATTGGGGCACTCAGAGACTTGATGTCCCTCACTAGCGCAATGGGCACAGGGCTTTTTCTCCGCGGTGCATTTTGCCTTGGTGTGCCCGTATTGTAGGCACAGGTG
>CM062107.1:326097-336097 GCA_031163375.1 Conogethes punctiferalis | reverse complement strand
GAAGCGCTGAAGGCGTCATCCCATCTTTGAAGGAGGCGAGTTCAGACCTGACGGCCTGCAATATCTCCTCCTTCAAGCCTGTTGTAGTCTCCCGAACCTCACAGATGGATTCGTGAAGGGTAGTTTCTTTTGATTCTGCAACAAATTGATCCTTTAGTTCACCGTAAAGGAACTCAAGTCCGTAGGAGAGAAAATCGGTGCATTTTAAAATGCAATGCTTATTGTCCTTGGTGAGACTCTTGTTCGCACCAAGGCAATCATTGATGGTTCGTATCACTTCGCGGGTTATTTTGTAATACGATTTGAAGTCTTTCAATTCGTCGAGTTGGTGGGTCATCGTAATGACCACTGGCTCTCGTTGAGTAGTCATGTTGGAACGCAGATGATAGCAAGTTTTCGCAGTTAGTTCGCAAACGGTGCACAGAGCTCTTCAGCCGCCGGCCTGCCACTCCGTTACGGTGGTCAGGACGCGACGTTGCCCAGGGGACGCGACGTGGACGCAAGCTCTGTGGGGGGTCCCCCGGTTAGGTTAGGTTAGGTTAGGTTAGGTTAGGTTAGGTTAGGTTAGGTTAGGTTAGGTTAGGTTAGGTTAGGTTAGGTTAGGTTAGGTTAGGTTAGGTTAGGTTAGGTTAGGTTAGGTTAGGTTAGGTTAGGTTAGGTTAGGTTAGGTTAGGTTAGGTTAGGTTAGGTTAGGTTAGGTTAGGTTAGGTTAGGTTAGGTTAGGTTAGGTTAGGTTAGGTTAGGTTAGGTTAGGTTAGGTTAGGTTAGGTTAGGTTAGGTTAGGTTAGGTTAGGTTAGGTTAGGTTAGGTTAGGTTAGGTTAGGTTAGGTTAGGTTTTTTTTTTTTTTTTTTTTTTTTTTTTTTTTTGAAGATTTTGGGGAGAAATTTAAGTTTTGTCTGTACTTGGTTTCGGTGACTATTGGCTATTTTGAGACGCAGAATAGTGAGTTTAGGTTTTGTGAGGAGTAACTTCTCTTGCGTGACAAGAGCCATAACGAATAAGTGAAAACGAAGGGTGAAAGTCACTGAAAGACAGAAGAATAGAAAGACGAATGTTAGAAAATGATTGTAGATGGAGCATATTGCTAAAGATTTAGTCAGAAGAAATGAGATGCAAAAAGTTAGCTTAGGTTACAAGTGAGAAGCGAGGAGTGGTCACTTCCCGTAGTCGGTCTGGTCTTGTAACCGACTCATCATCGCTTTTATGCGTGGACACTGCTTGTTGTTAGTAGCATTATGGGCGATATCGCCCTTTGTACACATACGTGCGTGGTATTTCGTGCAATTAAAGCACTTGCGCTTATTGTTGTCTCCTTTGAAGGGGCATTCAGGAAGTTGGTGGCCCTCGCTAGCGCAATGAGCGCAAGGCTTTTTATCGCTCGTGCACTTTGCCTTAGTGTGTCCAAACTGAAGGCAGGTGTAACATTGGACAAAGCGGCTAAAGTCCTCAACGTGGACTCGACTGTGGTCCACGTTGAGTTTCCCGAGAGCGAGGATGGTTTTACGCATCTCGGGGGACACCTCGATAACCGCGTTGTAAAGTGTCACGTTCTTGTTGGTGGTCAGGAAACAAAGGCGACGAACCTCAATGTCGTTCTGGCACGTTAGGACATCGACTAGTTCTTCCTTGGTTATGTCCTTAGAAATTCCCTTAAGGATCATAAGGGGGGGACGTCGTTTGGCCGGTTCTGCCGTGAAAGCAGTTGAGGCCGTGGTGCGCTTGATGGTTTCGTCGCATTGTTCTGGCTTCTCAAACTCTATTCGGAGTTTGCCATTGGAGATGGGTTGTATCTTAACAGGGGCATATTTATGCTTCCTGAAAGACACAACCTTTTTCCATTCGCTGACTACCTCAGCCGGTTTCTTAGAAACGTCATTGGCGGTCACAATGATGGCCGGTTTGGTTTTGGGCGAAGGGGGGGTGGATTTCGCCATAGAGGCGTAGGAGACTGGGGACGCTGGCGGAACTTCGGGAGGAGCGACTACGGCGGATCTCAGCTCATCCTTGAAGGTGGCGAGTTCATGCTTCACCGCCGCAATCACATCCTCCTTGATGCTCTCCGTAGCGTCCTTGGCTTCAATGATGCTCTCATGAAGCGTGGTATTCTTCGACTCATTAACAAATTGGTCCTTCAGCTCCCCCATGAGAAATTCCAGGCCGTAGGAAAGGAATTCGGTGCATTGAAAAATGCAGGACTTGTTTTCCTTAGTCAAACTTTTGTTTGCATTAAGGCAGTCATTAATAGTACGAATGACGTTACGGGAGGACTTGTAATAGTCCTCGAAGGTCTTGACATCTCGTAGGTTGTAGTCCATGGTGATGACAACCTGTTCTCTCTGGGTACTCATGATGATGATCGCAGTTATTCACAATTGTTCGCACAGTAATCGCAGAGCACAGCTCTTTAGCCACCGGTCCTGCCACTCCGTTACGGTGGTCAGGACACGGTGTTGACAGGGGACGCGACGTGGACGCAAGCTGTGGGGGGTCCCCCGGTTAGGTTAGGTTAGGTTAGGTTAGGTTAGGTTAGGTTAGGTTAGGTTAGGTTAGGTTAGGTTAGGTTAGGTTAGGTTAGGTTAGGTTAGGTTAGGTTAGGTTTTTTTTTTTTTTTTTTTTTTTTTTTTTTTTAGTAGATTTTGGACGAAATTTTTGAAGATATCTGTACAATTTTTCTATGGTTATTTACTATTTTGAGACGCTGGAATTGTTTGTATGGACGAAAATTTGAAACTTCTCTTGCGTGACAAGAGCTATTGGAGAATAGGTATTACGAAGGGAGAAGACATAGAAAGACAGAAATGATAGAAGGGATAGAAATGGAGAAATGTTGTAGATGGTGCATAATTTGCTAAAGAATTAGTCTAAGGAAGATAAAAATGCAGAAGATGACTTAGGTTTCAGAATGGAAAGTGAAGAATATCAGAGGTTCACTTTCCGTAGTCCGTTTGATCTTGTAAGCGTGTCATCATCGCTTTGATGCGGGGACACTGCCGGGTGTTGGTGGCGTTATGAGCAACATCGCCCTTTGTACACATTTTGGCGTGATACTTGGTGCAATTGTAGCATTTCTTTTTGTTTGGGTCGCTTTTATGTGGACAATCAGGGAGACGATGCCCTTCGCTCGCGCAATGGGCACAGGGCTTTTTGTCGCTCGTACACTTTGCCTTCGTGTGTCCGTACTGAAGGCAAGTGTAGCATTGCACAAAGCGGCTAAAGTCCTCAACGTGGACACGACTATGATCCACGTTGAGTTTACCGAGGGCCAAGATGGTGCGGCGCATCTCGGGGGACACTTCAATAACCGCATTGTATAAGGTCACATTTTTATTAGAGGTCAAAAAGCACAGGCGGTTGACATCGATATCGTTCTGACACTTAAGGACGTCTAGGAGTTCGTCTTTGGTGACGTCTTTGGAGATGCCTTTCAGAATGAGAAGCGGGGGTCGACGTTTGGCTGGCTCCGCCGTGAAGGCTGGAGAAGCCGTGGTGCGCTTAATTGTCTCCTCGCACTGTTCGGGCTTTTCAAACTCGATCCGGAGTTTCCCGTTCGAGATGGGCTGTATTTTGACAGGAGCGTACTTGTGTTTACGGAAGGATACGACCTTCTTCCACTCACTGACAACTTCAGCTGGTTTTTTCGATACATCATTGGCACACACAATGATGGCAGGCTTGGTTTTTGGCGCGGGGAGTTGGTTTTTCGCAGAGGCTACGGAGGCGTAAGTCACCGCAGGAGCGGCGGCTACTGAAGGAGGCGAGGAAGATGTAATTTCCTCTTTGAAGAGGGCCAATTGAGACTTTACAGCCTCAATTATCTCCTCCTTCAGGCCCGACGTAGACTCGCGGACCTCGCAAATAGATTCGTGTAGGGTACTTTCCTTGGCTTCTGCGACGAATTGGTCCTTGAGTTCGCCAAACAGGAACTCTAACCCGTACGATAAAAACTCAGTGCATTTGAGAATGCAATGTTTATTCTCCTTGGTTAAACTCTTGTTTGCACCAAGGCAGTCATTTATGGTACGTATGACACTACGGGTGGTCTTGTAGTAGCTAGTAAAGTCAGTTAGCTCGCTAAGTTGATGGTCCATGGTGATGACCACAGACTCCTTCGAAGTAGACATCTTGAGATTCGCAATATGATAACAGGTGTTCGCAATTGTTCGCAATCAGTGCACAGAGCTCTTTAGCCGCCGGCCTGCCACTCCGTTACGGTGGTCAGGACGCGACGTTGCCCAGGGGACGCGACGTGGACGCAAGCTCTGTGGGGGGTCCCCCGGTTAGGTTAGGTTAGGTTAGGTTAGGTTAGGTTAGGTTAGGTTAGGTTAGGTTAGGTTAGGTTAGGTTAGGTTAGGTTAGGTTAGGTTAGGTTAGGTTAGGTTAGGTTAGGTTTTTTTTTTTTTTTTTTTTTTTTTTTTTTTTTTTTAGAAGATTTTAGACAAAATTTTTAAATTTATCTGTACAGGTATTCTATGGTTTATGGCTATTTTAAGACGCAGAAACTATTTATTTAGACAAAGATTTAGAAACTTCTCTTGCATGACAAGAGCCATAGGAGACAAGGAATTACGAAGGGAGAAGACATAGAAAGACAGAAATGGTAGAAGGGCGAATAAGAGAAAGACGATTGTAGATGGAACAAATTAGCTAAGAAAGTTAGTCATTGAAGAAGAAGTTACAAGATCGAATTTAGTTGGGTTACAAGAGAGAAATGAAAAGAGTTTCATTTCCCATAATCAGTTTGGTCTTGCAACCGGTTTATCATAGATTTTATGCGTGGGCACTGCCGGGTGTTCGTGGCGTTATGTGCGACATCGCCTTTGGTACACATGCGAGCATGGTACTTTGTGCAGTTATAACACTTGCGCTTATTTGGGTCGCCTTTGAAGGGACATTCGGGTAGTTGGTGGCCCTCGCTTGCGCAGTGTGCGCAAGGTTTTTTGTCGCTGGTGCACTTTGCCTTAGTGTGTCCATACTGAAGGCAGGTGTAGCATTGGACAAAGCGGCTAAAGTCCTCAACGTGGACTCGACTGTGGTCCACGTTGAGTTTCCCGAGAGCGAGGATGGTTTTACGCATCTCGGGGGACACTTCAATAACCGCATTGTAGAGTGTGATGTTTTTATTTGAGGTAAGGAAGCAGAGACGATTAACCTCAATGTCATTTTGGCACTTGATGACGTCGACAAGTTCTTCTTTAGTCACATCTTTGGGTACTCCCTTAAGTATCATAAGGGGTGGGCGACGTTTGGCCTGTTCTGCCGTGAAGGCAGGCGAGGCCAGGGTGCGCTTGATCGTTTCATCGCACTGCTCCGGTTTTTCAAATTCCACCCGGAGTTTTCCATTGGAGATAGGCTGTATCTTCACGGGCGCATACTTATGTTTCCTGAAGGATACAACCTTCTTCCATTCGCTGACGACTTCAGCGGGCTTTTTTGACACATCATTAGCCGTTATGATGATGGCCGGTTTGGTTTTGGGCGAAGGGGGGGTGGATTTAGCCATTGAGGCATACGATGTCGGGAGCGCAGACGGGACTTCGGGAGAGGCAATTGGGGCGGATCTCAGCTCCTCCTTGAAGGCAGCGAGTTCAGTTCTCACCGCCGAAATTACCTCATCCTTGATACTCTCCGTTGCGTCCTTAGCTTCCAGAATGGATTCGTGAAGCGTGGTGTTTTTGGACTCATTCACGAATTGGTCCTTGAGCTCCCCCATTAGGAATTCTAGTCCATAGGACAGGTACTCTGTGCATTTAAAAATGCAGGACTTGTTCTCCTTCGTTAAACTCTTATTGGCATTTAGGCAGTCATTAATGGTCCGGATAACATTGCGGGAGGACTTGTAATAGTCCTCAAAGGTCTTTACATCACGTAGATCGTAATCCATCGTGATGACAACTTGTTCTTTTTGAGAAGTCATGATGATCGCAGTTGATAGCAGTTAATCGCAAGTGATAGCAGGAGCACAGCTCTTTAGCCACCGGTCCTGCCACTCCGTTACGGTGGTCAGGACACGGTGTTGACAGGGGACGCGACGAGGACGCAAGCTGTGGGGGGTCCCCCGGTTAGGTTAGGTTAGGTTAGGTTAGGTTAGGTTAGGTTAGGTTAGGTTAGGTTAGGTTAGGTTAGGTTAGGTTAGGTTAGGTTAGGTTAGGTTAGGTTAGGTTAGGTTAGGTTAGGTTAGGTTAGGTTAGGTTTTTTTTTTTTTTTTTTTTTTTTTTTTTTTTTTATATTAGAGTTTCAATGGGTTCCGTTGTTAAGTAAAATAGGTTTTATGGGCGTTTCAAAGTTTGTTTGGTTTGATCCTGCTAAAGGATACAGGATCTTTAGGGTTACTATGGGGTTTAAATTTTATTTTCGGTACTAAGGGTTACTATGTTTTGTTGATATTTTTAAGTTTTCTTACGATGGTGGTGGCTAGCCTGCCGAATGTTTCGACAGGCTCATTTTTAGTGATGATTTGGGTTAGATTGTAAGGTTCTAAGTTATGATTGTTGCATACGATCTCGTGATCGTACCGCTCTCTTCCAAAGATTGGGCATTTTTCAATCAAGTGGGTGATGTCTTGGATCGTGGAGTTGTCACACGGGCACGTGTTGTTGTCGATTATTTTGAAGCGATGCAGATACTGCTTATGATAGCCGTGCCCGGTGATGATTTGTGTGAGTTCAAACGTGATGGGGAAGAATTTCCGGAACTCTTCTATATCTGTTATTGACTTAAACCAGTGGTATATGTGCGAGTCTTTGGCTTCGTTGGCGTAGCTCTCTTGCCATGCGAGCGAAATTCGTTTACGTATGGCATATTTGGCGTAGGAGATGGGGAATTCATTGGAGTCAAGGGCTGTTTTCATAAGTGTTGCAGCTTTGGCGTGAGTGTCTGCCAACTCATTCCCATTTATGCCGACGTGTGATTTTACCCACATAAAGCCAACTCTTATGTCATGGTTGTGTTGGAGGTCATAGAGCAGTCGGTGTATGGAGCAGACGGTGGGGTCGGTGTTGCTGCGGTCTTGGAGGGCTTTGAGTGAAGAGAGACTATCTGAGGCAATTAGTGTGTCGGATTTATTTCTGATTTGAGTGAGCCAGATCAAGCCCATCTCAATGGCTGTTAATTCGGAAATGAAGACTGTGGAGGTTCTGGGGAGCTTCTTCTTCTTCACAATCGGGGACATAAAAGGTTGGAAAATGACCGCAGCAGAACCGACCGACCCATCGTCCTGCTTGCTGCCATCTGTGTATATCTTTATACGGTAATTGCTGGAGATTGTGTCAGCATCGTGCTGATTCTGTGCCTCGTCGTACGCTATGGAGACTCTGGATGCTGGGTGGAGGAGATCGCGCACTGGTGTTTTTCGACGAAGTATAATGTCGCTAGGGAGTTCGCTAAAGGTGCCCGAGGATTTTATTTCGTGGATCTCCATCGCTTCTTGTACAACCAGATGTAATGGTGTAAACTGCGCCAGCGCTATTGCTGACGCAGCCGAGACAGTACGGAAGGCCCGAATGGATCTAATGGCGAATTGCCGTTGGAAGGACCTGAGGGCCTTTCTCACAGCATAGAATTTGGTGGCCCGTCCCCAGACGCCGGCCGCGTAGGTGAAGATAGGTTGTATAACCTGGCGGTAGATGGTTTCGACGTTCTGAGGATGAGCCCCCCATGTAGGCTTAACAAATTGGCAAAGCTTTTTGAAGAGTTTGGTCGCTTTGTTAATGAGGTACTTGCTGTGCTCGATGAATTTCAGCCGTGAGTCCAGCATAACTCCCAGAAGCTTAATGGTCTTCATGAGAGGTATGGGGGTATTGTCCATATGTATCTTTGCGGAATTTGCCGCCGCGGTGAACGCGATTGCCTGCGTTTTGGTAGGGCCAAATGCGAGTTTAGCTTCCGTGCCCCAGTTGAGTACTATCTGCAGGGCTTGGTTGGTGGTATTTTCTAAGTCCTGAGTCGTGGGTGCCTTAACGAGCAAAAGCACGTCATCGGCAAAGGCCTGTATGCGGGTCCCCTCCGGGAGTTCCTTTTCCAGGAGTTCATCCAGGATTAGGTTCCAGAAGGTGGGCCCGCACACAGAGCCTTGAATGCATCCTTTCGAGGTGGTCTTGGTGGCCGATGAGTCGCCAAATCTAAGTGTGGAACGCCGGTTTGTGAGGTAGCTCTGGATCAATTTATATATGTTGCTGGGGCAGTCGGATTTCCTGAGTCGGTGCAAGAGAAGAGGCCACCAGGCATGGTCGAAGGCGGCTTTGATATCTAGGGATATCGCGACCACTTGCTGTTTGTTGACCTTGGCCTCTTCAATGAATTTGATGGCGTCCTCGAGAGCATCCGCTGTGGAGACCTGTTCTTTGAACCCGTACTGTCTCGTGTTGTATTTGGAGTGTTTTTCTAGGTGGTAGACCAAGCGCTTCGTTATCAGTTTCTCCATGAGTTTCCCAAAGACAGGTAGAAGGCCTATGGGTCGGTAGGATGACAGGTCGTTTGGATCATCCTTATTGGGTTTAGGGAGAATTTTGATGATAGCGGTCTTCCAAGCTATGGGGAAGTAACAGAGTTCAAAACATCTATTGTATAGCTTGGTTATTGTGTCTGGGATGGTCTTAAATGTGTTGAGGCAAATGTCTGAGGTGAAGTGGTCTTGTCCGGGGGCGCGTTTGGGGTTCATGTAGTTAAGGCATTCTTCGATTTCTTGCGGAGTGAATGGTTGGTCATTGGGGGTGAGGTGGTCTGTGTCAACTTCAGATCTCAGCTGTCTTTGCCTGGGTGTTGTGTCCGTCGTATCATCTGGGAAAAAGTGGTCTAGTAAGGCATGGGCTGTTGACTGGCTATTCGTGGTGAACAGGTTGTTGACCTTCAGTGTTTGTGGTGGGCGGTGCTTCGGAGAGTCTTTAATGATTCGGTTCGTTAAGGACCAAACATTCTCCTTCCCCTGAGAGTTGCAAAACTCCCTGAAGTGGTCGGTCGATGCCTTGGAGAGAGCTTTGGAGTAGGTGGTACGGGCTTCTTTATGTGCCGAGATGGCTTCGTTAAGGTCTCTACCAGAGCGTTTAAGGTCGTGTAAACGATGGTGGGTCTTAATGCACTGCTTTTTGAGCTTCTCCAGGTCGTCGCTCCACCAGGGGTTGAAGGATGAATTGGGTCCCTTTTTGGGTAGTGATATATCACATGCCGTTGTGATGATGTTGTTAAGTTCGGTTAGGTAGTCATCGATTTGGTCGGTACTATAGTTGTCTAGGTTGTGGTTTATGTGTGGGGATTCTTGCACTAGTTTGTTGAGGTTTTCCCTGAAGACTGTCCAATTAACTTTGCCGGTGTTGTACTTGAATGTGGAGGTTGCAATAGGTTTGTCGATTTTGTAGTTGCTGTAGATGGTGTAGTCGACCGCATTGTGGTCGGAGGTTGGGCAGGCTTCCAGGTTAACTCTCCAGTTCTGATAGTGTGGTAAGAGATTGTCAGAGATCATGGTGATATCGACAATGGAGGAACAATGTCTACCGTGGCGGATGGCCTCGAAGGTCGGCGTCATCCCAGTGTTGATTACCGTGAGGTCATGTGAGGAGGCCAGGGTGGCAATGTCCTCCCCCCGCGAGTCAGCAACTGGTTCCCCCCACTCGGGGTGTTTACCATTGAGGTCGCCCCCGAGTATCCGGTACGAACCAGTTGTAGAGTTGAGGAATCTATCGATAGCGGTGGTGGTGTTGAAGCTATCGACGTCCGGTTCAATATACGCTGAGGCGATGTAAAGTTTCCTCTGGCCTAGCGTTAATTGTATTACTGCCAGATTGGATGTGGAGAATTGGGACACACCGAGAGCGAACCCAAGTTTGTTCTTTACTAGGATGCAGGTTTTAACTTTGGCGGATGTGTTAAATTGGTAAATATTAATATTTGGGATTGGGGACACTATGGGTTGGCTGCCGGTGTATGGTTCGGAGATAAGGGCTATTGTGTGTTCGTGGGAGTTAAAATATTGTAGGAATTCTCTGTATGCCAGGAAACAACGATTTA
>CM062107.1:181235-308097 GCA_031163375.1 Conogethes punctiferalis | reverse complement strand
TACACAAACACAATAACAGAAACATGCAATGAAATACTACCGAAGAAAAAGTTACAAAGTAAAATCAACTTACCCTGGTGGACAGAAGAGCTCGCCGCGATGAAGAAGGAAGTCGCCACCCTGAAGCGTCGTATCCGCTGCGCTGCACCACACCGAAGAGCCGCCGTAGTCGCCGAGTACCTGAAACAGAAGGAAAACTATGAATTAGAAGTAAAGTCAGCACAAACATCAAGCTGGAAAAGCTTCTGTGGAAGGCAAGATAGAGAGGGAGTGTGGGAGGGAATCTACAGGGTCATCGGACGTACACACAAAAGACAAGAGGACATCTTACTAGAAACCTCAGGAAAAACATTAAACGCACAAGAATCCACCAAACTATTGGCCGAAACCTTCTACCCCACCGACGATACAACAATAGACACACAAGAACACCAAATGATAAGAGAAAGAGCAAAGATAATTAACAATAACACCGACGATGACCCTGTAGATCCTCCATTCACACAGGAGGAGCTAATGAGGGCAACTAATAGCTTCAACCCCAAAAAGGCGCCCGGAAACGATGGCCTCACGGCCGACATCTGTCAGCACTCAATAGAACAGGACCCCGCGATCTTCCTGGCACTGGCAAACAAATGTCTACAACTCGGACACTTCCCCAAAAACTGGAAGAAAGCCACCGTAATAATACTGAGGAAACCGGGGAAATCCACATATACAACCCCAAAATCGCATAGACCCATTGGACTACTGCCAGTGCTGGGGAAGATCGTGGAGAAGATGCTAATAGCGCGCATAAAATATCACGTGCTACCCAATCTAAGCCCCCGTCAATTCGGATTCGTGCCCCAAAAGAGCACCGAAGACTCCCTCTATGCCCTAATGAACCATATCAAGAACGAAATAAATCAGAAGAAAATGGTCACGCTAATCTCATTGGACATAGAGGGGGCCTTCGACAGCGCTTGGTGGCCGATAATAAAAATCCGATTAGCGGAAGAGGGCTGTCCAATTAACATACGCAAGGTAATGGACAGCTACCTAGAAAATAGGACAGTATCGGTAAGATACGCGGGGCAGGAGCTGGACAGAGAGACGCAGAAAGGGTGCGTCCAGGGATCTATAGGCGGCCCTATCCTGTGGAACGTGCTCCTTGACCCCCTCCTAAAAGGCCTGGAAGGAAGAGGAGAGTATTGTCAGGCATTTGCCGACGACATTGTTCTTCTAGTCAGTGGAAGATCTGCAGCTGACATCGAAGGCCGCGCCAACGCCGCATTAGCATATATACATGAGTGGGGTGCACGTAATAAATTGAAGTTTGCGCCACATAAGACCAGTGCCATGATTATTACGAAGAAACTCAAATACGACACCCCACTCTTGACCATGGGAGGCGAGACCATTGCCATGACAGATGAAATAAAGCTCTTGGGAGTTCGCATTGATAACAAGCTAACATTCAACAATCACGTAAACGAAGCATGCAAAAAGGCCGTTGCTATCTATGCGCAACTCTCAAGAGCAGCAAAAACCAATTGGGGGCTTCACCCAGAGGTCATAAAAATGATATACACGGCAGTGGTCGAGCCGGTAATTCTATACGCAGCCAGCATATGGGCGCCAGCGGTCGAAAAAATAGGGGTGAGAAAGCACCTCGAAGCAGTGCAACGGGGCTTCGCCCAAAAGATAGCGAAAGCGTACCGCACGGTATCGTTGAACGCAGCGCTCCTACTATCTGGCCTGCTACCACTAGACCTGAGAGTCAAGGAAGCGGCAGCGCTATATGAAATTAAGCACGGACACGTAAATATAACTCTCGATAGAGAAATCGAGACAAAAGTCCCTTTCGGCGATAAACCCCACCCAGCGGAGCAGAGAGTTAATGACTACATCTGCCTGGAGGACCAGGAGACTGTCGACCAACACAGTACCCAGGCCATCCGAATATACACGGATGGCAGCAAGATAGAGGGGAAAGTCGGGGCGGCAGTCTCAATCTGGAAAGACCAGGCAGAAATAAGGGCAATCAAGCTCAAGCTCGACGACCACTGCTCTGTCTACCAGGCAGAGCTACTGGCGATAAAAATGGCAACCACGGAGATAAGTGGGAGAAAGGAAGAAAGCTTTGGTATCTTCAGCGATTCTCGGTCAGCTCTAGAGAGCATTAAAAACCCGGGCTCCCTTCACCCCCTAGCAGAGGAAGTGCGCCAAGACCTCGCAAATTGCATCAAGCAAGGGAAGAACGTGTGCCTCTTTTGGATTAAGGCGCATGCGGGGCTTGAAGGGAATGAGAGGGCTGACGAGCTGGCCAAAGAATCCGCGCTTAAAAAGAAAACCAAACCGGAATACGATCAGTGTCCGGTCTCATTCGCCAAGAGACAGATCCGCCTGGAATCCCTGGACGAATGGGACCGGAGATACACATCCGGCACCACAGCCGCAGTCACCAAAGCTTTCTTCCCTAAAACAACTAGCGCATACAAGATCCTAAAAGAAATGGAACTTAATAACAAAATCACACAAATGCTTACAGGTCATGGAGGGTTTGCCCAGTACCTGCACCGCTTCAAGTGCAAGTCTTGTCCGGCTTGCATATGCGACCCGGACAAGGAGGAAACGGTGCAGCACCTCCTCGTCGAATGTCCAACTAACGACAGAGCCCGATATGACCTGGAGCAAAAGATAGGCAGAGCAATAAACTACGATAAATTGCACGAGATCATAGCAGACCCCGCCAGTCGGGAGGACTTACTGCAATTCATAACAAACATCGTAGAAAAGGCAAATAAACGAAACAAAACATAAATAATATATAAAATAATATATATAATATATACATATATATGACACAAATAAACAAGCACAAATATAAGTATAAATATAATGTAAAATACACAAGCACAAATATAAAGCATAAATACAAAGCAATCATAAAAGCACAGGAAATAAGCATATAAATAACAAATATAACTTCAGCCAAAATAAAGCAAACAAACAAAAAAGCAAATAAAAATGAAAAAGCAACACCAAAGACTCTGATTATGTTAGAGGAACTAGACATAACCAAAAAAAAAAAAAAAAAAAAAAAAAAAAACCTAACCTAACCTAACCTAACCTAACCTAACCTAACCTAACCTAACCTAACCTAACCTAACCTAACCTAACCTAACCTAACCTAACCTAACCTAACCTAACCTAACCTAACCTAACCTAACCTAACCTAACCTAACCTAACCTAACCTAACCTAACCTAACCTAACCTAACCTAACCTAACCTAACCTAACCTAACCTAACCTAACCTAACCTAACCTAACCTAACCTAACCTAACCTAACCTAACCTAACCTAACCTAACCTAACCTAACCTAACCTAACCTAACCTAACCTAACCTAACCTAACCTAACCTAACCTAACCTAACCTAACCTAACCTAACCTAACCTAACCTAACCTAACCTAACCTAACCTAACCTAACCTAACCTAACCTAACCTAACCTAACCTAACCTAACCTAACCTAACCTAACCTAACCTAACCTAACCTAACCTAACCTAACCTAACCTAACCTAACCTAACCTAACCTAACCTAACCTAACCTAACCTAACCTAACCTAACCTAACCTAACCTAACCTAACCTAACCTAACCTAACCTAACTCGGCGGAACCTAACTCGGCGGAACCTAACTCGGCGGAACCTAACTCGGCGGAACCTAACTCGGCGGAACCTAACTCGGCGGAACCTAACTCGGCGGAACCTAACTCGGCGGAACCTAACTCGGCGGAACCTAACTCGGCGGAACCTAACTCGGCGGAACCTAACTCGGCGGAACCTAACTCGGCGGAACCTAACTCGGCGGAACCTAACTCGGCGGAACCTAACTCGGCGGAACCTAACTCGGCGGAACCTAACTCGGCGGAACCTAACTCGGCGGAACCTAACTCGGCGGAACCTAACTCGGCGGAACCTAACTCGGCGGAACCTAACTCGGCGGAACCTAACTCGGCGGAACCTAACTCGGCGGAACCTAACTCGGCGGAACCTAACTCGGCGGAACCTAACTCGGCGGAACCTAACTCGGCGGAACCTAACTCGGCGGAACCTAACTCGGCGGAACCTAACTCGGCGGAACCTAACTCGGCGGAACCTAACTCGGCGGAACCTAACTCGGCGGAACCTAACTCGGCGGCGCTCGGCCTTCGGCCTCGCGCCGCTGCTCGGGCTTCGCCCTCGCTTCCTTTAAAAGTGTAGGTTTGTAAAGGTTAGGTTAACAAATCTTAGGTGTAAAAGAGTTAGTTTAATAAGAGTTAGGTTTAAAAAAGGCGTTAGGTTTAAAAGTGTTAGTTCAAAAAGAGTTAGGTTTTGTTCAAAAGTGTTAGGTTGAAAAGAGTAAGGTTTAAAAGTGTTAGGTTTAAAGGAGTTAGGTTAAAAGGAGTTAGGTCAAAATTAGTTAGGTTTAAAAGGAGTTAGGTTAAAAAGAGTTAGGTTAAAAGAAGTTAGGTTTAAAATTGTTAGGTTAAAAAGAGTTAGGTTAAAACGTGTTAGGTTTAAAGGAGTTAGGTCAAAATTAGTTGGGTTTAAAAGGAGTTAGGTTAAAAAGAGTTAGGTTTAAAATTGTTAGGTTAAAAAGAGTTGGGTTAAAACGTGTTAGGTTAACAGGAGTTAGGTTTAAAGGAGTTAGGTTAAAAGGAGTTAGGTTAAAAGATGTTAGGTTTAAAATTGTTAGGTTAAAAAGAGTTAGGTTAAAACGTGTTAGGTTAAAAGGAGTTAGGTTAAAAGGAGTTAGGTTTAAAGGAGTTAGGTTAAAAGGAGTTAGGTTAAAAGAAGTTAGGTTTAAAATTGTTAGGTTAAAACGTGTTAGGTTAAAAGGAGTTAGGTCAAAATTAGTTAGGTTTAAAAGGAGTTAGGTTAAAAAGAGTTAGGTTTAAAATTGTTAGGTTAAAAAGAGTTAGGTCAAAATTAGTTAGGTTTAAAAGGAGTTAGGTTAAAAAGAGTTAGGTTTAAAATTGTTAGGTTAAAATGAGTTAGGTTAAAACGTGTTAGGTTAAAAGGAGTTAGGTTTAAAGGAGTTAGGTTAAAAGGAGTTAGGTTTAAAAGACTTAGATTAAAAGGAGTTAGGTTAAAAGATGTTAGGTTTAAAATTGTTAGGTTAAAAAGAGTTAGGTTAAAACGTGTTAGGTGAAAAGGAGTTAGGTTAAAAGAAGTTAGGTTAAAAGGAGTTAGGTTTTAAAAGGTTATGTTAGTGACGGCCATCTTGGATATTGATTTCGTACTTAGTATTTAATAGTACTTGCCAAGCCCTTTCATTTGATACCCATGTTGATGGGGTTTAAACATCAACAGGTTTTTTTGCTAATTACTAGCGACGGCCATCTTGGATATTGATTTCGTACTTAGTACCTAATAGTACTTGCCAAGCCCTTTCATTTGATACCCATATTGATGGGGTTTAAACATCAACAGGGTTTTTGCCAATTACTAGCGATGGCCATCTTGGATATTGATTACGTACTTAGTACCTAATAGTACTTGCCGAGCCTTTTCATTCGATACCCATATTGATGGGGTTTAAACAGCAATAGGGTTTTTTGCAAATTCTTAGCTTCGGCCATCCTGGATATTGATTTCGTACTTAGTACCTAATAGTACTTGCCAAGCCCTTTCATTTGATACCCATATTGATGGGGTTTAAACATCAACAGGGTTTTTTGGCAATTACTAGCGACGGCCATCTCGGATATTGATTTCGTACTTAGTACCTAATAGTACTTGCCAAGCCCTTTCATTTGATACCCATATTGATGGGGTTTAAACAGCAATAGGGTTTTTTGCAAATTCCTAGCTTCGGCCATCTTGGATACTGATTTCGTACTTAGTACCTCATAGTACTTGTCAAGCCCTTTCATTTGATACCCATATTAATGGGGTTTAAACAGCAAAAGGTTTTTTTGGAAATTCCTAGCTTCGGCCATCTTGAATATTGATTTCGTACTTAGTACCTAATAGTACTTGCCAAGCCCTTTCATTTGATACCCATATCGATGGGGTTTAAACATCATCAGGGTTTTATGCCAATTCCTAGCGACGGCCATCTTGGATATTAATTTCGTACTACCTACCTAATAGTACTCACCAAACCCTTTCATTTGATACCCATGTTGACGGACTGAAAAAAAAACAAGTTTCCGCCAAGTCATAGCGTCGGCCATGTTTGGTTCACAATAATATTGAATACACCTAATCAATTTTGTCTTATCACCTGAATAAAAGGCATTATAAACAAAATTTAATTTATGATCGATCAGATCGACAGAAAGGGGGTGATAAGGGTACTTCTCGAGTCAAGTATAGGAGGTATCCTATACTTGACTCGAGAAATAAAACGCTGTTTAAAAACTTTACGTTGGATTGGACCGCATACCTCCTTCCTGAATGTGCCCGGGAATAGATTAGTGACATTTTTTTCACACAGATGGCGGTGTCCCTAGTTACATCGCGGTATCATTACGTTTTCTGGATTCGCACAAGTAGGCCGACGTATTATATAAAAAAGCATCAGCATCAGCATCAACATCAACAATATAAGTGGTGGCTATGCTTCACAGTCGTGAGACTGATGTTTTTTGAAATATCGGATGCTGTAGCAAGCTTCCCTTGCAATTCCGGTACAGTAATTTTGAGGTTTCCTCCAGCTAAAATTAAATTTAGTTTTCCATTCATAACTTTCACAATTCTCAACGGATCTTCAAAATTCTTTTAGTTTCTGAATTTCACGGGTATACCTAAATAAATTAGGAATATTAAAGAGTCACATAGGTAGTTCCTGAATATACCCCTAAAAATTTCAAACCCCTAAAAAATCCCATTGCACCTATTTACCCCCTAAATCTGGAGGGAGAAGTTGGGAACTTTTTTGGAAACCCGTCGGGGCGCAGAAGAGGCGGGGGACGGACGGCGGGGGCGGCGGGCGGCGCCGGCAGTGGACTCGCGACGCCGTCGCGCGCGGACGTGTGTGCTCAGTGTGTGTGCCGCTCCGTGCTTCGACACCGGTGAGGCGGTGAGTGATTATCAGTTATCATTACACGATCTTCTCTGTATTAAAGTGTGATTTAACGTTAAACACTTACATCGTGTTGGAAGTTTTATTATCACTGACTGGCACGGACGAGTTGAATTTATTTTATCTTTTCGCAAGGATCTGTTAATGTAAGGGAGTACGCGCTTTATGGTCAATATTTACCCTCTGCAGTTTCTTTCATCCTGTAATTTTTGTATTTTACTGACTCGAATCAATTCTGTGTTACGAAATTCGATTGTGTTTAATAGAGCCGATAAGGAAACGTAAAGGTTAGAATTGTATTTATTATGTTTTAAACCTTTGTGCAAAGATTTCGATGTTCTACCTAATTTATAATTCCGTTTCTCGATAAATAATTTAAAAGTTAATTCGAGGGCTTACTATAATAGCAAAGGAGTACCTAAATAGAAAATCTGTGTTATTATAGCTACCTAGTTAGAAATTAATTGCATTACAAACACCTACCTAGGACCTAGATTTTAAGTAGGTAAGGGTTGTTTACACACGTACCTACCTACCTAGGTAAACTATTAAAATCAATGTTATAAATGCGGTGTACTTAGTCTCTGTTTACCGGATTTGTTGTTATCAATTTCCCGACATAGGTAGGTATTTCAGTTAGGTAAAGGAAAATTGAGAAGAAATTAAACTGAATAGGTACCTACCTAGGTATAATTTTTTGTGAAAAAGATTCTAAAATTCTTCCCAATTGCCTCGCACACCCTTTGCGACACTCCAACCCCTAGGTAACCTTAGCTTAAACATAGATTAGGTACCTACCTATCTACGTATTTCATTCTGACTATTGGGTAGATACCTTTGCAGGTAGGTATTTATACATATACATACCTACCTAATAATAAAAAATATTTTGTGACGCCCGGTCACCTACGTGAACGGATCTGCAGGCATAAACACATTTTAGGTAGGTATGCTTATGCCAATTCAGATGATTAACTTACTAGCTAATCATCTCATCACCAAGTAGGTAGGTAATACTTTACCTACCTACTTGGTACTTAGGTACATTAAGTTCCCTACATTAACTATGTATAGGTACCTAGGTACCTACTTACTATCCTACTCATATTATCGTAACATTATTGTGTTAGGTATCTACTGTACTGACCCGGTGGTTCTTTTGGCTGTTACCCCTGCATCCTGAACCAAGAGTCGTGGGTTCGATTCCCACTCGGGACAAACATTAGTGTGATGAACGTTTGTGTTTGTTCCGTAGTGTCCCCACGCACTAGGAATTAGGTATCATCTAGTAATTGGGGTATAGATAGGTGCTTTCCTATTTCAGAGCGAGTTCAGCCCGAGCCACGATATCGCTGCTAACTAAGTGCATTTCAATCCATTTCACTGTACGGGGCGCAATTCGCGAGACATAGAAGGGCGCCGACATTCGGATATGCGTACCTAGGTATTTACCCTGCGCAGTGTACGAATTAACAGTAAAATAGGTACTTTTAAATATGGTTGAGACTGTGTTTTGGGAACGTTATTGAAATATTTTTTAATAGTGACCCGCCCCGGCTGAAGGCCCGACGGCCCGAAGAATAAATGAACCTTCTTCTTGACTTACTCTATCTATTAAAGCAAATTGCGTCAAAATTCGTTGCGTATGATCAAAGATATTTAACCCAAGACATGCCGCGCTGGGCCACACAGCGCCATCTAGCCCCAAACTAAGCCGAAGCTTGTACTATAGTTATTAGACAACTGATAAACTCCCAAAGTTACTTTTTTATGTAAAAAAATGCATATTATACCTATAGTTCATTCGCGTTAAGAAAATAGTGACTCATCACCGACTGCCAATTATAATTTCTAGCGTTTTAATTGGCTAGGGGGTGTAGCTTGGCCGGCAGTCGGTGATGAGTCACTATTTTCTTAACGCGAATGAACTATACATAGAAACCACCCAGACCAATACAGACATGTTCATTAACACAAATGTACGGGAATCGAACCCACGACCCTTGCTCAGAAGGCAGAGGTCACTACCAAATGAGCCATTGAGCCATTCTAAGAAAAAACTTCGAGGAATGACTCGATATCCCGGTTGTGCCCGCTGCCTCGCCGTCCTCTGGTGCCCTGCGCTCGGGTACGGAGTGCCGGCGGAGTGCACTGAGTGTCGCGCTAATCCGGTTTGCGTGCGACAGACGCGACGACACGCCACGCGCGGCCGGGACACGCGACGCGTGTTTTGTTGCTCGCTCATAACACGACTACATCTGTAGCTTTTTGCGACACTCTTTTAGTGGCTCTCTCTGTAAGACGTTCATGGTTTTAGCGTTTCCGAGTAAAGGCAGACGTGTGAGGCTTAGTGCTTCGACATCTCGATGTACCTATGTTGATAATTATAGTTGTGTTCTTAATTTATATCACACTAGCGACCCGCCCCGGCTTTGCACGGGTGCAATACTATGTGCATACCTTTTCAACATTCTTTATAGGTTAGTGGGTACAAGTCAATATTGATTACAAGTGGCGATTTTTGATCGTCAATGGGTAGCGCGTTTCTGGCTACCGATTAGTGCAATCGTGTCATGAAGCACAGGGTTAAAGGGTACAATCATTGCGTACCCTTCACCGGCCAAGTCACACACAATTAACTATAATAATAAGGAATCGCCATATGGAACCCTAGATTTAATTACTTTTTAGAGATAAACGCTTTATCGGGACTTGGCTAGTTTTTTACAGAATGGTTTTGGTGGGATATAACTATCACGATTGAAGGCGTAGCTAAATGGGCAGCAGCGTCACGGAGCGAGGAGCCTTGCGATCGTCAACCCGTCTGCCCAGCGAGGCGTTTGGCGATTATGGGCAATGCCTCCCAGATGTTTGCCCAAAGTAGCGAACAACTGGAGAGGCCTATGTCCAGCAGTGAACTGCGATAGGCTGATGTTGTGTTTTATGTTGATAACATCTACGCTCGTATTCTCGCCATAATAATGTAGAATTTATTCGACTTTTTGACAAAAACGCAGGTTTTATTTAACTAACACCACGTTCCTTTATGCTTCATGTCGAGTTCCATTAAGTTAAGATTTCTAAGAGCACGTTTTACTCGTAGAAAAGTAAGAAAAGTGGCAAAGCCAAATGTTGTAAGCCAATTTAAATTTTAACGTGTAAATTGACTCACTCCTCGCGACAAAGTTTGGGTTTCGCACACCAGCCAGGAGGCCAGTAGAACAGGTCTCCCCCCAGCAGACACGGAAGGCAGGACCTTCCACGCCAGATAAGGACACATCCTCGGGAAGCGTAGTGGAGCTGGAGACAGGGCAACCGAAGCTCCAACGAGCAAAGGCAAGCCCAGAGAACCGTACGTCGCCAAACACCAGGCACGGAACCCCGGTACTCCCAGCTGCACCAAAAAAGCAGAATAAGAGGAAGGAGGAAGCGGCGGACATGGAAGCGTCAACGCCTGGCTCCGCAAGGAGAAAGGACAGAGTCACGGAAGCGCGCGACTGCCATAATAAAGTCAAGACGTACCTGGCAAACTCTCGAAACCTAAAGACGGATCTTAAAGAGGGGATCACCAAAATGGTAGAGAGATTGTACCAGTTGGTGAAAGAGTCCGAGATCGCGAAAAACGCAATCAAAGAAGGGAAGGGACTGCTACAGGAGGAAGACCATATTGAACGAGAAGAAAGAAGAAACACAGATAAAGACATAATAGACAGAATGAATGAGCATGCAAAACAATTAGAAGAGCACAGGAAAGAAATGGAAGCCCTAAGATGTGCGGTGGAAAGCACCCAAAGGATGACGTACGCGAACGCAGTGGCGAGTCCTCACCAAGGACCGAAGAAACCTGAGAAAGCTGTGCTGCATTCATTGGTGGTTACATCCAAGGACCAGACGGAGACCGGAGAAGAAGTGATTGACCACATCAGAAAGGCGGTAAACGCGAAAGATGGATGGGTCAAGGTGGATCGGGTCCGGAAGGCCAAAGACCGGAAAGTAATCCTGGGATGCAGCACCAAGGAAGCCAGGGATAAGGTCCAAGAAAGGCTAAAGCAAGCCGGCGGTCATCTCCATTTCGAGGAGGTGAAGAACAGGGACCCCATGCTGGTACTGAGAGCCGTATTAAACTGTAACAGTGACGATGACATTCTCACGGCTCTCAGAAACCAGAACAGCCCTCTTTTCCGCGACCTCGGAAAGGAAGATGACCGGGTAGAGATAAAATATAGGAAAAAGGCACGCAACCCCCACACAGCACACGTGGTCATTAGGGTGTCGCCAACGATATGGAACAGGATGATGGCACTGGAGGCGGTCCATATAGACATACAAAGGGTTAAGGTGGAGGACCAATCGCCCTTGATCCAGTGCTCGTTATGCCTGGGGTACGGCCACGGTAGACGGTTCTGCAAAGAGCAGACAGAAAAGTGCAGCCACTGCGGGGGTCCGCACATGAGATCGCAGTGCGCAGACTGGATGGCTGGGACAGAACCAAGCTGCTGTAATTGCGTCGCCACCGGTATCAACAACACTGCACACAATGCATTCAGTGAGGAATGCGCAGTACGAAAGAAATGGGAAGCCATAGCACGAGCTAAGGTCGCGTACTGTTGAGGAGGTTCCCAACAGCTCAAGGGCAGGCAACCCACCCAGAGGATATGTAGTGGCCCAAGCAAATCTCCAGAGAAAGGAGCTAGCGACAAACGAACTCATGATAGAGGCTAGCGAAAGAAAAATATCACTCGCACTGATCCAGGAACCGTATATTGGGGGAATACGCAGAATGAAAAGCTATAGGGGAGTGCGAATATACCAGAATGACGACCAGGGAGAAGGGGCTGTGAAGGCTGCAATAGCAGTATTCGACGGCAATCTCGACGTCATCCAACACCCGGAACTCACCACCAATAATATCGTGGTTGTGAATATTCGCACCAGCACCTGGGAGATTGCAATAGCTTCATTTTACTTTGAACCGGACACACCCATAGGGCCATACCTGGATCAGATAAAAACAATAAAGGAGAAACTGGGCGCTACAAGATTGCTAATAGGTGGAGACGCCAACGCAAAGAGCACCTGGTGGGGTAGCACCATAGTAGACCACAGGGGAGATGACATGTCCGGGACCCTGGAAGAGTCGGAAATGCAGGTACTCAACCACGGAGACGTTCCAACCTTCGATACCGTGAGGGGTAATGTAGAGTACACCAGCTTCGTCGACGTAACAGCATGCACAGCAAACATGCTAAACCTGGTGGAAGACTGGAGGGTAGAGCGAGACATAACCAGTTCTGACCATAACTGCATTATATTCAATATAAAACTTAGAAACAGTAAAGGCATAAAGATAGAAAGGACAACACGGAAATTTAACACAAAGAAAGCAAACTGGGACACATTTAGGACAAAATTAAATCAACTTAAATTAGATAAAAATATAAATAAGAATAAAATAGATATGATAAGCAATAAAGAACAACTTAAAGTATTAGTAAGCGAATATACAAACATAATAACACATGCATGTAAAGAAAGCATACCAGTCAAAAAGAATAGTGAAACACTTACCATGCCATGGTGGTCCGCAGATCTCGCTCACCTGAAGAAAGAAGTCGCCACCAGGAAACGCAGGATCCGATGCGCAGCACCAGCTCGAAGAACGAAGGTTGTCGAGGAGTACCTGGAAAAGAAAAAAGAATATGAGTGCCAAGCCAAGAAAGCCCAAATAGAGAGCTGGAAGGAATTCTGTCAAAAACAGAACAAGGAAGGGATGTGGGAGGGAATATACAGAATCATAAAGAGGACCGCCAAAAGACAAGAAGACCTACCGCTAACCAAAGACGGAAAATTCCTAAACCCCAAGGAATCAGCAGCCTTACTGGCGGAGACATTCTACCCCAACGACGCAGAGGAAACGGATGACGCTTATCATCGTACCATAAGGGAGGAAGCCAAGCGAGTAAACGATACGGCCCATGATGAAACACATGACCCGCCGTTTACTATGCTGGAGCTAAAGACCGCGACGGAGAGTTTTAATCCAAAGAAGGCTCCGGGGGCGGATGGCTTTACAGCGGACATCTGCTGTCGAGCGATACACCAGGATCTGGACGCATTCCTTGCCCTGTACAATAAGTGCTTGGAGCTGGGGCACTTCCCGGACATCTGGAAGGAGGCCACTGTAGTGGTATTGAGAAAACCGGGCAAGGAAGACTATAAGAACCCCAAAGCATATAGACCAATAGGTCTCCTGCCAGTGCTGGGGAAGATCCTGGAGAAGATGGTAGTAGCAAGGATGAAGTGGCAGTTATTACCGAAGGTGAGTACCCGCCAGTACGGCTTTATGCCCCAGAGGAGTACCGAGGACGCTCTCTATAAACTAATGCACCATATCAAGGGTAAGATTGAGCTGAAGAAGCTGGTAACCCTAGTGTCATTGGATATAGAGGGCGCCTTCGATAGCGCATGGTGGCCGGCTATAAAAGTCAGACTGGCGGAGGAAAGGTGCCCGGTAAACTTAAGGAGGCTACTGGACAGCTACCTCGACAGCAGAAGGGTCACAGTGAGGTATGCTGGGGAGGAATGCGGTAGAGATACAAATAAGGGGTGCGTACAAGGATCAATTGGCGGTCCAATTCTGTGGAACCTCCTCCTCGACCCACTACTGCATAGACTGGAGGAGGGAGGGCATTACTGCCAAGCTTTCGCCGACGACGTGGTTATGGTGTTCGACGGTGACACGGCGATGGAGGTACAGCGACAGGCCAATGCCGCACTCGCCTACGTTCGGGAGTGGGGTGTCAAAAACAAGTTGAAGTTCGCGCCGCATAAAACATGCGCTATGTTGATAACACGGAAGCTTAAGCATGACACACCACTCCTGAGCATGGGCGGGGTCGGCATCGGCATGTCGAACGAAATTAAAATACTGGGAGTAACGGTCGACAACAAACTGACTTTCAATCAACACATTACCAACGTATGTAAAAAGTCAGTAGACATATACAAGCAGTTGTCGAGAGCAGCGAAGTCCAGCTGGGGACTCCATCCTGAGGTAGTAAGAACCATATACACGGCGGCGGTGGAGCCAATAATAACGTACGCAGCAGCCGCGTGGGCCCCGGCAGCCCAAAAACTAAGGTCTAGAAGGGCACTCAACACAGTGCAGAGGGGCTTCGCTCAGAAGCTCTGCAGGTCCTACCGCACGGTCTCCTTGAATGCCGCACTGGCGCTAGCCGGGATACTGCCTCTGGACCTCCGAATACAGGAAGCAGCAGCACTGTATGAGGCTAGAAGAGGGTCATCCCGGCTGGTGCTTGGCGACAGAGAGGTGGAGCGTGTGGTGGGATTTGCAGAGATCCCACACCCGGCGGAACATATGGCCTTGGAGTTCGTGTGCCTGGCGGACCAAGCCATGGTCGACCAACACAATGTGCAGGCAGTGCGAATCTACACTGACGGCAGTAAGATTGACGGCAAGGTCGGAGCAGCGCTATCCCTGTGGAATAGCGAAGCCGAGACCAAAGCCGTCAAACTCAGCCTGTCCGCGTACTGCACGGTCTACCAAGCGGAACTCCTGGCCATATGCAAAGCCACCAGTGAGATACTGAAAAGCAGAGAGGGGAGCTTCGGAATCTACAGTGACTCGAGGGCAGCGCTGGAAACGGTCACCAACCAGAGCGCTCTGCATCCCCTAGCGGTTGAGGCGCGCAAGAATCTGAACAGGGCTTTGACCCAGGACAAAGCTGTGTCTTTGTTCTGGATCAAAGCGCACGCGGGCCTTCCGGGAAACGAACGCGCGGATGAACTCGCCAAAGAGGCAGCATTGTCGAGCCGTAGGAGACCCGACTACGACATGTGCCCGGTCTCATTTGTCAAGCGACAAATCCGCGAGGACTCGCTTGGCGAATGGAACCGGAGATATCGGGACGGGGATACAGCGAGCACGACTAAAGCCTTCCTCCCAAACATAGAGCAGGCCTATAAAATAGTCAAAAAACTCAACATGGAGTACCATCTGACACAGATGCTGACGGGGCACGGTGGGTTCTCCGCGTACCTGAACAAGTTCAAGTGCAGGGAGAGCCCATCATGCATCTGTGATCCGGAAGTGCCAGAAACGGCTCTACACGTCCTGCTAGACTGTCCCGCTCATCTAAAAGATAGGCATGAAGTAGAGCAGAAAATAGGAGACAGATTAGATAAGGACAAGCTGCAAGCACTAATGCAGAAGGCTAGTAGTAGGACCATACTAATAGAATACTGTATAAAAATATGTAAAGTAGTGAATAAGAGAAATAAGGATTAGGCAAATAATGCTCTGCACATATCATGGAATATGTTAGCAAGAGCATTATAAGAATAAAGCGTTATATAAGAATAGATGTACAATACTATAGCAATAATATGCATAAAAGTGTAAGTAGTAGAAGTATAATGTAGAGTGTTTGTGAATAAAATAAGATATTAGAAATAAGTAGACAATAAGCTAAGAAAGTAGGGCACCATAAGGTGGCAAAGAAAATGTATACCATATAAGATAAACAGTAGAGCGAATATAGCGAAATCATAAACGATTATATAGAGATAGTTTTAAGAGCAACAAGATTGCGATGAAAATGTAAGACAGGCTAAACTAGAATAAATAAAAATTTTGTATTGAGATAGAAATAAGGAGCAAAAAATTGCCATAAAAATGTAAAATAGGTGAGTAATCAAATTTAGAATTATATAATAAGTATAAATAAGAGTAGGGCACCAAAGTGCAACAAAAATGTTTAGGGAATAGTTAGGGAATAGTGTAGGGCGACTCTACAATGTAGAGAAGCACCGGTCAATAGAGCCATTAGTTAGTTTAAATACCCTGTAGTAGTTATAAGCAATAAAGATACGTAAGGTCTCGGACCCCCCATGTCCGAGGAAGCAGAAAAAAAAAAAAAAAAAAAAAAAAAAAAAAAAAAAAAAAAAAATAACCTAACCTAACCTAACCTAACCTAACCTAACCTAACCTAACCTAACCTAACCTAACCTAACCTAACCTAACCTAACCTAACCTAACCTAACCTAACCTAACCTAACCTAACCTAACCTAACCTAACCTAACCTAACCTAACCTAACCTAACCTAACCTAACCTAACCTAACCTAACCTAACCTAACCTAACCTAACCTAACCTAACCTAACCTAACCTAACCTAACCTAACCTAACCTAACCTAACCTAACCTAACCTAACCTAACCTAACCTAACCTAACCTAACCTAACCTAACCTAACCTAACCTAACCTAACCTAACCTAACCTAACCTAACCTAACCTAACCTAACCTAACCTAACCTAACCTAACCTAACCTAACCTAACCTAACCTAACCTAACCTAACCTAACCTAACCTAACCTAACCTAACCTAACCTAACCTAACCTAACCTAACCTAACCTAACCTAACCTAACCTAACCTAACCTAACCTAACCTAACCTAACCTAACCTAACCTAACCTAACCTAACCTAACCTAACCTAACCTAACCTAACCTAACCTAACCTAACCTAACCTAACCTAACCTAACCTAACCTAACCTAACCTAACCTAACCTAACCTAACCTAACCTAACCTAACCTAACCTAACCTAACCTAACCTAACCTAACCTAACCTAACCTAACCTAACCTAACCTAACCTAACCTAACCTAACCTAACCTAACCTAACCTAACCTAACCTAACCTAACCTAACCTAACCTAACCTAACCTAACCTAACCTAACCTAACCTAACCTAACCTAACCTAACCTAACCTAACCTAACCTAACCTAACCTAACCTAACCTAACCTAACCTAACCTAACCTAACCTAACCTAACCTAACCTAACCTAACCTAACCGGGGGACCCCCCACAGCTTGCGTCCACGTCGCGTCCCCTGGAAACGTCCGGTTCCTGACCACCGTAACGGAGTGGCAGGACCGGCGGCCAAAGAGCTGTGCAGTGCGATAAAATACGACTCATTGCGACTTGCGATTTGCGACTTGCGACTTCTATACGATTTATTTAACACCCAGGATGACCAGCCAGGTCAAGAAAGCCGAACGAGTGGGCGAAAAGCTCGACCCAGTAGTATTGAAAGCGTTCGCTACCGATGTCAAGGACGTCGACTCATATCAACGCACCGTCGAATCGATAGCGAACACTATCAACGATGTCCTCGACTCAAATAACAAGAGCCTCACTAAGGACGGCCGCGCTGTCCTAAAGCAAGCCGCCGACGAGATCAAACGCTGCACCGTCGTGCTAACAGCCATCCTCAATGCCTCCACTACTGGGGACGTCACTGGCGACCTCAGGCGCGACCTTATCTGCACTATGCGCGAGGAAATGACCAAGATCAAGGCCGAGCTCAAGGCGGAGCTCAAACCCCCTAAGGCACCCTCCACACCAACAACAGCCACAGCCCGCAATGCATCCTATGCCACTATCATGGCCCACCCAGCGCCCAAAAAGAACACCCCCGCCAAGCCGGCCATAATCATAAAGTCCTCCGATGCCAACAAAAAATCCACCGACGTCCTCGAAGAATGGAAAAAGGTGATCTCCTTTAAGGGCCACAAATACGCCCCGGCCCGAATCCAACCTGTCTCCAACGGCAAGATCCGGGTCGAATTCGACAATGTAACCCAGTGCAACGAGACCATGGCCCGCACCAAGAAGGCCCCCGGGCTGGACGCGGAGGAGGCCAAGCGCCGCCCCCCGCTGGTCATCGTAAAGGGCATTCCCAAGGATATTCAACGGGACGAGCTCATCAATGTCATCTGCAGCCAAAACAACGTAAATAACGCTCGCCTCTGCTTCCTATTGACAAACCGCAACGAGAAGCTCTATAATGCAGTGATCGAAATGGCTCCCGAATCCCGCCGCCTCATCATGGAGGCCGGCAAGATTAATATTGACCACCAGAGAGTGCATGTAGATGATTACACGCGCTTTGTGCAATGCTTCCGGTGCCTCCAATTCGGGCACACCAAAGGCAAATGCACCTCCGAAACTACCCCCTGCGCCCACTGCTCAAAAGAGGACCACAACACCTCCGAATGCCCCCACAAAAGCGATGACGCAAAAAAGAGGTGTATTAACTGCCACAGATACAACTCAAAAACAGGAAACAGCATCAACACTAAACATAGCGCCACAGACTCCAAAATTTGCACCCGTATCCACACCATGAAATCTCGAATCGACGCTCAAACCGATTATGGGTATTAAAACCAAAATAAGCATAATCCAATGTAACTTAAATCGTTGTTTCCTGGCATACAGAGAATTCCTACAATATTTTAACTCCCACGAACACACAATAGCCCTTATCTCCGAACCATACACCGGCAGCCAACCCATAGTCTCCCCAATCCCAAATATTAATATTTACCAATTTAACACATCCGCCAAAGTTAAAACCTGCATCCTAGTAAAGAACAAACTTGGGTTCGCTCTCGGTGTGTCCCAATTCTCCACATCCAATCTGGCAGTAATACAATTAACGCTAGGCCAGAGGAAACTTTACATCGCCTCAGCGTATATTGAACCGGACGTCGATAGCTTCAACACCACCACCGCTATCGATAGATTCCTCAACTCTACAACTGGTTCGTACCGGATACTCGGGGGCGACCTCAATGGTAAACACCCCGAGTGGGGGGAACCAGTTGCTGACTCGCGGGGGGAGGACATTGCCACCCTGGCCTCCTCACATGACCTCACGGTAATCAACACTGGGATGACGCCGACCTTCGAGGCCATCCGCCACGGTAGACATTGTTCCTCCATTGTCGATATCACCATGATCTCTGACAATCTCTTACCACACTATCAGAACTGGAGGGTTAACCTGGAAGCCTGCCCAACCTCCGACCACAATGCGGTCGACTACACCATCTACAGCAACTACAAAATCGACAAACCTATTGCAACCTCCACATTCAAGTACAACACCGGCAAAGTTAATTGGACAGTCTTCAGGGAAAACCTCAACAAACTAGTGCAAGAATCCCCACACATAAACCACAACCTAGACAACTATAGTACCGACCAAATCGATGACTACCTAACCGAACTTAACAACATCATCACAACGGCATGTGATATATCACTACCCAAAAAGGGACCCAATTCATCCTTCAACCCCTGGTGGAGCGACGACCTGGAGAAGCTCAAAAAGCAGTGCATTAAGACCCACCATCGTTTACACGACCTTAAACGCTCTGGTAGAGACCTTAACGAAGCCATCTCGGCACATAAAGAAGCCCGTACCACCTACTCCAAAGCTCTCTCCAAGGCATCGACCGACCACTTCAGGGAGTTTTGCAACTCTCAGGGGAAGGAGAATGTTTGGTCCTTAACGAACCGAATCATTAAAGACTCTCCGAAGCACCGCCCACCACAAACACTGAAGGTCAACAACCTGTTCACCACGAATAGCCAGTCAACAGCCCATGCCTTACTAGACCACTTTTTCCCAGATGATACGACGGACACAACACCCAGGCAAAGACAGCTGAGATCTGAAGTTGACACAGACCACCTCACCCCCAATGACCAACCATTCACTCCGCAAGAAATCGAAGAATGCCTTAACTACATGAACCCCAAACGCGCCCCCGGACAAGACCACTTCACCTCAGACATTTGCCTCAACACATTTAAGACCATCCCAGACACAATAACCAAGCTATACAATAGATGTTTTGAACTCTGTTACTTCCCCACAGCTTGGAAGACCGCTATCATCAAAATTCTCCCTAAACCCAATAAGGATGATCCAAACGACCTGTCATCCTACCGACCCATAGGCCTTCTACCTGTCTTTGGGAAACTCATGGAGAAACTGATAACGAAGCGCTTGGTCTACCACCTAGAAAAACACTCCAAATACAACACGAGACAGTATGGGTTCAAAGAACAGGTCTCCACAGCGGATGCTCTCGAGGACGCCATCAAATTCATTGAAGAGGCCAAGGTCAACAAACAGCAAGTGGTCGCGATATCCCTAGATATCAAAGCCGCCTTCGACCATGCCTGGTGGCCTCTTCTCTTGCACCGACTCAGGAAATCCGACTGCCCCAGCAACATATATAAATTGATCCAGAGCTACCTCACAAACCGGCGTTCCACACTTAGATTTGGCGACTCATCGGCCACCAAGACCACCTCGAAAGGATGCATCCAAGGCTCTGTGTGCGGGCCCACCTTCTGGAACCTAATCCTGGATGAACTCCTGGAAAAGGAACTCCCGGAGGGGACCCGCATACAGGCCTTTGCCGATGACGTGCTTTTGCTCGTTAAGGCACCCACGACTCAGGACTTAGAAAATACCACCAACCAAGCCCTGCAGATAGTACTCAACTGGGGCACGGAAGCTAAGCTCGCATTTGGCCCTACCAAAACGCAGGCAATCGCGTTCACCGCGGCGGCAAATTCCGCAAAGATACATATGGACAATACCCCCATACCTCTCATGAAGACCATTAAGCTTCTGGGAGTTATGCTGGACTCACGGCTGAAATTCATCGAGCACAGCAAGTACCTCATTAACAAAGCGACCAAACTCTTCAAAAAGCTTTGCCAATTTGTTAAGCCTACATGGGGGGCTCATCCTCAGAACGTCGAAACCATCTACCGCCAGGTTATACAACCTATCTTCACCTACGCGGCCGGCGTCTGGGGACGGGCCACCCAATTCTATGCTGTGAGAAAGGCCCTCAGGTCCTTCCAACGGCAATTTGCCATTAGATCCATTCGGGCCTTCCGTACTGTCTCGGCTGCGTCAGCAATAGCGCTGGCGCAGTTTACACCATTACATCTGGTTGTACAAGAAGCGATGGAGATCCACGAAATAAAATCCTCGGGCACCTTTAGCGAACTCCCTAGCGACATTATACTTCGTCGAAAAACACCAGTGCGCGATCTCCTCCACCCAGCATCCAGAGTCTCCATAGCGTACGACGAGGCACAGAATCAGCACGATGCTGACACAATCTCCAGCAATTACCGTATAAAGATATACACAGATGGCAGCAAGCAGGACGATGGGTCAGTCGGTTCTGCTGCGGTCATTTTCCAACCTTTTATGTCCCCGATTGTGAAGAAGAAGAAGCTCCCCAGAACCTCCACAGTCTTCATTTCCGAATTAACAGCCATTGAGATGGGCCTGATCTGGCTCACTCAAATCAGAAATAAATCCGACACACTAATTGCCTCAGATAGTCTCTCTTCACTCAAAGCCCTCCAAGACCGCAGCAACACCGACCCCACCGTCTGCTCCATACACCGACTGCTCTATGACCTCCAACACAACCATGACATAAGAGTTGGCTTTATGTGGGTAAAATCACACGTCGGCATAAATGGGAATGAGTTGGCAGACACTCACGCTAAAGCTGCAACACTTATGAAAACAGCCCTTGTCTCCAATGAATTCCCCATCTCCTACGCCAAATATGCCATACGTAAACGAATTTCGCTCGCATGGCAAGAGAGCTACGCCAACGAAGCCAAAGACTCGCACATATACCACTGGTTTAAGTCAATAACAGATATAGAAGAGTTCCGGAAATTCTTCCCCATCACGTTTGAACTCACACAAATCATCACCGGGCACGGCTATCATAAGCAGTATCTGCATCGCTTCAAAATAATCGACAACAACACGTGCCCGTGTGACAACTCCACGATCCAAGACATCACCCACTTGATTGAAAAATGCCCAATCTTTGGAAGAGAGCGGTACGACCACGAGATCGTCTGCAACAATCATAACTTAGAACCTTACAATCTAACCCAAATCATCACTAAAAATGAGCCTGTCGAAACATTCGGCAGGCTAGCCACCACCATCGTAAGAAAACTTAAAAATATCAACAAAACATAGTAACCCTTAGTACCGAAAACAAAATTTAAACCCCATAGTAACCCTAAAGATCCTGTATCCTTTAGCAGGATCAAACCAAACAAACTTTGAAACGCCCATATAACCTAATTTTACTTAACAACGGAACCCATTGAAACTCTAATAGTAAAAAAAAAAAAAAAAAAAAAAAACCTAACCTAACCTAACCTAACCTAACCTAACCTAACCTAACCTAACCTAACCTAACCTAACCTAACCTAACCTAACCTAACCTAACCTAACCTAACCTAACCTAACCTAACCTAACCTAACCTAACCTAACCTTTTTTTTTTTTTTTTTTGTTGCACCAGGGGAAAATGCAGTTTACGCATACCCGCTGCCCGGGGGAGCAGACGGGTTATGTGGGACTCACTCCGCGTCGGCAGAGAATACCCACTAAAAAACCCTGGTTTGCACCGTCAAATGCGCCTTGGGCGACAGCAACGCGGGTCCTCAACTATAACGCCGCGAAGCTGTCAGCGCTGGTCTGCTGTGCAGACACGGGCTGGCCCCCCCACTTGGGGCAGCCTAGAGATCAGGCCCGAAAGGGCCGTCTCTCTCCTCCAAGGACGGAGTTCGTGCAATACGTGGCCGGCAATCCCCGTGCCGACCTCGCGGAACTCCGTCGGGCGTGCAGCCGCCGCCGCACGGTGGTTTTTTATTGTGGTTTTCTCCACTTGAGCTCGCGCCCCCTGGTCCCGACCGAAGTCGGGATAACAGGCGGTTTTTTTATTGTGGTCTCACTCCACTCGGGCTCGCCAGTCAAGGCAAGCCCCCTGGTCCCTCCTGCGAGGGGAAACAGGTTGCACGGCGACCAGTCCAAAAGGACCATATCCGACGACCACGAGAACCGTGGCCATCGGACCCGCCGCGCCGCAGTGATCCACTGCCATCCCACGCCGTCAAACGGCTCATCTGGTAAGGCGGCAACGGTCGCAGAAGACAGGGAGGACGGCAACGATAACACCGCGAGGTCCCCCGAAGGGCACTCCTCTTCCTCTGCGACCATCGCCGACAAACCGGCGCAAATGCGCCCGACAACACGTCTCTCACCAATCGGACAAACGCCCCGCCATTGGGAGAGACCCACAGGCCAAAAGGCCCCCATCTTGTAAGGCGGCAACGGTCGCAGAAGACAGGGAGGACGGCAACGATAACACCGCGAGGTCCCCCGAAGGGCACTCCTCTTCCTCTGCGACCATCGCCGACAACACGTCTCTCACCAATCGGGCAAATACCCCGCCATTGGGAGAGACCCACAGGCCAAAGGCCCCGTCTAGTGTGCCTAAGCACTGGCCGTGGAAGGCGTCGGTGCCTAAGCGACGCCAACACTGGCCCCCGGAGCCACGCACAAGTGCGTGCTCCCACAGGGAATTAGCCGTCGGGCAGTGGGTGAACGACTTCCACTACCCGCCGTTGCCCGGGGTACGCCGGGCCGTCTGAAAGACGACCACGCGTGGAGGCTTCCCTTGTTGTACCCCAACCTAACCTAACCTAACCTAACCTAACCTAACCTAACCTAACCTAACCTAACCTAACCTAACCTAACCTAACCTAACCTAACCTAACCTAACCTAACCTAACCTAACCTAACCTAACCTAACCTAACCTAACCTAACCTAACCTAACCGGTTGTCTCTAGATCACCAACTAGAAACAATACAATGTCTCCCCAGAAGACAGTGGCCGTGGAAGAGCCCGCCCCATCAACATCACAAGGGACACAACCCCAAGCCACTCAGTCCCCGGAGCGGGCAGTCACTGGCACTGCAACATCATCTCCAAAGAAGGATGCGAGCGCAATCCCACCAACCAAAAAACCGACAGAAGATCCGCCCAAAACAAAGGTTACAAAACCCAAAGCAGCGGTACCCTTTAGGGACCCGCACCCAAATATTAAAACCTCACGCACGGAAGAAGCCAAAGAAATATTCGACTTTGCAAAGGAAGAGATGAGGAACAGCGGCAACCTGAAAAAGTCGATTAAAGAAAACGTCAACGAATCCCTCGACAGGCTTTATATACTGATAAAGGAGGCCGAAAAAGAAAACCTGATGCTAAAAAATAGCAAGAATAGCACGCAAAAAGAAGAGGACAAACTTCAAAATGAGTTTGAACTCGGACTGAAGGAATGCACAGTTGCAAAGAAAGGAGAGGAAATGCTTAAGGCAATGAAAGAGCATGCAACCCTCTTAAAAGAAAGCAAGGAGGAAATGGAAAAGCTTAAAAAAGCACTGAGCAAGCAACAAGAAGCGATAAGCGCAAGCACAAGAAGCTATGCTAGCGTACTTACCAACCCTCCTGGACCCTTGCGACCGGCCACCGAAGCGTTGCACTCCGTCGTAATCACCTCTGCCGACGAATCTGAAACAGGAGAACAAGTTTTAGAGAAGATTAGAGGAGTCGTGAACGCCAAGGAAGAAGGAGTAAAGATCGACAAAATTAGAAAAGCAAAGGACAGGAAAGTAATCATCGGATGTAGGACAAAGGAAGAAATTGGCAAAGTCAAGGAAAGACTGCAAAAAGCAGGAAAGGCGTTAAGCGTAGAGGAAGTAAAGAATAAGGACCCCCTGGTAATACTCCGAAACGTGCTTAAATACAACACCGACGACGCGATATTGGACGGGATCAGAAGGCAGAACAAAGAGATGTTCAAAGATGTAGGAAAGGAAGAGGACAGGATGGAAATAAAGTATAGGAAGCCTACTAGAAACCCGCTCATGACACACGTAGTCATCAAAGTGTCGCCCGTCCTATGGAATAGGTTCACAGAGGCAGAGGTCCTACATGTGGACCTCCAAAAAATCCGTGTTGCAGACCAATCCCCACTGATCCAGTGCTCTCGCTGCCTGGCGTACGGCCACAGCAAACGCTTTTGTGAAAAAGCGTCCGACGCCTGCAGTCACTGCGGAGGAGAGCACCTGCGTTCAGAGTGCCCAAGCATTAAATCCGGGGACGCCCCCAAATGCTGCAACTGCACGAGCGCCAAGCTGGAGTACACCGAGCACAATGCCTTCAGCGAAGACTGCCCAGTGAGGCGGCGGTGGGACTCGTTAGCGAGATCCACCGTCCAATACCGGTGTTAAGGGCGTCCCGGCGAATAATAGAAATGGCAACCAAATGACCAGGAACAGCAACACTGAAAAACGCTACCGAGCCGCCCAGGCTAACCTACAAAGGTGCCAACTAGCGACATCTGAGCTATTGCTAGAAGCCTCCCAGAGGAAAATAGCCTTCGCACTGGTTCAGGAACCCTACGTCGGATCTATAGGAGAAATGAAGAACTACCAAGGAGCGAGAATAATACAGTGCAACAGAAAGACCACCAAAGTGAACAAAGCCGCCATTATTCTCCTCGACAATAACATCGACATCACTCCATGCCCGGACTTGATGACCGAAAACATAGCAGTGGCCATATTAAAAACCAGCGCATGGGAAATAGGAGTGGTGTCCGTCTATTTGGAAGGTGACCAACCTATAGACACCGACATAGGATTGCTGAGTAAAATAGTGAGAGAAATAGGCACTAAAAACGTAATCCTGGGCGGAGATGTCAATGCCTGGAACCTCTGGTGGGGCAGTCGCGAGACCAACCACCGGGGGGAAGCAATAGCGGGCATGATAGACGAACTGGAGCTCCAGATCCTAAACAGAGGATCAGAGCCCACTTTCGACACCATACGGGGTGAAAGGAGACTGACCAGCTGTGTGGACATCACAACTTGCACAGAGGACCTATTGCCCAAAGTAGAGGACTGGAGAGTGGACGGAAGAATCACGAGCTCTGACCATGCCACCATTCTGTTCACCCTCAACCTAGAGAAATCGTCAGGAACAGAGATAAAGAGGACCACACGAATTTACAAAACACTCAAAGCAGATTGGGATCTTTTCAAAGAAAAATTAGAATCACACTTAGTAGAACAGGATATAAATATAAACACAATAGAAAACATAAGAAACACAGAAGAATTAGACAAAATAATTGAAAAATACACAAACACAATAACAGAAACATGCAATGAAATACTACCGAAGAAAAAGTTACAAAGTAAAATCAACTTACCCTGGTGGACAGAAGAGCTCGCCGCGATGAAGAAGGAAGTCGCCACCCTGAAGCGTCGTATCCGCTGCGCTGCACCACACCGAAGAGCCGCCGTAGTCGCCGAGTACCTGAAACAGAAGGAAAACTATGAATTAGAAGTAAAGTCAGCACAAACATCAAGCTGGAAAAGCTTCTGTGGAAGGCAAGATAGAGAGGGAGTGTGGGAGGGAATCTACAGGGTCATCGGACGTACACACAAAAGACAAGAGGACATCTTACTAGAAACCTCAGGAAAAACATTAAACGCACAAGAATCCACCAAACTATTGGCCGAAACCTTCTACCCCACCGACGATACAACAATAGACACACAAGAACACCAAATGATAAGAGAAAGAGCAAAGATAATTAACAATAACACCGACGATGACCCTGTAGATCCTCCATTCACACAGGAGGAGCTAATGAGGGCAACTAATAGCTTCAACCCCAAAAAGGCGCCCGGAAACGATGGCCTCACGGCCGACATCTGTCAGCACTCAATAGAACAGGACCCCGCGATCTTCCTGGCACTGGCAAACAAATGTCTACAACTCGGACACTTCCCCAAAAACTGGAAGAAAGCCACCGTAATAATACTGAGGAAACCGGGGAAATCCACATATACAACCCCAAAATCGCATAGACCCATTGGACTACTGCCAGTGCTGGGGAAGATCGTGGAGAAGATGCTAATAGCGCGCATAAAATATCACGTGCTACCCAATCTAAGCCCCCGTCAATTCGGATTCGTGCCCCAAAAGAGCACCGAAGACTCCCTCTATGCCCTAATGAACCATATCAAGAACGAAATAAATCAGAAGAAAATGGTCACGCTAATCTCATTGGACATAGAGGGGGCCTTCGACAGCGCTTGGTGGCCGATAATAAAAATCCGATTAGCGGAAGAGGGCTGTCCAATTAACATACGCAAGGTAATGGACAGCTACCTAGAAAATAGGACAGTATCGGTAAGATACGCGGGGCAGGAGCTGGACAGAGAGACGCAGAAAGGGTGCGTCCAGGGATCTATAGGCGGCCCTATCCTGTGGAACGTGCTCCTTGACCCCCTCCTAAAAGGCCTGGAAGGAAGAGGAGAGTATTGTCAGGCATTTGCCGACGACATTGTTCTTCTAGTCAGTGGAAGATCTGCAGCTGACATCGAAGGCCGCGCCAACGCCGCATTAGCATATATACATGAGTGGGGTGCACGTAATAAATTGAAGTTTGCGCCACATAAGACCAGTGCCATGATTATTACGAAGAAACTCAAATACGACACCCCACTCTTGACCATGGGAGGCGAGACCATTGCCATGACAGATGAAATAAAGCTCTTGGGAGTTCGCATTGATAACAAGCTAACATTCAACAATCACGTAAACGAAGCATGCAAAAAGGCCGTTGCTATCTATGCGCAACTCTCAAGAGCAGCAAAAACCAATTGGGGGCTTCACCCAGAGGTCATAAAAATGATATACACGGCAGTGGTCGAGCCGGTAATTCTATACGCAGCCAGCATATGGGCGCCAGCGGTCGAAAAAATAGGGGTGAGAAAGCACCTCGAAGCAGTGCAACGGGGCTTCGCCCAAAAGATAGCGAAAGCGTACCGCACGGTATCGTTGAACGCAGCGCTCCTACTATCTGGCCTGCTACCACTAGACCTGAGAGTCAAGGAAGCGGCAGCGCTATATGAAATTAAGCACGGACACGTAAATATAACTCTCGATAGAGAAATCGAGACAAAAGTCCCTTTCGGCGATAAACCCCACCCAGCGGAGCAGAGAGTTAATGACTACATCTGCCTGGAGGACCAGGAGACTGTCGACCAACACAGTACCCAGGCCATCCGAATATACACGGATGGCAGCAAGATAGAGGGGAAAGTCGGGGCGGCAGTCTCAATCTGGAAAGACCAGGCAGAAATAAGGGCAATCAAGCTCAAGCTCGACGACCACTGCTCTGTCTACCAGGCAGAGCTACTGGCGATAAAAATGGCAACCACGGAGATAAGTGGGAGAAAGGAAGAAAGCTTTGGTATCTTCAGCGATTCTCGGTCAGCTCTAGAGAGCATTAAAAACCCGGGCTCCCTTCACCCCCTAGCAGAGGAAGTGCGCCAAGACCTCGCAAATTGCATCAAGCAAGGGAAGAACGTGTGCCTCTTTTGGATTAAGGCGCATGCGGGGCTTGAAGGGAATGAGAGGGCTGACGAGCTGGCCAAAGAATCCGCGCTTAAAAAGAAAACCAAACCGGAATACGATCAGTGTCCGGTCTCATTCGCCAAGAGACAGATCCGCCTGGAATCCCTGGACGAATGGGACCGGAGATACACATCCGGCACCACAGCCGCAGTCACCAAAGCTTTCTTCCCTAAAACAACTAGCGCATACAAGATCCTAAAAGAAATGGAACTTAATAACAAAATCACACAAATGCTTACAGGTCATGGAGGGTTTGCCCAGTACCTGCACCGCTTCAAGTGCAAGTCTTGTCCGGCTTGCATATGCGACCCGGACAAGGAGGAAACGGTGCAGCACCTCCTCGTCGAATGTCCAACTAACGACAGAGCCCGATATGACCTGGAGCAAAAGATAGGCAGAGCAATAAACTACGATAAATTGCACGAGATCATAGCAGACCCCGCCAGTCGGGAGGACTTACTGCAATTCATAACAAACATCGTAGAAAAGGCAAATAAACGAAACAAAACATAAATAATATATAAAATAATATATATAATATATACATATATATGACACAAATAAACAAGCACAAATATAAGTATAAATATAATGTAAAATACACAAGCACAAATATAAAGCATAAATACAAAGCAATCATAAAAGCACAGGAAATAAGCATATAAATAACAAATATAACTTCAGCCAAAATAAAGCAAACAAACAAAAAAGCAAATAAAAATGAAAAAGCAACACCAAAGACTCTGATTATGTTAGAGGAACTAGACATAACCAAAAAAAAAAAAAAAAAAAAAAAAAAAAACCTAACCTAACCTAACCTAACCTAACCTAACCTAACCTAACCTAACCTAACCTAACCTAACCTAACCTAACCTAACCTAACCTAACCTAACCTAACCTAACCTAACCTAACCTAACCTAACCTAACCTAACCTAACCTAACCTAACCTAACCTAACCTAACCTAACCTAACCTAACCTAACCTAACCTAACCTAACCTAACCTAACCTAACCTAACCTAACCTAACCTAACCTAACCTAACCTAACCTAACCTAACCTAACCTAACCTAACCTAACCTAACCTAACCTAACCTAACCTAACCTAACCTAACCTAACCTAACCTAACCTAACCTAACCTAACCTAACCTAACCTAACCTAACCTAACCTAACCTAACCTAACCTAACCTAACCTAACCTAACCTAACCTAACCTAACCTAACCTAACCTAACCTAACCTAACCTAACCTAACCTAACCTAACCTAACCTAACCTAACCTAACCTAACCTAACCTAACCTAACCTAACCTAACCTAACCTAACCTAACCTAACCTAACCTAACCTAACTCGGCGGAACCTAACTCGGCGGAACCTAACTCGGCGGAACCTAACTCGGCGGAACCTAACTCGGCGGAACCTAACTCGGCGGAACCTAACTCGGCGGAACCTAACTCGGCGGAACCTAACTCGGCGGAACCTAACTCGGCGGAACCTAACTCGGCGGAACCTAACTCGGCGGAACCTAACTCGGCGGAACCTAACTCGGCGGAACCTAACTCGGCGGAACCTAACTCGGCGGAACCTAACTCGGCGGAACCTAACTCGGCGGAACCTAACTCGGCGGAACCTAACTCGGCGGAACCTAACTCGGCGGAACCTAACTCGGCGGAACCTAACTCGGCGGAACCTAACTCGGCGGAACCTAACTCGGCGGAACCTAACTCGGCGGAACCTAACTCGGCGGAACCTAACTCGGCGGAACCTAACTCGGCGGAACCTAACTCGGCGGAACCTAACTCGGCGGAACCTAACTCGGCGGAACCTAACTCGGCGGAACCTAACTCGGCGGCGCTCGGCCTTCGGCCTCGCGCCGCTGCTCGGGCTTCGCCCTCGCGGCCTTCGGCCTCGCGCCGCTGCTCGGGCTTCGCCCTCGCTTCCTTTAAAAGTGTAGGTTTGTAAAGGTTAGGTTAACAAATCTTAGGTGTAAAAGAGTTAGTTTAATAAGAGTTAGGTTTAAAAAAGGCGTTAGGTTTAAAAGTGTTAGTTCAAAAAGAGTTAGGTTTTGTTCAAAAGTGTTAGGTTGAAAAGAGTAAGGTTTAAAAGTGTTAGGTTTAAAGGAGTTAGGTTAAAAGGAGTTAGGTCAAAATTAGTTAGGTTTAAAAGGAGTTAGGTTAAAAAGAGTTAGGTTAAAAGAAGTTAGGTTTAAAATTGTTAGGTTAAAAAGAGTTAGGTTAAAACGTGTTAGGTTTAAAGGAGTTAGGTCAAAATTAGTTGGGTTTAAAAGGAGTTAGGTTAAAAAGAGTTAGGTTTAAAATTGTTAGGTTAAAAAGAGTTGGGTTAAAACGTGTTAGGTTAACAGGAGTTAGGTTTAAAGGAGTTAGGTTAAAAGGAGTTAGGTTAAAAGATGTTAGGTTTAAAATTGTTAGGTTAAAAAGAGTTAGGTTAAAACGTGTTAGGTTAAAAGGAGTTAGGTTAAAAGGAGTTAGGTTTAAAGGAGTTAGGTTAAAAGGAGTTAGGTTAAAAGAAGTTAGGTTTAAAATTGTTAGGTTAAAACGTGTTAGGTTAAAAGGAGTTAGGTCAAAATTAGTTAGGTTTAAAAGGAGTTAGGTTAAAAAGAGTTAGGTTTAAAATTGTTAGGTTAAAAAGAGTTAGGTCAAAATTAGTTAGGTTTAAAAGGAGTTAGGTTAAAAAGAGTTAGGTTTAAAATTGTTAGGTTAAAATGAGTTAGGTTAAAACGTGTTAGGTTAAAAGGAGTTAGGTTTAAAGGAGTTAGGTTAAAAGGAGTTAGGTTTAAAAGACTTAGATTAAAAGGAGTTAGGTTAAAAGATGTTAGGTTTAAAATTGTTAGGTTAAAAAGAGTTAGGTTAAAACGTGTTAGGTGAAAAGGAGTTAGGTTAAAAGAAGTTAGGTTAAAAGGAGTTAGGTTTTAAAAGGTTATGTTAGTGACGGCCATCTTGGATATTGATTTCGTACTTAGTATTTAATAGTACTTGCCAAGCCCTTTCATTTGATACCCATGTTGATGGGGTTTAAACATCAACAGGTTTTTTTGCTAATTACTAGCGACGGCCATCTTGGATATTGATTTCGTACTTAGTACCTAATAGTACTTGCCAAGCCCTTTCATTTGATACCCATATTGATGGGGTTTAAACATCAACAGGGTTTTTGCCAATTACTAGCGATGGCCATCTTGGATATTGATTACGTACTTAGTACCTAATAGTACTTGCCGAGCCTTTTCATTCGATACCCATATTGATGGGGTTTAAACAGCAATAGGGTTTTTTGCAAATTCTTAGCTTCGGCCATCCTGGATATTGATTTCGTACTTAGTACCTAATAGTACTTGCCAAGCCCTTTCATTTGATACCCATATTGATGGGGTTTAAACATCAACAGGGTTTTTTGGCAATTACTAGCGACGGCCATCTCGGATATTGATTTCGTACTTAGTACCTAATAGTACTTGCCAAGCCCTTTCATTTGATACCCATATTGATGGGGTTTAAACAGCAATAGGGTTTTTTGCAAATTCCTAGCTTCGGCCATCTTGGATACTGATTTCGTACTTAGTACCTCATAGTACTTGTCAAGCCCTTTCATTTGATACCCATATTAATGGGGTTTAAACAGCAAAAGGTTTTTTTGGAAATTCCTAGCTTCGGCCATCTTGAATATTGATTTCGTACTTAGTACCTAATAGTACTTGCCAAGCCCTTTCATTTGATACCCATATCGATGGGGTTTAAACATCATCAGGGTTTTATGCCAATTCCTAGCGACGGCCATCTTGGATATTAATTTCGTACTACCTACCTAATAGTACTCACCAAACCCTTTCATTTGATACCCATGTTGACGGACTGAAAAAAAAACAAGTTTCCGCCAAGTCATAGCGTCGGCCATGTTTGGTTCACAATAATATTGAATACACCTAATCAATTTTGTCTTATCACCTGAATAAAAGGCATTATAAACAAAATTTAATTTATGATCGATCAGATCGACAGAAAGGGGGTGATAAGGGTACTTCTCGAGTCAAGTATAGGAGGTATCCTATACTTGACTCGAGAAATAAAACGCTGTTTAAAAACTTTACGTTGGATTGGACCGCATACCTCCTTCCTGAATGTGCCCGGGAATAGATTAGTGACATTTTTTTCACACAGATGGCGGTGTCCCTAGTTACATCGCGGTATCATTACGTTTTCTGGATTCGCACAAGTAGGCCGACGTATTATATAAAAAAGCATCAGCATCAGCATCAACATCAACAATATAAGTGGTGGCTATGCTTCACAGTCGTGAGACTGATGTTTTTTGAAATATCGGATGCTGTAGCAAGCTTCCCTTGCAATTCCGGTACAGTAATTTTGAGGTTTCCTCCAGCTAAAATTAAATTTAGTTTTCCATTCATAACTTTCACAATTCTCAACGGATCTTCAAAATTCTTTTAGTTTCTGAATTTCACGGGTATACCTAAATAAATTAGGAATATTAAAGAGTCACATAGGTAGTTCCTGAATATACCCCTAAAAATTTCAAACCCCTAAAAAATCCCATTGCACCTATTTACCCCCTAAATCTGGAGGGAGAAGTTGGGAACTTTTTTGGAAACCCGTCGGGGCGCAGAAGAGGCGGGGGACGGACGGCGGGGGCGGCGGGCGGCGCCGGCAGTGGACTCGCGACGCCGTCGCGCGCGGACGTGTGTGCTCAGTGTGTGTGCCGCTCCGTGCTTCGACACCGGTGAGGCGGTGAGTGATTATCAGTTATCATTACACGATCTTCTCTGTATTAAAGTGTGATTTAACGTTAAACACTTACATCGTGTTGGAAGTTTTATTATCACTGACTGGCACGGACGAGTTGAATTTATTTTATCTTTTCGCAAGGATCTGTTAATGTAAGGGAGTACGCGCTTTATGGTCAATATTTACCCTCTGCAGTTTCTTTCATCCTGTAATTTTTGTATTTTACTGACTCGAATCAATTCTGTGTTACGAAATTCGATTGTGTTTAATAGAGCCGATAAGGAAACGTAAAGGTTAGAATTGTATTTATTATGTTTTAAACCTTTGTGCAAAGATTTCGATGTTCTACCTAATTTATAATTCCGTTTCTCGATAAATAATTTAAAAGTTAATTCGAGGGCTTACTATAATAGCAAAGGAGTACCTAAATAGAAAATCTGTGTTATTATAGCTACCTAGTTAGAAATTAATTGCATTACAAACACCTACCTAGGACCTAGATTTTAAGTAGGTAAGGGTTGTTTACACACGTACCTACCTACCTAGGTAAACTATTAAAATCAATGTTATAAATGCGGTGTACTTAGTCTCTGTTTACCGGATTTGTTGTTATCAATTTCCCGACATAGGTAGGTATTTCAGTTAGGTAAAGGAAAATTGAGAAGAAATTAAACTGAATAGGTACCTACCTAGGTATAATTTTTTGTGAAAAAGATTCTAAAATTCTTCCCAATTGCCTCGCACACCCTTTGCGACACTCCAACCCCTAGGTAACCTTAGCTTAAACATAGATTAGGTACCTACCTATCTACGTATTTCATTCTGACTATTGGGTAGATACCTTTGCAGGTAGGTATTTATACATATACATACCTACCTAATAATAAAAAATATTTTGTGACGCCCGGTCACCTACGTGAACGGATCTGCAGGCATAAACACATTTTAGGTAGGTATGCTTATGCCAATTCAGATGATTAACTTACTAGCTAATCATCTCATCACCAAGTAGGTAGGTAATACTTTACCTACCTACTTGGTACTTAGGTACATTAAGTTCCCTACATTAACTATGTATAGGTACCTAGGTACCTACTTACTATCCTACTCATATTATCGTAACATTATTGTGTTAGGTATCTACTGTACTGACCCGGTGGTTCTTTTGGCTGTTACCCCTGCATCCTGAACCAAGAGTCGTGGGTTCGATTCCCACTCGGGACAAACATTAGTGTGATGAACGTTTGTGTTTGTTCCGTAGTGTCCCCACGCACTAGGAATTAGGTATCATCTAGTAATTGGGGTATAGATAGGTGCTTTCCTATTTCAGAGCGAGTTCAGCCCGAGCCACGATATCGCTGCTAACTAAGTGCATTTCAATCCATTTCACTGTACGGGGCGCAATTCGCGAGACATAGAAGGGCGCCGACATTCGGATATGCGTACCTAGGTATTTACCCTGCGCAGTGTACGAATTAACAGTAAAATAGGTACTTTTAAATATGGTTGAGACTGTGTTTTGGGAACGTTATTGAAATATTTTTTAATAGTGACCCGCCCCGGCTGAAGGCCCGACGGCCCGAAGAATAAATGAACCTTCTTCTTGACTTACTCTATCTATTAAAGCAAATTGCGTCAAAATTCGTTGCGTATGATCAAAGATATTTAACCCAAGACATGCCGCGCTGGGCCACACAGCGCCATCTAGCCCCAAACTAAGCCGAAGCTTGTACTATAGTTATTAGACAACTGATAAACTCCCAAAGTTACTTTTTTATGTAAAAAAATGCATATTATACCTATAGTTCATTCGCGTTAAGAAAATAGTGACTCATCACCGACTGCCAATTATAATTTCTAGCGTTTTAATTGGCTAGGGGGTGTAGCTTGGCCGGCAGTCGGTGATGAGTCACTATTTTCTTAACGCGAATGAACTATACATAGAAACCACCCAGACCAATACAGACATGTTCATTAACACAAATGTACGGGAATCGAACCCACGACCCTTGCTCAGAAGGCAGAGGTCACTACCAAATGAGCCATTGAGCCATTCTAAGAAAAAACTTCGAGGAATGACTCGATATCCCGGTTGTGCCCGCTGCCTCGCCGTCCTCTGGTGCCCTGCGCTCGGGTACGGAGTGCCGGCGGAGTGCACTGAGTGTCGCGCTAATCCGGTTTGCGTGCGACAGACGCGACGACACGCCACGCGCGGCCGGGACACGCGACGCGTGTTTTGTTGCTCGCTCATAACACGACTACATCTGTAGCTTTTTGCGACACTCTTTTAGTGGCTCTCTCTGTAAGACGTTCATGGTTTTAGCGTTTCCGAGTAAAGGCAGACGTGTGAGGCTTAGTGCTTCGACATCTCGATGTACCTATGTTGATAATTATAGTTGTGTTCTTAATTTATATCACACTAGCGACCCGCCCCGGCTTTGCACGGGTGCAATACTATGTGCATACCTTTTCAACATTCTTTATAGGTTAGTGGGTACAAGTCAATATTGATTACAAGTGGCGATTTTTGATCGTCAATGGGTAGCGCGTTTCTGGCTACCGATTAGTGCAATCGTGTCATGAAGCACAGGGTTAAAGGGTACAATCATTGCGTACCCTTCACCGGCCAAGTCACACACAATTAACTATAATAATAAGGAATCGCCATATGGAACCCTAGATTTAATTACTTTTTAGAGATAAACGCTTTATCGGGACTTGGCTAGTTTTTTACAGAATGGTTTTGGTGGGATATAACTATCACGATTGAAGGCGTAGCTAAATGGGCAGCAGCGTCACGGAGCGAGGAGCCTTGCGATCGTCAACCCGTCTGCCCAGCGAGGCGTTTGGCGATTATGGGCAATGCCTCCCAGATGTTTGCCCAAAGTAGCGAACAACTGGAGAGGCCTATGTCCAGCAGTGAACTGCGATAGGCTGATGTTGTGTTTTATGTTGATAACATCTACGCTCGTATTCTCGCCATAATAATGTAGAATTTATTCGACTTTTTGACAAAAACGCAGGTTTTATTTAACTAACACCACGTTCCTTTATGCTTCATGTCGAGTTCCATTAAGTTAAGATTTCTAAGAGCACGTTTTACTCGTAGAAAAGTAAGAAAAGTGGCAAAGCCAAATGTTGTTCGTAAGTCTAGGGATAAACCCAACGTCTAAAATACACATTTTATCATTTATGAAGCTAGAACTTGTAGGATTCGGTATTTTTATACGAAAAGGGACTCTGCCAAGTGTGAGTCGGATTCTATGGTACGAAGGGTACGACGAACTCACATGTATTTATTTGTTATTAAGCCTTTTTTACTGCCTATGATTTTCTATTGCTCTTGTCTATTCCTATTGTCTAATTATGACGTTCAAGCTCCATCGGCTTTTTAATTACTTATTCTAAATTAACTCTAAATTCTAAAAATCATTGTATTATTGCATCTCTTTCGGTTCGTAATATCAATATTACGAACCATATTTAGACAACTAGAAATAGACAAGAGCAATAGAAAATCATAGACAAGTTGTATCATGCAACGCAATGTATCTATAGTAGGTACGTACGCGAACACTGTCCCAATATCGGCCGCAGAACATTTGAATACCCTCGCCCTCGGGACGGAGGCGGAGGGTCGCGACAGCCGATTATTGTGTTACGCCGACGAGTGTTGTGCTACCCGCCACCGGCTGCCGCGGACCATCTTGTAATTATAATAATAGGGTTTAGGTCTCTGAGCGCTGTAACAGGGCACTTAACTGTCTAGACAATCTCCACTAATGATGAGTTCAAATGCTAGTTCAGATATTTTATTAAGAACAGTCAAACTTGATTTCGTTTGGCATTGAATTGATGGCGACACGGTGAAATGCAACACTGACAAATATTATTTAGTGTCTTTTCCTAGGACGAAGTCACGTAAAATTCATGTGGGCGAAATAAGTGTAATGGCGTGGGCGAAATCAAAACTAGTAGATAATTAGATATGCATATGAAATCGCGGGTAAAAGCTAGATTACATAAATTTATATGTTTGCTGCAACCTAAAATTAAAATAATGCTATGAATCCAGATAAGACCATTTCGTAGATCGACGAACTGACACAGAATATAGGCTTACTGCAGACGCAACTACTGTTAGCGGCGGAAAGTTAAAGTGATGACTTGCGCGAGCCTCGGGATGACGCGCGGTATCGGAGCCAATCAATAGATGGAGTCACTCGCGACATCACGCGCTCTTAACACAATCCGAGAGGGAACGGAGGTCGATGAATCCACCTTTTATCATGCTTGGCTAATATTTATAGAGCTTTGTTTTAGGAATAACGAAAACGTTTCATAAATAAATTAATGTGGAAAGAAAAAATCTTATAAGATTGACATTTCTCTTGATTGGGGATCTTAACCCGGTGAATTTTTGATTTTATATGTCGTGCTCATCGCAGAAAACAGTCGTAGGTATATAGGACTTCTATTTATATACACTCAACAACAACATAAGAAAATCATAGTCCACTGCTGGACATAGGCCTCTCCAGTTGTTCGTCACTTTGAACAAATTTTGGTTATTTAGGTCGCGATGATGGGTAAAGGGATGAAGAGATTGATGAATGTGGCCGAAGCAAAAGTTGTGTGTCAGGATCGCAACATACGTGGTCTCTGCCTACTCCTCTGGGAGAAAGGCGTGACGTTATGTATGTGCGATTTAGGTGTATATCCTCCAGATGTTTGATGAAAGTACCTACATAAACACTATTTACCAAAATTGAGTTAGGTTTTTATTTTAATAAGAGTGCGATGTTAAGGTATAGGTACATTGTGTTCCAAAAATACTCGTAGTATGTAAGTTGAACGTTCTCGGAGTTTGGAAAGGCAGCCCCTAAACTTATGACATAAGAGATTGAGCGAGCGAAATAGTCGGCATAACCAAGTAAAATAAGTTTTTTTTAAGACTTACTTAAAGTAAGTTAGTTTTTGAAAGGACAACGGTACAATTCCATTTGTCGTGTCCGAAATAAAAAGACGATGTAAAACGGTTCTCAGGACGCCATTTTTAATACGAGTATTACAAACGCTCTATCGCTTATGTGTTCATTCGGACAAGTAATTTGAGACAGACAATGGCCGTCTGCTACAGACACAAAGTACTGTGATATTAATTCTGGAAAAAGTTTGAATTTAAAAACCGGCCAAGTGCGAGTTGGACTTGATCGGGTTCCGTGCCATTAACTAGGTTTTTTAGTATTTTGTATGTGACCCCTCTTAAATATGTATTTTTAATATAGTTGTTATAGCGGCAACAGAAATACATAATTTGTGGAAATTTCAGCTGTCCTAACGCGATGCTTGAGATACAGCCTGGTGACAGACCGTTCCGTTTTTACTATATGGGGTACGGAACCCTAAAAATATGGGATTAGAAATGAAACTTTTCATCTGGTCCGAAGTGCGAAGGTCTAAACTCGGCACCACAAAGGCGTTTGTAATTGGGCCGATAAATCGCGCCATTCGCGACACACTGTAGAGGACAGTGAGTGAAGAAAGTGTTCACTGCGACTTATGAATATTAGCGCGCACTTTAGCTTTCTAAAAGGTAGGTAATGTGTGTCATCATCATCAGCCTATAGCAGGCCACTGCTAGACATATGCCTCTTCACTCAACTAATGCAAATCCTCCTAAATGAGAGAGGTAGGGCATTGCGAATCTTCGCTCGAATTCAGCGGCCAGTCCGGGGAAGGACCTCCCCCCTATAGAATACCGCAGTCAAATGACCTCTGGGTCGTATTTCTGCCGGTGGCCAAGCCGGCGGCCAAGTCACACACCATAAACTATAATAATAAAGAAATCGCTAGTAAGGAACCCTAGACTTGACACGACTTTGTCTAAATTTCATTACTTTTTAGAGATAAACAAGCAGCTCCATCGAGACTTGGCTAGTTTTTTACAGAATGTTTTTGATGAGATCATATTTACACGACTGAGCCAGCCGTCAATGAACATCTTTTGCAGAGTCCATATCTGAATACTTACCTTATATAAATTCGTATTTTCTGTGCTTATGGAGCTATAAGGAAGACCTGCTCATGACGCACGCCTTAAGTACTCGTAGGCGTCCACAGGCGCGTCAATAAAGCTTATTAGAGCGCACCAATTTCGCAAACACGACGGGTGCTAAAGAAAAGAGTAATGCGAGAGCGCCCGCCGCCCCGTTGACGCGAGCTGTCACGTTGACGCGAGCTGTCACGTTGACGCGAGCTGTCACGTTGAGTGTCATGTCGCGATGACAGCCGCCGCCCTGTCGCGCGCCGCCGTTAAAGCGATCACACACTGCCTGATACTTCGCCGCATGTCGCGTGTCGACGCACCTATTGCGTACTTGCCGGAGTGCAGATCTGCATAATCGTTCGCGTTTAGATAGATGCACTTTATTGTACACTATAAAAACTTACTTCATCATCATCATCAGCCTATCGCAGTCCACTGCTGGACATAGGCCTTTCCAGTTTTTCGCCACTTAGGGCAAAGATCTGGAGGATATACCCATAATCGCCTCGCTGGGCAGGCGCGTTGGCTATCGCAGGGTGTACCTACTCGCTCCGGTGAAGCTGCTGCCCGTAATCGGTCTGTAGTATTTAGCTACACCTTCAGTTGTGATGGTTATACCGCCACCAGTACGTCGCCAGCGCCTTGTTTGTTATTCGGCAGGATTATATTTATTTATTTAATCTTTACCAGGCCATCATTCATCTTGTGTTCTCCTAACTCCGCTCGGCTGCGTTTTCCCCACGACGCGTGGGACCAAGGCTTCGTCGTCGTCCCAATCACAAAATTATCTTTGACGCCTACTCGCTCTCTTTGAACCTTTCATGACGACTTGTCGAGGCTTGTAATAACTGCCATGAGTGTACGTTAATATCTTTGGACATTTCATGTTACGGCCTAGAGAGGGACTGATAAGGTCACTTATAAATAGTATAGAAAACACGGTTCGTAAATGTACTTAGTTGCCTACATACGAGATGTAGTTGTGTGTAGGCAGATAAAAGTTGGTCAAATAATTTTTAATATTGTTCATTACAAATACTTATCTAAACCTATATCTTAATCTTAACTAATATTATAAAGCTGAAGAGTTTGTTTGTTTGAACGCGCTAATCTCAGGAACTACTGGTACGAATTGAAAAAATCTTTTTGTGTTGAATAGACCATTTATCGAGGAAGGCTTTAGGCTATAAAACATCACGCTGCAACTATTAGGAGCGAAGAAATAATGGAAAATGTAAAAAAACCGGCCAAGTGCGAGTCGGACTCTCGCACGTAGGGTTCCGTACCACTATACAGCTAAATAAATGTTTTTCTTTACGTTTTATTATATTGGAGTTAATTAAATGAAAAAATTAGGTAATTTGATTTATGACGTTTAAAAAAAAACTACTGGCTAGATTTGATTCAAACCAAATTTCGTTTGTAGTTTGCATAGTGATACACATGATATATTTTTTTCAGTCTTATCATGCCCATATTTTAGAAGTTACGGGGGGGGGGCGACACTCATTTTACCACTTTGGAAGAGTCTCTCGCGCAAACTATTCAGTTTAGAAAAAAGTGATGTTAGTAACCTCAATATCATTTTCAAATACCTATCCATAGATACCCCACACGTATAGGGTCGATGAAAAAAAAAAATTTCAGTTTCAGTTCTATGTATGGGGAACCCTAAAAATTTTGGTTTTTTTTCTGATTTTATTCTAAAATCTTAATGCGGTTCACAGAATACATCTACGTACCAAATTTTAATAATGTAGCTCTTATAGTTTCGGAATAAACTGGCTGTGACATACGGACGGACAGACAGACAGACAGACAGACATGACGAATCTATAAGGGTCCCGTTTTTGCCATTTTGGCTACGGAACCCTAAAAAGGGGAAAAGTAACTATTCCACGCGGACGAAGTCGCGAGCACAGCTAGTCTTTGAATATTTGTTAAAATATGTTTATTTAAATAGCATGTCTATTTAAATAAACATTATTTTTGATTTTAAGATAAGCACTTATAATTTTTTTATGAAATAGGGGGCAGACGAGCAAACAGTTTGTTTGATAACCGCTGCCCAATGTAGGTACATTTGCAAAATCAGGAGTTACAACTGCGACGCCCTTAAGAAAGAGGTATTTTCTTGAGGACTTTTGGGTCATATCGGATAAGTATAGAGCTTGTTTATAAAATTTATTGTACAGGGTAGTTGACAACTGCAAGCGACCCTCGGTGATTATAGGGCGTTAGGCGCCGCGCACCAAGGGACCGATCGCGCGCAGACGTCGGGGCGCCTCGACTCGCGCTGACGCTGAGATTTTGCCCCTCGTCTCTTAATATCAACTTCGCTAAATGACAACTTCTCAGAATGCCAACTTCGCTTATGGTCATCATCAGCTTATTGCAGTCTACTGCTGGACATAGGCCTCTCCAGTTGTTCGCCACTTAGGGCACACATCTGGAGATATACCCATAATCGCCAGCCTGGTTGGTTGTCAAGGGTTGGTAATCACAGGGCGTAGCTTCTCGCTCCGGTGACGCTGCTGTCCGTCTGTTTGTGGTATTTAGCTACGCCTTCAATTGTCATTGTTATATCGCCACCAATCGGTTGGCAGCGCTTCGTTTGTTATTTGGCAGGATGCAACCACGGGCAAGTGAGGGTGGCTTGGAACGAAAAGATGATTGGCCGCTCGCTTACATCGATTACATCGCAAATAAGATACATTTCCGTTCAGAAGTGGTGAGGCGTTTACACATTCACTATTCACAAGTAGTATGTTTTGTAACTCAAATCCTGAAGAGTTCCAAACTTATGCTATTCAAATTCCAATCGTCTCCCGCTCGCATCCAAACTTACTCGTAGACTTCACTTTGAGAGTGTGTTCTTTTTCGCCATTAAAGCTGTGTCCACTAGCGGCTTATTGACAATGGCGGCGCGTCCCGAGCGCGTCGTCGTCTCAATTACTGTCCCCTTCCGGCGATTATGACCCGCGGGAGCGCCCCTCGGCTGATGAGCCCTTCACGGCTACATTTGTGGGCTCGCCGCGACAAAGCCACCTGAGATTTGACAATTTTAGCCGCACTTGTTGACGCGGGAGAGAGCGACGCAGTCAAGTGGATAAACAAAAGCTTATAAACGTCGAAAGAAAGGGCAAAAAGGGCAGAAAACGTACGTGCGCGTTGAATGCCCAACACTTAAGGGCATAATGTATGATGCAACGCGAAGGTTTACAAGTTACGTACTAGCCATCATTATGAACTTTGTCTTTCTGTCCGTCATCTTACTGATTGCTTTATTTTCGTCGTCTCGGTCGTGAAGTTCAACAGTTAGGTTAGGCATAAGACTGGCTGGGGTATCAGGCCGGAAGACCTCCACGCGTGTCTCTCGGGTATCAGTCCACAGGAATTCAATGATTCCTGAGGAACGGTACTCGGCAGGCCGGTTTACCCTGGGCAACGCATCTGGTAGGGATCGTTCTGTCGGTCGTTTCCAGTTGCGGCCAAAGTTCCGGCACACATACCCATCCTCTCTGCCCTTTCCTGTTGAGAAAGGTTGCAGTTGAGGGGGTACAACACGGGAAGCCTTCAAGGCAGATTCCCTACGAGGGGGACGGGTCTCCCGTCCGTCCCGCCTCAGGTTGCCGCAGTCAGGCGGTGTCGTATGGCGGGCAATGTCCGCGGCTGCGCTTCTATGCGCGGCATCGTTAGTCGGGTGCTTCAATGCACGTTTTGGTGAATGTCCAATTGGATGTTCTCGTCCTTCTGGACTTTGTAGTTGGTGAGCGTTAGGCTCGTGGTTTGGCGGTGTAGCACCGCGGCGCGGCGGGTCTGTCGGCTACGAATACGTGGTCGGCAGACAGACTTCGGTCAACCGTCGGGCGACCTGTTACCCCCACCGTGTTTCTCGGCAGGGGCCAGGGGGCTTGCCTTAACTGGCCGGCCCAAGTGGAGACAACCACACTAAAAAACCATCCGCGCGGCGGGTCCGTCGACTCCGAATATCGTAGTCGGCGGGCAGACTTCGGTCACCGTCGGGCAACCTGTTTCCCCTGCCGTGTTTCTCGGCAGGGACCAGGGGACTTGCCTTGACCGGCCGGTCCAAGAGGAGAAAACCTCAATAAAAAACCCCAATCCCACCGCTGTGGAGGCTCGTGGCAGGTGGGGCCCCTATTTGGGGGTCGTCGGCTGGGTAAAGGTCGGCGGAGCGGCTCAGCCCACGGGGAACGCCCGCCCCCCGTGGCCGTAAATAGGGTTACCCGGGTACAGGGGTCTCTGCCCGGGTGGACCGTATATTTCCCCCACTCTCGTGGGAATCGTATGGAATCTTACACTAAAAATTCGTTTCGCAAATTAGAGGAAGAGATGGAGGAGCAGGCGCTTTCGGGCGCGGAGTTTGCATCTTCTGATGCGGTCGAGGGTGCGCCGGTCGGCGCGGAGCTGGCGTCTTCGGGTGCGGTGAGCGTACCTCGGAGCACGGATGAGCCTGCATTAGATGCAGTGCCGGGAGCGTCTGATGACGCTTATCTAAGGAGTCGCGCATCATCTGCGGCCTCCTTTATAGGGTCTTCTACAACTTTCTTTAGAAGACCTACGGATGTGGATGACTCGGACGGCACACTGACAAACATGTCCGACGAGAGCACAGTTTCCCGTGCGAGTTTCCTCAAACGGAAACGTAGTGATGGATCGAACTCAGACTCACCTACCTCCAAAGGAAAGGGCAAGAAGCCAAAGTCCAAGAAAGGGCGTGGCAGACCGACTACAACGGGAGAGTACGTCGGTCTCGCTGCGGCCCAGAGGGAGTTGAAAGCTGCCAAAGAGCAGCAGCAGCAGCAGCAACAACAGCTGGAAGAAGAGCTCGCGGCTGAGGGGCAGAAGGCTCGCACCGCTAGGACAAGGGCTGGTCACGGCACTGACCTTGTCTCTGACATAGAGCTCGAGGAAAAATCCCCGGACGAAGTAAGGAAGCTGGCCATGGAAGCCATGGTCAGCGTAGAAAGAGATATAGCAGTGTCCAAGAATATTAAGGGTACCATACGGAAGAGCCTCAATGACTCTTCCAAGCTCTTGAGAAAATTCATCGCGAATCTCTCAACAAGATGCGTAACCGAAGAGAATATTCGGCAGCAGGTGATCATCACCCGCCTGTCTGCCGAAAACGAGATCCTACGCGTGGATGTGAGCTCTTTGACGAAGAGAGTCCACCAGCTCGAGGCGATGCTAGGAGCTCCCGGAAGTCCATCCCGGGCGCCTACCATGGACGTAAATATGGAAGGGTGTCCATTACCACCTACGACACCTTCTGCGGCCTCCAAACCGACCCAGCCTGATGTGGGGGCCTTGATTGATAAGGCGATGCTTGAGCAGAAGCTCTTCTTCAGAACTCTTCTCGAGAGCATCAAGGACCGGCTCCCCCCGCCTACGGAGTGTCCGCGTCCATCGCTGGCGGCGGATCGTAAAAAGCAGCCGGTTGTTGTCTTGGATCCTGTTTTTAAGGTTCCTGAAGCACCTTTGACTCAAAGGGCCAAGAAGGCGAAGAGCGGCGGTAAGCCTGCCGTCCCTGCGTCTACATCGAGGCCTTCCAAGTCTTTGGCTTCAACAGCCACTTCATCTCAGCCGGCAGCCACAGAACGGGAGGATGACCTCCTCCTGCCGTCAACCACCCCGGTCAACGAGGGGTGGTCATCTGTCGTCAGAAGGAAGAAGAAGGGAACACCTTCCGCTTCTTCCTCTGCAACACAGCCTAAGCCTGCCTCCGGTCCTTCATCGACCAAACAGGCCCCTGCACAGCAGACGAAGGCGACGGGCAAGGCTCAATCGATGGGGAAGAAGAAGCCTTCCCCCCCTAAAAAGAAGGGTTTAGTCTCCCCAAAGACTGCTGCGGTGGTTGTGTCTCTCACCGCAGAAGCAATAACCAAAGGGGAGACGTATGAAACCGTCCTACGTAAGGCGCGCGCAGAAGTCGATATGGCTCAGTTGGGTATTACGATCGCGCGCTGTCGCCAAACCATGACAGGAGCCCGGAAATTCGAATTCCCGGGGCCCCAGAGTGTAGAGCTGGCGGACAAATTTGCCGCCAAACTTAAAGATGTGGTTGCTGATGTGGCCAACGTGTCTAGGCCCCAGAAGCGTGTGGGCCTGGTCATCTCGGACTTGGACGACTCTGTCACCAAACAGGAAGTGGTGGAAAAGGTGGTGGAGGTTGGCGGTTGTAGTGCGGAGAGCATCAAGGCCGGAGAGATCCGAACAGGCCGAGGTGGCGTCGGGGCAATCCGCCTCCAATGTCCGCTCACAGCGGCCAAGAAGATAGTAGATGGCGGCCGCCTGCTGATAGGATTCAGCTCGGTATCGGCGCGGATTTTGGAACCTCAACCATTACGCTGCTTCCGTTGTTTTAGCCTCGGCCATACGCGCTCGCTATGTCCGTCCCCTACCAACAGGGCGGACCTCTGTCTTCGCTGTAGCGAGCCTGGTCATAAAGCAACAACGTGCACCGCTAAACCATGCTGCGCGGTTTGTACATCTGCCGGGAGGCCCTCTGGCCATATCATGGGGGGGGAGAAACTGTTCCCCTCCTCTCAAGAAGGGTTAATTCAGGGCAGGGACCGAGCCCACGAATCTATCCGCGGTGGAGACCTCTCCAACCGATGGGGGTGCAATGTCTGAATAATGTCTTTATTCGGCCATTGCACCTTCATTCAGTCGAACATCAATCACTGTCGCTCGGCCCAGGATTTGCTTCTGCAAACCATGGCTGAGTGGCAGTGCGACATTGCAGTTGTGGCTGAGCCGTACTCGGTTCCTGATCAATGGATCGGAGATCGGGACGGTCTGGTGTGTATTGCTCGGAGAGCTAATTCCCTTTCCCCCCCTATATCCTTACTCGACAGGGGGAATGGTTATGTGGCTGTAGAGTGGGGCGAAATGGCTGTCGTAGGGGTTTATTTCTCCCCCAGGCACCCGCTTAGCGATTTTGAGGACTTCGTATCTCAATTGTCCATCGTCATCTCGTGCTTGGCTCCCCGTCAGGTTCTAATTGCCGGCGACTTTAACGCAAAGTCGGCAACGTGGGGCAACCCATCTGCTTCCTGCAATCGACGGGGCCCAGTTCTGGAATCCTGGGCAGTTTCTTCGGGGTTAACCCTCTTAAACAGAGGTAATTCGTACACTTGCGTGCGTCAGCAGGGGGGGTCCGTGGTGGACGTTGCGTTCGCCACCCCTGCTCTCGCCGCTCGTGTGCAAAATTGGAGGGTCGACAGGGGCGAGACACTATCCGACCACCGGTACATTCGGTGGGAGGTTGCTCCCCCATCTTCGCGGGCATCTTCGGCTCCCTCAGCCTCCAACCAGCGCAGGGTGTCATTCCCGAGATGGGCTTTATGCCGTTTGGACCGTAGAATCGCCAAGGAGGTGGCCTTTGTTCAGGATTGGCTGGCACCTCCCTGCTCTGGTCCAGACGTCAACTCGTCAGCTGTGGCCCTGCGGAATTCCTTGACCGAGGTGTGCAATTCCAGCATGCCTCGGTCCGGCCGTCCAGCACCCCGCAGGGCTGTTTTCTGGTGGTCAGAGGAGATCGCCGACCTTCGCGCGGCGTGCATTGCCTCAAGACGCGCCTATCAAAGAGCGCGCCGCCGTCGCAACAGGGACGAGGAGAATGAGGCCCGCCTATATGCTTCCTACGTCGAGGCTAGGCGGGTTCTCAAAGCGGCTATCGTGGCCGCGAAGGATAGGGGTCGCAAGGAGATGCTGGAGGGTCTTAATAATGACCCGTGGGGGAGACCGTACCGGGCGGCGCGTAACCAACTGCGCCCCATTGGTCCCCCATTGACCGAAATCCTTGAGCCAGACTTGTTAGGGGAGGTGGTCCGGGTTTTGTTCCCGGCCCAGTCATCCTTCTCTCCCCCGACGATGTGCCCCCCCACAAGGGCAGCTCCTGCGATGGACATTCCGCCGATCACGCTCGAAGAGTTTGAGTCCGCGGTATCTTGCCTCCGGGCAAAAAAGACAGCACCAGGTCCTGATGGCGTCCCGGCCCGTGTCGTTGCGCTTGCTGCCACGGAGATGGATTGTAGATTCCGGGACCTCTTCGACCAGTGTTTCACGGTCGGGAGGTTCCCGGGAGTTTGGAAAGAGGGCCAATTATGCCTTCTCCGTAAGGACGGCCGTCCCGCCGACTCCCCATCAGCTTACCGACCCATTGTCCTTTTGGACGAAGTCGGTAAGCTGTTTGAACGCATCATTGCAGGGCGTATTAATGACCACCTGCGGGAAGTCGGCCCGGACCTCTCTGATCGGCAATACGGGTTCCGCACAGGGCGCTCAACTATTGACGCCCTAACTCGGCTAAAAACCGACGTTCTGGAGGCTAGAGAGCGTGGGGAGGGCGTCTTGGCTATATCTCTTGATATAGCCAATGCGTTTAACACCATTCCCCACGCTACCATTTTGGAGGCCCTTCGCTTTTTTGGCCTCCCCTCTTACCTGAGGGACCTACTGGCCTGCTACCTACGCGAGAGGTCGGTAATTTATATCGACAGATCAGGGGTTTTGTGTCGTCATGATGTCGAGTCCGGTGTTCCACAGGGGTCGGTCCTAGGACCCCTCCTGTGGAACATCGGGTTCGATTGGATGTTGCGAGCCGCTCTCCTCCCGGGCATGGGTGTCATTTGCTATGCGGATGACACCCTTGTCACAGCCCGGGGGAAGAGCTTTTCCGATGCGGCTTGCTTGGCTTCTGTGGGTGGAGCCATGATTGTCCGGCGGATCCACCTCCTAGGATTGCGGGTAGCGCTTGATAAGACCGAGGCTATCTACTTTCCGGGACCTCGGCAGCGCTGCCCACCCGACGCGCACATCCTCGTCGAAGGGGTGAGGATCAACATTGGGCTCACGCTCAAGTATCTGGGCCTACTTCTGGATCCGCGGTGGCAGTTTGGCCCGCATTTTCGCGGGCTGTCGCCGCGGCTCCTGAAGGCTGCCAACGCCTTCGCCTGGCTTCTCCCGAATCTGGGGGGGCCCAGGGCGCATTGCCGGCGTTTGTACGCCGGCATACTAAAGAGCATGGCGCTCTATGGGGCACCAATCTGGGCGGACGCAGTATCGCGTCCGGAAAATCTACGGCACCTTCGGCGGCCCCAGAGGGCGATTGCCCAAAGGGTCGCCCGGGCCTACAGAACTGTAGGTTACGACGCGTCTTGTGCTCTGGCCAGTACCCCACCCTGGGCGCTCGAAGCCCAGGTACTGGCCAGAGTTTACTCTTGGACGGCTGAGGAGAGGGCAAATGGGAACCGCCCTTCTCCTGCGGAAAGAGGTGTTGTGCGGGCAGGGGCTCACGAAGAACTGGTCCGCCAGTGGACCGAGAGCCTCGCCTCCGCATGTTACGGTCGGCGACTGCTGGACGCCTTAGGTCCTGCACTGCAGCAGTGGCTGGAGCGCCCACACGGGTATTTGACCTTCCGCCTGGTGCAGGTACTGACCGGACACGGCTGTTTCGGCAGTTACCTGCACCGCATTAAACGTGAGGAAACACCGGGTTGTTGGGAGTGTGGGGCGCAGCTCGATACGGCTGACCACACCCTCGTCTTGTGCCCGGCTTGGACGGACGAACGCGCGGTTCTGACCAGCGCTATAGGCGACGCATCTTCCCTCCCAGCGGTCGTTACGGCCATGCTCGGGAGTAGGGAAGCCTGGTTGGCTGTTGCCTCTTTCTGCGAGACAGTCATCTCGCAGAAGGAAGCAGCAGAACGGGAGCGCGAGGAAGATCCCTCGGCTCCAGCTCTGCGTCGACGCAGAAGGGGGCGCGTTCGGCGGATTTTTGACCGCCAAATACCTCCTGATGGGGCCCAGTTGGTGGTTGGTGCGGGGGCACCTCCACCGGCCTTGCACGGGTCCCCGTCTCTGTCGGACGGGAGCGGGCTGGCCCTTCGGTCCGCTCTCGTCGCTCCCCCTAGGGGGGGGCTAGTTGGGCCCGAGTAGGCGGGCAGCGCTGGTGGTGTCGCGGCAGTCCTAGTTTTTCCGGGTCCCGTGACACCATCCCCATAGGCGCTTGACGGAGGGGCCGGGGTTTTTAGTGGGTATTCCCTGCCTCCTTTTCACCTTGAGGCAGGGTGAGTCCCACATACTCCGTCACCCCCCCGGGTGATGGGGATGCCTAAATGCATTTTCCTCGGCATACAAAAAAAAAAAAAAAAAAAAAAAAAAAAAAAAAAAAAAAAAAAAAAAAAAAAAAAGGCATAAGACTGGCTCGGTGGCTCAATTGGTAGGTGACTTCTGCCTTCTGAGCCAAGGGTCGTGGGTTCTATCCCCGCACATTTCAAACATTTGTGTGCATGAACATGTCTGTTTGTTGGTCTGGGTGATCTAAGTAAGTTTAGTTTTCAGTTGTATAGTACCCATAGAGACAAGCTTCGGCTTAGTTTGGGGCTAGATGGCGCTGTGTGGCCCAACGTGGCATGTCTTGGGTTAAAATAAAATAGATATGAGCAGCACTTGCCAACCGTCCTGCTCATATCGTCACTCCACTTGGCCTGAGGGCGTACACTACGTTTGCCGAGACGCGGTTTTCACTCCATAACTCGTTTACCCCAACAGTTATCGGTTCCGCGGCTGATGTGGCCAGCTCAGTCACTTCAGCTTACTAATCGGGTGAGCTACCTTTTATCAAACCTAAATACTCGTAGTTATTTTTAGTCAATATTTTTGTATTAATCATACTCGTGTGACCCTTTGTTGGGACAGATTATTTTTCTATCTCTTTTGGTTAACGACCCTAAGCGGGTGGATAAGCAATCGCTTTAATGGCAGCATTTATTAGAGCTTATGTGGCGTTGAACTGTTCTCGACTTAGCTTTAAATTATCGCAGTTATGACTGGAGCAGTTCATCAGATGTTCGCTGATTTAAGTGCTCCATCCTTGTAGTGCGTTTGGTGACGATAATAGATCGCTTTACCCTCGCTGTGACAACAACGGCTTTATGTTTTGATGCGTAACTGACTATTTGTTACGCTTTCAAGCACTGACATTTAGTCCGACCAGATAAAAACATTGCGCAATAATTTTTACGGTTATTTCAAAGGGTATTTAATTTAATTACAGATTTACATTCCGAGATACACATTGCTATGATTCCCACACTAGGCTAAGTCTGTATCGTGGGGACAAACTCCGAGCCAAAACGAGATCACACATGTCCCGACCAAACCTAGCAAACCGATACACCACTGTCAGTTGCCTGGTAGAGATCCTTCATAGTGCAGGTGGCGGGGCACAATGGACAGGTGATAAGGTGCGACATAGTTTGAGAGGGCGAGCCGCAATCGCATCCACTCTGTGACCCCACCTCGTTCAGCCCCCATTTAAAAAAATAAATATCATACAACATCACATACATTGCCCCGATCCCAAAGTAAGTAGCTTAATCACTTGTGTTATGGGTATCAGAACAACGAAGGTACCACAAATATATACTTAAATACAAATATAAACACCCAGACACGATACAAACACAAATGTTCATCACATGAATGTTTATATTATCATACTAGCTGTGCTCGCGACTTCGTCCGCGTGGAATAGTTATTTTTTCCCCGTTTTTTTTTACATTTTCCATTATTTCTTCGCTCCTAATAGTTGCAACGTGATGTTATATAGCCTAAAGCCTTCCTCGATAAATGGTCTATTCAACACAAAAAGAATTTTTCAATTCGGACCAGTAGTTCCTGAGATTAGCGCGTTCAAACAAACAAACAAACAAACAAACAAACAAACAAACAAACTCTTCAGCTTTATAATATTAGTTATTAAGATTAGCTCGACATCGGCCAACAGCTGACCGACGTCGATTCGGCTACTTTCACACCGGCCAAGGTTCCCTGTGATAACATGATGCTCGCCTACATCACACACTAGACCGAAATTAAAATGCCATGGCATTTGCTAGAAGACACCAGCCTTGCAGTCCCCCCACCTTCCCCTGCGCTGCTCCACGTTAACTAACAAGGCAGCTACGAGTATATTGCATTCCGCCCGGCCAAAGTGCCCGTATTTATTTTACAACCCGGTTTATGAAGCGTTATTCTTCATGCCGGATTTTTCTTGCCTTACCTTACTTGCCGGTAAATAGTGGCTCTTTCGTGATACAACATGTAGCAGTTAATATTTTAACCGGTATCTTGTTTATTTTAGCAATTCCCGTTGGCGTATGCCATTATGTAAGGAGTTTGCCCTTCTTAATCCGAATATGTATTCAAAAATTAAAATAAATAATTAAATAACCCAAGACATGCCACGCTTGGCCACACAGCGCCATCTAGCCCCAAACTAAGCCGCAGCTTGTACTATGAGTGTTAGACAACTGATAACGAAACGAACTTTGTTTAAGTGGCATGGGTCTGAATGTTTAATAGATACCTATCTACTCATAATATAATGGAGAACTTACGTTTGATATCAAAGATTTAGTTTGGTGGCCATCGTGTTTTATTTGTAGGTAGGGTGGACTCTTTTTCTAGCCATTCTACTTGTTAAGTAGACTCGTGTATTTACAATTTTAACATATACATATACTTATATTTGAGGCATAAGTATATTTTTATTTCCATGACACAAATGCTTACATTCAAAGCGTACATTATTACTTGTTGCTTACGTAAAAAGTACGTCCAAAAGATAAACTATATAAACAAATAATAAATGTACCTTTTATCTCACCAAATATGAAGTATTATTAACAAAATGTTCTCTTTACCGTTCCTTACTACGACGTAAGTACAATCAAGCAGAGATGAAGCCGCAGATAACCGCGAGGCGTCAAGTTAAAGTTAATTAATGTGACAACTTTAGCGCCAAAAGAATTGAACGTTGAAAGGAATGACATAATAAAATTCCTTTATCTAAGGACATTTTTCACTTTCACAAACTGTCGTAAAACTTGGCCGTACATTTGGAATCCTTTGAAATAATTCTTTTCAAAATAAAAAAGTGTCGGAAGCTATTTTGTGGGGTGTAGCGGCGGAAGAATGGCCGACGGGGGCGCGGGATAATGAAGTGGCCGGGATTAGCCGTCCCGCGGCGGGCGGGCGCGGGATTCGAGATGTGGGATTGTCAAATCGTATTCTAGCACGCTCGAGTCCCCTGCGCTGTCCCCTGAGGCCTGTCGACGAGCTCACTTGCTCCGCTGGTGTTCAATGTTGAATTGTTAATTATTGTCACTTTTGTCCACATAATGTTTTGGAATCGAATAACAAGTGTTAATTACAAAAAGTTGATTTTAATAGTATTGCTACAATGTACTAAATGTTCTATTGGTACTTATCTCTTTCTATCCGCTTTCTTGCGACCACGAAATGAATGGTACTTAATTAATGTTGCAATGAGTAGTTTTCAGTCAATCAATCAACAGCCTTGCCCCGTCCACTGCTGAACGTAGACCTCCTTTAATTCTGAGAGTGTAGTTTTTCCATGATATAAGGTCTATTAGATATTTCTTTCTTTCTTTCTTTCTATTTGTTAATACAGTTAATAACGTATTAATTAGTATGAAGATAATCACAATACAAACGTAAAAATGTATGCTCTCGTTGGTCCGACGCTTTCGCACACCGTACACTATTAATTTCGCGATGCCACGGCAAGTGAATACAATTACAGTAATTGGTAGCGAATGAATAAAATATTTTTTGTTCCGGGATCGTTAATGATCCCGCGGCCGAGTCGGGATTGCTGCACTCGAGCGGGGGGAGGGGGCATGTGAGGGGGGGGGGGGGGTCCAGGAGACAAACGCACACACGGAGGCAGTTGAGCGTGATTTATTCGCTGCGCCTGATCAATTGACTGCGGTTTGCGAGCGACGGTTCGTTACGTACGAGCGAAGATACGATACGTGTATACGTGTGACGTCACACGGATTTAGTGCATATTGGTTTGCGAACAGCAACTATAATTAATTATAGCCGTTGACTATGGAAAATGCGGTCTGACCGTTCCTTGACAGTAGGAATTGTGTTTTAGGGAGCAGTAAATCCGTCGTCCGTGTGGTTTCGTTAAATAAATAAGCCAAGACGTGGCACGTTGGGCCACACAGCGCCTTCTAGCCCCAAACTAAGCCGAAGCTTGTACTATGGGTACTACAACTGATAAACTTAATGACGATAGTTTGCTTTTTGTACATAAATACAATAGGCTGATGATGATGATGATGACATAAATATATAATATACACAGATGACATGAACCACGCTGGGCAAGCGGGTTGGCGATTGCAGGGCTAGCTACGCTCTTCGCTCCGGTGACGCTGTTGCGCGTATTCGGCCAATGGTATTTAGCTACGCCATCAATCGTGATGGTTATGTAAATATGTCGGCGAGTTTGCGCTTCGATCGTGCTAAACGTCACCTGTCAACTGTAGCTGTCAGCTGTCAACGTCTGTTGTCATCTGTTTTTGATGGATGCCTTACGAAACGTCAAGCTATGACTTTGACATCTGTCATCGCTTCGTGTTGATTCAAAAATGGCACTCGAACGTTGACCGCCCTACTGATCGGACGCGAGCGCGGAACTCTCCGCGTTTCGTATTGCATCCGTTTGCATCGTGCTAGTGCTACCATATTTTGTGCGCATTTCCACGTAAATCGATCAAAAGACTCGATTGTGATCAATGTGAGAGTTTATTTCGGAGGAGCATTACTCACACCACTCAAGATGGCGGATGACAGGTCAAGCTCTTCGCCGATCCCGCTCATCCCCCCAACAAATAAAAAAGTAAAAGTATGTACCTAACTCAATTAATTAGCAAATAATATTTTTATCCGGAAAACATGTTAGGTTCCTAAAGAATAAGCAAACAATTGAACATCGTCCAGATCGCAAAATTTAGTGAAATAATTTTTTTTCCGGTAATTACGTTATTGTTTCCATTGTTTTAGTGACTGAACAACAAAAATACAACGTAATAAATGAGAAACAAATACTGCTAATGTGTGCGCAGCGAACAAGCGGCATCGGTAATGTGTTTATCCCTCTGACGCCTAATCAAATACGAATTCGAGCAATTTGTTTAAATTATTCATTCATTTGAATAGGTTCAAACAAAATAATGTAATCCATACTAATTTTACAAACGAGCGGAGGTACCTCGGGCCGTCGGCTTTTACAATTATTTTATAAATTTTACAACCGAAAAGATGATATTTTTGTCACAGAATCAAAATGCTATTTAAAGAGCATTTGAAACTACTTTAGTATGAAAGTGTGTGTTGCATCGTGCACAAGGTATTATGATTCACTTAAGATATTCAATACTATTTATAATTTAATTAAATAACCCACGACATGACCTGAATGTTCCCCACAGGACAGGCTTAGCCTAGTGTGGGGACCAGTGTAAATAACCATTGTTGTACTTTGTGTTTTATGGTAATAAATTTTATTATTATTATTATATTATTATTATTACATGCCACGCCGGCCCCAAACTAAGCCGAAACTTGTACTATGGGTTCTAGACAACTGATAAACTTACTTAGATACATTTTTTTGTAAATACGAGTAAATTATACGTATAAAACACCCAGACCAATACAAACAGATATGTTCATGTACTGTCCGGGGATCGAACCCACTTGGTTCAGAAGGCAGAAGTCACTACCAAATGAGCCATCGAGCCATTCAATTTATTATTTTCTCGTTGTGCTTTTTAATAAGTAACAATCTTAGTAAAAACATTAATAAATTGTAGACATAAGTATTTCTTATGATTGTATGGATCTCACAGGACTGCATCCCGCAGTTTCTAAAGTATCAAACAATACGTACCTACTTCTGTCTCCGGCCGCTATTCGCTCCTCGAGGAAGCACGTAAATAACCTTGATTCGACCTCAGGTCTGCGCCCTCGGCCTGTCTCCGGCCCTAAATTAAACCGACTGAGAAAAGGTCCTTTTATTGAACTTACGGCCGAACGTACGCGCTCTTGTGCCCGACTATCTTTTATGGAACGTTGGGAAAATTCCTTTTTTCGGGGTGTAAATGCTTAAGTGCTCGACACCTATTTTCCTGTTGGTTGCCTGCCCATAGTGTTACAATAAATATATCTTACTAACAATAGGTCGTTTGATGATGTACGTATGTACGTCATCGATTATACGTACGTGTTTTACCAGATATAAATTAATTTCGTTAGATTTGATAGGTACTTTACTGATTTTCAATTATTCAAAACAGAAAAAGCAGGGCTCACACGAACCCAAAAGACTGATTGTTATACAATGATGATCAATTTAGAATCAATCTCAACGTTTGTTAGAAAAACATAACCCTTTAAGAATAAAATAGTAAATTGTCGTCAAGTGAGATTCGGACCGACGCACTTTGGGTTTTGTATCCACTATTGAACAAATTTGAAGCGTTAACTTGGTGCTCGTTTTGAATATCTGTCTAAAAAGCGGACACAAATACATCTATCGATCAGCTCCTTGCCGCTGCTGAACGTAGGCCTCACCCAGAGAACGCCAACCATCCCGATCCTAACCGAATCTGTGTGAAAATTTTATGAAAATGTTAACTGTCTAGCTGTCGTCGTTCTTGAGATACAGCTAGCTATAGACAGACGGACGGACGAAATGAGTCTCAGTAATAGGCTCCCATTGTTACTCTTTGGTTACAGAACCCTAAAGCTATCGCCAAAACGTAACTTGTGATTCATAGTGCGAGAGCGTAGTGGTTCCTGGCGCTCGGCGGCTGTTAGCGGCGTCGAGAGCCCTCGGCCACCGCCCTCGCCTCGCCCTCCGCCCCGGCCTAGCTACGGGCAGACCCACTCGCCCGTTCGAGTGGCGATAACTCGCACAGTTTAGATTCGCCCAAAGAAGGTTACTGGGATAATGGCCATACGTTCGGTTGTCTACTGCTCCATCCCTGTTAACTATGACTGAAGTGAACATAGGCAACTTCACAGGGGAGCAGTTTGAAGATAATGACCGCAGAACCGATAACCGTTGGGGTAAACGAGTTCAAGAGTGCCTCACTACGGCTGAACCGCCGCGGATTGTAACTGCCGAACTTTGTGAGTAAAGGGATCTAATAGAAACTGCTTAACTGACAGTTTTGTTTTCGTGTTGATTTTAAAACCGTGCTCATTTTACCACTTTGGAAGAGTCCGTCGCGCAAACTATTCAGTTTAGAAAAAAATTATGTTAGAAACATCATTTTAAAATACCTATCCATAGATTAGGCACACGTATATGTAGGTTTGATGAAAAAAAAATTGAGTTACAGTTCTCTGTATGGGGAACCCCAAAAGCTTTGGATTTTTTCTGATTTAATTTTTAAAATCGTAATGCGGTTTACAGAATCCATCTACGCACCAAATTTCAATAACGTAACTCTTATAGTTTCGGAATATACTGGCTGTGACATACAGACAGACATGACGAATCTATAAGGGTCCCGGCAATGGCAAAACCATTTGGCTACGGAACCCTAAAAAGTACAGAATATACCATATGCAGATGACGTGACAGCATTTTGTGGTCATGGCGCGGTGCCCAAGCGCGGCGACTCTTAGCTGCAATGTATCTGCTACACTGACCTCGGCCACAAATCCGGCAGATGCCCGATAGCTGCGCCAGTGACGCGTCCGCTCCATAACTTCTGTCGCGGCGCGTACTTCAGCGTGAGATACTGGATACTGGTCGTGCGACCGCCCTGTTAACTACGCTAGATGTCACTGTAATCGGATGCGTGATCGGAATATAACTGTTTTCTCAGTATTATGTACAGGAGATGACATAATTATTGGCGTCATATCAATGACTTACTTTGTGAGATATCTTGTGTGTTCGGGGATAGCACTTCGAGCTAGGTAACTTATTTTATATGTAATTAAATATGATATAATGCATGCCAATCGAATTTTGGTCCAGGGTATTATTTGATGGATTGTGTAAGTAAGCATAGTTAAACATTTCACTGGTTTGATTATTAGATACATTCTGTACCAATCGAAAGTCTGAAGCACATAGAATATGCAAACGTTATTCTGCCCACTCTTGGAGCAAAACGATGATGGGTGGCTCCCTTACGTCCCCAGCAGCTAGGACAGTGCGCCAGTACTAAACATATAAAACAGCTTTCCTCCAATAGACATCTCGGTGGAGACCGTTGTATATCGGGATCCTTTACAAGTGTTGTGATTGTGACAGTCGAAGGCAGTAAGGCGACGGAGCCGATGACAAATAATCGCCCTTTGTTTCAAACGCACTTAATGGTGTCCATTAAAATTCCCATAGACGATAAACGCGCAACTTCTCAACCGTTTCCTCCCTTTTCACGGTTCAATGATGTTGTTATAAGCAAATATCTGTCAAGTTTAAATATAAACGACCTGATTCTTAAGTAGGTAATTTAACAATTGTTTAATGGTTATCGGGGCTAATAGATGGGTCGTATTCCTTACGGGATGTAAGGGAGCGGCCTATCATCTCTTCGCTCCAAGCCACCCTCGCCTGCCCGTGGTGCATCCTGCTGAATAACAGACGAGGCTATGGCAACGGACTGGTATAAATATCACTATTGAAGGCATATCTAGATACCACTGGCCTATGATCTGCAGCGTCACCGGAGCGAGGAGTTGCGCCCTGTGCTTGCCAACCCGCCTGCCCAGCATGTCGATGGGTAAAGCCTCCAGATGTTTGCCCAAAGTGGCGAACAACAGCTGGAGAAGACTGTGCCAAGCAGTGTACGCTGGTTTACTAAAAAAATTTTGAACGAAGAAACATTCTCATTACATGAATGCTTGTTCACGCCCCTTATTAAGACGACAGCGTATGATCCAAGGGACAGTCATGACTAATGGCTCGTGAAAGCCCGTCAGGCCCCTCGACTAAGATCCGTTAAATGCGTATGTCAGTTGTTAATCTTGTTTCGGTAACTTAGGGTTACTTGAGTACTTGTGACAGTGACATGATAATTTTCCTCTCACACACACACACACACACCGAAATCCGATCGCTACATTTGAACGTTGTCGCAACTGGAACCCTATAATTTGTGAAATTGAGTCCATGTGACCGATGGTTCCTAATCTAGATTTATCGGATTAGATGTAAGCGGTCTTCATTATGACATTTCTCTGCATTAGACAATAGATAAACTACCTTTTCTCATCAAAACATGTTTTTCAATATTAGACATTCTACTTATACCTATATTGCACAAAATACAAACATTTACAAAGAAGGTGTTTAGGTTGGACTGTTGCTCTCGATAAACTTAGTAGTAATAAATGAAATCCAATACTTGGTAAACTCTGACCTAATTTATTAATGAACTAAAAACAAACGTACTGATGTGATTACCCGATATACACGCGTGGGACGCCGCCGGGACAGCTAGTCGCGAATAAAGCTTGTATCCTTCATGTGCTTTTCCGGCGCCTGCCCGCCGCGTCCTGGCGCCTGCCAGCGAGGGACGCCCGCTAATTGGCGAGCGCCAATTACGCGCCCTGTAGTTAGGCTTTTAATCACACATATTCTGTTGTCCGTGACGGGCGCAGATTCTGCGGACAGTAAGCTGGAAGTAAAATGGCTACTTAATTAGTAAAATGTTGTATACCTCTGTATATTCTGAGTCAGTTGATAGCATAGCATACTTCGCCCTTTCTTTTTAACTATATGGATCGCTATAGATCGCTATAACGATAAAGATCGCTGTAAGGCCGCCTATATTGTACAAGAAATGTCTACTATACGCAATGAAGAATATAACTATCTATACTTAAATTAAGTAGGACATTCTTTCTTTCTTCTTTTCTAACCCATGTTGTCCCACTGCTGGGCAAAGGTCTCCCCCAAACTTTTCCAAAGTTCTCTGTCTAAAGCCAGAGCTTGCCATTCTTCTGATTGACGAACCAGATCATTACACCATCGTTTCTTGGGCCGTCCCCTTCGGCGGTAGCCGTCTTCTGGCACCCATTGTGTGACGATCCTGGTCCATCTCTCCTCCTTCATCCTGCACACATGGTCAAAGTCAAAGTCAAAGTCAAAATACCTTTATTCACATAGACTTAAAATAAGCACTTATGAATCGTCAAGTAAAAATAAAGTAAAAATATAAAAAGTAATGTAAGAATGTGAATAAAAGCAATTTAAAAGAAGCTACCGCCGTGTTCGGAAAGTAGATTTCTACCGAGAAGAAACGGCGAGAAACTCGGTAGTTACTCTTTTTAAATCGCCAATTGTTACATGTTTTGGTATTACAACATTTTTAAATATTTTAAAGTTAAACAATACAAAATAAAAGTTGAGTCTATACAATGCAAAGTTTACTATGAAGCAGCAGTCCAGGAGATGTCGTCGTTGAGGAAATCTTCTACTCTATAATAGCCCCCTTTTATAAGTAAGGACTTCATGTATGATTTGAATTTATGAATGGGCAGTTCAACAATATGTTCCGGTAACCTGTTGAACATTTTGATACCCAATCCTACAAACGACCCACTCACCCTACTCAGCCTCAGACGTGGAACGGCAAGCTTGTGCTTATTTCTAGTGTTTAAATTATGATTATCTGAATTTTTATTAAATTCACTTAAATTTTTACGTACATAAACAAGACAGGCAAAGATATACTGTGATGCTACCGTCATTATAGTTAATTTCTTTAAAACGTTCTCTAAGTGATTCGCGTGTCTTTAAACCATATATAGCGCGGATGGCCCGCTTCTGCAGTACAAAGATTGTTTGTATGTCAGCAGCTGACCCCCATAATAGAATACCGTATGACATAATGCTATGGAAATAACTGAAATAAACAACCCTTGCCGTTTCAACGTCAGTCAAAAACCGGATTTTCCTTACCGCATATGCAGCTGAACTAAGCCTTCCAGCCAGGACAGCAATATGAGGACCCCATTGCAACTTCGAGTCTACATTGATGCCAAGAAATACTGTAGAGTTAATTAATTCAATAACTTCATTGTTCATGATAATATTAGTGTTAACCTGTTTGACATTTGGCATTGTAAATTTAACACACTTGGTTTTCCTGGCATTAAGCAGCAGGTTATTGTTTGTAAACCAGTGTACTATTTTAGCGAGAGCACAATTTACATCATCAAAGTTGGTTTTCTTTCTATTTACCTTAAAAATGAGGGAAGTATCGTCTGCAAACAATACTGTCTCACATATATTCTTTGTAAAGTGCGGAAGATCGTTTATATAGATGAGAAAAAGCAGCGGTCCCAATATTGAGCCTTGGGGCACACCCATCAACAAAGGGGCACCAGAAGAATCTGTGCCATTGACATTAACTTTTTGAATTCTGTCACTTAAATATGACTGTAGTAGACAAAGCGATTCATCTGCAACACCATAGTGCCGTAACTTCACCAGCAGTGTTTGGTGATCAACACAATCAAACGCCTTCGACAAGTCGCAAAAAACTCCTATGGCATCTTGCTTATTTTCCCAAGCATCAAAAACGTGTTTGATGAGCTCTACTCCTGCGTCAGTAGTGGATTTGCCTTTGGTAAATCCACATTGGTTTTTATGTAATAATTCGTTGTCATTAAAATGCGATAATAATTGAGTAAAGATAATTTTTTCAAAAATTTTACTTAGTGCAGGTAGTATTGATATGGGTCTATAGTTGGAGGGGTCGCTTTTATCACCTGATTTATATAAAGGAATGACCTTACTCAGTTTCATCAGGTTAGGAAACTGACCTCCATCAATGCATCTATTGAAAATTATCGCTAAATGAGGCGCAACATAATGAATTATATTTTTTAAAACATCTGTAGAAATTCCCCATAGATCTTCTGTCCTTTTCATATTTAAGCTTTTAAAGTTTTTTAAAATATCCTCTACACTAACATAAGAAAAATGAAAAGGAACTTTACACTCATCTACATGCGTTTTTATAAGGATTTCAGCAAGATGGGGACTGGAGTTTAAGCCACTCGTCGCAGATACTGGAATTTTTGAGAAGAAAGATTCGAACGCATTAGCCACGTCTGCATTGGCATCAAGAATATTGTCATTTACTTTAAGAGATAACTTGTGTTCTTTAATTTTATTTTTACAAGTCTCTTTATTTATAATGGCCCGCCCAAGTAGGACATGTGACATGAAATAAGTTCCAAATTGATTGCATTGTGCACCTGACCTCTCTCGTCCTGTCCAACTGTCGTCCCATCAGATTGAAGATACATAAACTGATCTCTGTGTCCATTATAATGTCTCCTGAGTACATACCTACATATGTAAGTCTCCTTTACTTGTTACAATACTAATAAGAACTTAGATATGTAGTCAGGAAACATTACAATGGACACAAAGATCACTTAAATGATCAGTAAGTACATACTTCATCATCTGACTAAAGCGATGAGTGTGCTCCATTCATTCAATAAGTCGCGAGGGCGCGCCCCGCTCACCTATGGTACGAGTGCGTCGGCGCCTCATCGCCCACGTATTAATAATTCGGCCGCTAAGTGCGGCCAAGTTTTCCATTACCGCTCGCGGCCTAAGGAAGCTCTCTAAATACTTCCTTCCCGTCGATCCGCGGGAAATACGATCAGCCCGGCGCCCCCCTCCCCGCCCTGCCCCCACCCCCGCCCGCCGCGGTAGGGTTGAGGGATATCGCTTTATTGGCCGCGACTTTCCTGCGACAACACTCACGTATGCAAATCTGGCGTGCCAACTTCGGTAAATGTTTTATGCGATGAAGAATATTGGTATCTATTCCCACGGTAGTTAGCGGCCCCGGGGAATGTTCAGGAAATTCACGAAATGTAGCATTTTACTGTTATATGCTTTGAGGAAAATTCGATGGCGCATAGTGTAGGTTGAACGAGCCGAAGATTCGGGTTCGGTTTCCTCAAAATGATTCAAGCCTGGGTGTTCAGAGAGGCAACTGTTACCATTTGGTACACATGGCACAAGGTAATACCCTAGTTTGGAATCATTTACTTGGTAGGTATTGTGATTTATTCAGGTGGGTTCGATCCCCGCACAAAACAAACATGTGCGTTAACATGTCTGTATTTGGTCTGGGTGTTTATTATGTTTGTTTATCAATTGTCTATGACTCATAGTATAATCTTCGGCTTAGTTTGGGGCTAGGTGGCGATGTGTGGCACAATGTGGCATGTCTTGGATTATTTATATTTATTTATTTACCTACTCGTACTTTATAAAAAAATGTTGACTGTTTAAGCTCACTGCGCCAAAATGATGATTACTTGTGTAAACTTACAAAATTAATGTAATACGGGGAAAGATGTATATGTTGCAGTCAGAACCCTTATCCAGTCAAAAGTACTATTGACTAGCAAAATCAGTCAAAACTACTTTTGACCATATGCTTTGGTCAATAATACTTTTAACTGAAATAACAGTTAAAAGTACTTTTGCCCAATGGAGCCGGTTAAAAGTACTTTTGACTGGTTGTATCAGTCAAAACTCTTAAAATTGGTGGTCGATAAAATAACGACAAACGCACATAAATAAACTTTAATATTACTCATACCTATTCTCTTCTTCTCGAGACTAAAACTCTGAGATCACTCTATGTCTGGCGGTCAGCAAGTTTTCGTGCAGACAGGTATTCGCGAGACTCTTAAGCAGGTGTGCCATAGCTTTTGGAGCGACACCACATCCGCACCGATTGGCAAATGCGTCTAAAAAGCCTCACCTTGACAGATTGTACTTACAGCGGCCAACCTAAGTGCGCAGCCTGTCCAGAGTCTTCCACATTATATAGGTTAAGGTGTACCCCAGCAAGCTCTTTGAGGGTACAGTGAATGTGGCTGCACCCACCACACCTTTACGCCCCATTATGTGGATCACGCCCCCGCACTCACCACTCGGGACACAAAGAAGAGGTTCATACAAAGTGTCGTATGCTCTCCAGCGACGCCCGGGCCTGGGCGGGAGCGGCGTAGAGCGGGCGTCGCTGGAGACAGCGACAAGGACGGAGCATCCACTGACCCAGGCGTCACCTAAAGCGCATTAGACGGTGGCAACCGGGGTTTTTAGTGGGTATTCTCTGCTGACGTGGTGCGAGTCCCACATAACCTGCTACCCCCCCGGCCAGCGATCTTCTCATCTCCGCAAAACGACGATAGTGGAGCATCTCACAAAGAACTTTAAGAAATTTATGGTTCTCTGTTATATCTGCCACCTCCTGAAGCAGTTTCCTTATGTTGACTGTATCAAGCTGCGGATAGGTCAACAAAAATGGCCTGTAATCTGATTCGACTAGAACCCAACCTAGATATGCTGGGTGAGTTTTAGAATTTGACTGCAGCAAGACTAACCAGGTCTGATGTGAAATCGTTTATTATTCACTAGCTGTGCCGGCGGCGCCGCACTCTTGGATATCGGATTTCAAAAATAACGAACTTTCATAAAATGGTACCTACATTTTAAGTTAGACCTCTAGCAATACATTTCGCGTAATGCGCGATCAAACATGCAGATAAAAATTTCTCCCGTTTCCTACACACTTCCCGTCACTGCTCTGCTCCTATTGATTGTAGCGTAATGAAACGTATACTATAACCCAGCCACCACCCAACAAACTATGCCCAGGAGTATGAAAAATATTCGTACCAAGTTTCGTTAAAATCCGTCCAGTAGTTTTTGTTTCTATAACGAACATACAGACAGACAAAAAATTTACTGATTGCATTTTTGGCATCAGTATCGATCACTAATCGATAGTTATTTTGAAAAAATATTTCATGTACAGAATTTTCTTCTCTACAGATTTATTATAAGTATAAATAGAAGATAGAATAGAAGAAGATAGATAGTATAAAATGATTTCAAATTTATTAAAAAATCACTTTTGTATTTACATCTAACGAGTTAATATTACTTTTGACTGATGCTTTTTTGCAGTTAAAAATACTATTGACCAAGAGCGTCAGTTAAAAGTACTTTTGACCGCAAATTTGCAGTCAAAAGTATTAATAACCAATATTTTTCAGTCAAAACCGCTTTTGACCAACCTGTTCAGTCAAAAGTACTTTTGACTGATTTTGCTAGTCAATAGTACTTTTGACTGGTTAAGAGTTTTGACTGCAACATATACATTTCAATATAGAATTAGTTCATGCGATTGTCATACTCGTATTATGCACGCTAATTACATACTCGGTTTAAATTAATATCTGTAAACAAATACCATCCTATTTGAATAGTTCAATTGTATAAATTGTTATTAATTGAACAATTCTATCATTGTCGATTTACGGGCTTAAAATTTGTATTTACTAAAGTATTCAGTAACAGCGCGCTAATGATATTCTATAGGTATAGTCGTGTAATATTGATGGCAGCGCTAATACAAATATAATTCGTCCCTCATTTTATTGAAATCAATGATTCGTATAGTAATTAGCATTTCAAAAAAGATTCATTTTAAATTTTCCTTCCAATTGATTGCATTGCTACGAGCTTAAACTAAAGCGCTCGTAGCGAACTGCCTCCGTCGAGTTTAGTGGGTATTCTCCGCTATCCCCACATCACCCAAGTGTCCCGTACCCGCCCTGGTGCTTTGTAGGGCTCGACTAAAATAATTTTTATTCTTTTACATTTTACTTTGAATATGTCATATGAGACAGAAGTACATAATTAGATACACACATAGTATTATTTCCGAAGACTTTCATATTGACGTTCAATTGAGTTCCGTGTGGTTTCCAGATTTAGAATAGGACCATCCCGTCTCATCCGATGGATGTCGTAGAAGACGATTAACGGAATATCAGGAAACGGTCAGCAGCGTTGTTTACCCGGGTACAACTAGATAGTAGATATAGAGTAGGTACAGGAACTGCTGCGGACACCAAACCGTCTACCAACCTGCCTAAAATTACACGGAAAAAAAATAGGCGTGTGGAGCAAAAAGCAACGTTGTGGCAACCTTGCCCCCTGCGTGGCAGCCAGCTGGCCAAGTTGGGCGCGTGTTTGGTTGCCAACGGCGCCGCGCCGCACAAAGGATTAGCGCGGTATGGCCGCGGGATCGACAGCTATTGACCGCCACTGCGATGGCTAAACAAATATCACACCATAGATATCGCTTACATTGCATTGGTGCGATCCGGAATGAGTAGGTTAAGCGCTTGTGTTATGGAAGTTACAATTATGAATAATAAGTAGTAACCCAAGACATGTCCCGCTGGGCCACACAGCGCCATCTAGCCCCAAACTAAGCCGAAGCTTGTACTATGGGTACTAGACAACTGATAAACTTACCGACGATACTTCTTTTTAGGGTTCCGTAGCCAAATGGCAAAAACGGGTCCCTTATAAGATTCGTCATGTCTGTCTGTCCGTCCATATATCACAGCCAGTTTATTCCGAAACTACGAGTATAAGAGCTACATTATTGAAATTTAGTGCGTAGATGTATTCTGTAAACCGCATTAAGATTTTATAATAAAATCAGAAAAGAACCCAAAAATTTTTGATGTTCCCCATACATAGAACTGAAACTTACCTTACCTTAAATTTTTTTTCTTTCATCGTACCTGTGTGGGGTATCTATGGATAGGTATTTTAAAATGATGTTGAGGTTTCTAGGATATTTTTTTTCTAAACTGAATAGTTTGCGCGAGATATTCTTCCAATGTGGTAAAATGTGTAATGCATATATGGTTAAAATGTGTAATCGCGATATTTTTTGTAGATGACAGTATATTTTGCAAAGTCGTCGTCAATTATTTGTTACATCTGCGACACCCAGAATCAGCGAAAACTATTAGATTATTTTGTTATAAATTAATAGTTTTCGCTTGGCGCTACCAACACTGCAGGTACACGTGTAACGAACCAGCGGAGCGAGAGTGTGCGCCGATCGCGGCACAAATAAAATGTGTCCAATTAAATACTTTTGCGACAAGGCACGCGAGAGCCGGCCCGGGCTCCACAAAGCAATTTGTTCAAATATTTTGTTCCGTAGATAAATATTCTTTATTGCACACTATATAGACTGAACCTAGACATAGATAGCAGACATTTGTTGCTGTAATAATATCTACTTAGTTGATGGATTGGTTTGGTTTAGGTGTTTGTCCAGAATGGGGATTCGATAGTACTAGACAACGGATAAACTTATTTAGATACCTTTTTTTTGTAAATATTACATATTATACATAGCACCCAGACCTAACTTATGGAGCTCACGACCGCTTACCATCAGGTGGAGTGAGCTCATCCTGAAAGCCCTTCTTATAAAAAAAAAACGACCAATACAGACACATAGACAAACTATACGTCAAATGTTTGTCTTGAGTCGTCATTTAATCATCCTTTGAACCAGCGCATAAGTTCCAATCCAATCAAGTTCGCACATACATCACTGTACTTACACAAATCCTACGTTTGGGCGAGACCGTTTATACCTCACCGTACATTTACCAAATCAGTTCCGGTGTAAGCGCGATCCCGGCATGCTTTCTGGATGTGCGGATATTCCCATAAACGAGTGGCGTGTAAGTACCGAACCCTTCCGTGTTGTTTATCGGGCCCGGAGTAAGCCGAGGGGCGGGGCCGACTTAGAGAAGCGACTGGTTGGAGCGGTCAGCAACGGAAGTCGCTGAACACTTTAGTACATACCTGGTCAAAATAAGGGATTGGTCCGTTTCCAAATGATTTTCAAGGATCAATTGTATTGTAGATAAAGTGCTTAATGCCACCTGTCGTAAATCGTCTTCTCGAGGCCTTACAATAGAATGCAGTCTTTGAAAGGATAAAAAATAATAGTCATCATCAACAGCCTACCAAAGAGAACCTGAAGAGGCCGCAGTCCACTGGACAAAGGCCTGGGATGAGATGGGGTGGTCCTATCTAAGTACGATTATGGGTAAAGCCCTTTGGGTTCCCTTACCTTATCTTATTTCCAAAATCTTGGCCAATGTTGTGTACACCTGCTATTAATGCATAAAAACCCATGTACATAGAGGTAGGGCATAGCGAATCTTCGCTCGAATTGAGCTGCCCGACCGGGGAAGGACCTCCACCCTATAGAATACCGCAGCCAAATGACCTCCGGGTCGTGTTTCTTGTTTCTGCTGGTGAGTAGGGTTTCCGGAGCTCGTGGGGGTTAGGGTTGGGCCGGCATGGCAGTGGCAACTGACAGGTAACTAACTAGTTACTTGCCAGTTGTCACAGCGACTTGGGCTTCTCTTTCGCTTTCCATCAGGCGTTGGGAAGCCATTATGTCGAGCTACTATAAAACAAAAATGTACTTTTAAAAATTTTTAGGATGCTGTAGAGTTACCTAGTGTACCATAATAAATAAGCTATCTGCCCTCCAGTGCGTCACTCATCTAAGTGTATGCTAATCCGAGCGCTCGCGGGCATCATGCGCTGCCCACCCGGTTTCTTGTGAGAGGAAAAACTACCGTAGTAAGAAGTTTTGTGGAGCTGCTGACCCAGTCTTAATTCAAATTTGAATTTTTGTCTATTGGTTGATAAAACGAAATATTGCACCGTGGTCTCCCAAAACAGATTACCTGACCCAGAAAAAGTACCTAAACCCATTTGTTGGTACACCTGTATTACTTTTTCGCGTAAACGTGTTCTGTACAAAAATAATATCTGTGTAATCCATATAAATCCTAGTGACGCTCCTTTAGTCTAGAGCGACTAGATATTTGTTCGCAGCTCTCTCGTAAATCAATGAGGGGCAGTTCAAACAGCATCTTTATTGCGGACCCTTTGTTACGGACGCGTCTGTTGTAGTGATGCAGAGGTAGTCTATCGATAGTCAGACTATCGCATGACTATTGGTAGGGTTATCAATTGTATCGATACTATTGGTAGTATCGAATATATCGATAGTTTAGTTAAGAGCCAGGCAATATTATTAAAACTATCTTTAATATCGATTGGTGCAGACTATCGGTAGTTTACAATAGTATTATTTACAATACCAAACCTTTTTAGTAAAATGTTCTACATAGATCGATAGATTTTTTTTGCAAAGGCACACCCCTTTACAAAGAACGAATACAGCAAAACCACACAAATTGTTACGAACAGAACAAAAACAAGAAAATGGGTATGGGCATGTGTGCAACAACAATGCAAAAAGGTAATGGCTAATCTATCGATAGTTATCTGTATAATTTTTTATCTGTATGCTTAGACGCGCATCACGCAAAAACTACTGCGTGGAATTAAATGTGGTTTTCACCAATGTATTGCTAGAGGTCTAACTTAAAATGTAGGCACCGTTTTATTGAAATCCGTTATTTTTGAAACCCGATATCCACGCGTGGGACGTCGCTGGGACAGCTAGTAGTATAATAACACCATCGATAGGATTCCCATTTCAGATGAAATCTATCGATTGGGGAAATATCAATGGTTTCGCAACACTAGTCTGTTAGCGCCCGGCGCGAGTTAGAAAAAGCCGTTCGATAGAATCATAAACAGCGTTAGTTTGTTGTCTGACGAGGCGGTGGGGGGAGGCGGGGAGGGGAGAGTTAGCGATGGCGTTTCGGGGTAAACACGCTTTGTGTTCTGAGGGGAATAAAGAACAATATCTCACGCGATGTAACGACGATATCTCACTTGCAGGCGACACTCACACTTAGCCTCTAATGGGATCGGCGATGCGCCGCCTACACGGTTGGTAGTTCCTCCTTTAGTTTGCAAGTTTTAGTCAAACAAATAGTTATGTAACTTCTTTTTCCTAATGCACTGTTCGTAAGCTATGTTGTATTAGAGTATCTAAACATTCAAAGCTTGTTAAATTCGTCTCTTTACAAGTTCATATAATATTTCAGTTGCCCTGTTATAAGCCAAACATGACAATGATCAGTAAACAAAATTAATCGATGGTTTAATTACATTAATCTTGCAGGTAGTCATATCTATTATTTCTAATGCATTAACATTTACAATTTCTTTGTATAGGTAACTGCGATCGCCAACCCGCCTACCCAGCGTGGCGATTATAGGTATATCTTCCATAATGTTTGCCCTCAGTGGCGAACAACTGGAGAGGCCTATGTCCAGCAGAGGACTGCAAAATAGGCTATCTATCATTATTTAATTACTGTTCTTCATACTTTCAATAACATATCTGGCGACACACATGCACACATCCAACGCTACTTCCGATACGCAACCAACAACAGTCCTATTGTCTTTGACAAACCCTTTCCGAAGCCAAAGTGCGTCGCAAAGGATACGCGTTCCAAAACGTAGCGAGTTGGAACAAAACCCTCTGGAACACAACGCGGCCTTCGAGAGGCGACTCCGATTTCCACTCTCATTTTCTATGTCGAGTTTCGTTCGTTCATTTAGGGCCGGCGCTCACTGCCGGCATGGCATGGCCTGGCACGGCATGGGATGCTGGCATCACTTTTGTAAATTTCGTTTTTAAAATATCTTTGAAATAACCTAAGACATGCCACGCGGGGCCTCACATCGCCATCTAGAGAGGTAGGGCATAGCGAATCTTCGCTCGTATTGAGCTGCCCGTCCGGGGAACGACCTCCCCCCTATAGAATACCGCAGCCAAATGACCTCCGGGTCGTGTTTCTGTTGGTGAGTACTTTGGATGCCTTGTATCTTTGCTATATTTTATTTGAATGGAAAAAGGAATAATACTTATCTAATACATTTTTATGATCTAAAATACGGAGTAAATACAATGTAATTAGTTTGACCCCCAAAACACCCCTATTCTAAATTGATTGAAACAAGTACCAAAATAACTTGATTAGTGTAGGTACTTAATAAAATTTTGTCGTGTCATGTCATGCCTTGCCGGCGGTGGGTGCCGGCCTTTACCGAGCGAAGTGAGACTGTTATTAGGACGTAATTAAAACGACGCTCCTACAGATATCTCGTTTCGATATTAAGTGCAAGAGCGAGAGGTGACTTAAGTGCGAACGTCATTTCATTACGTACTCTTTGATAATATTGTATTGAGAAAATTTCTCTTAAGGAGTACTTATAAAGGCTTTCTGCTCATCGTGTATGTAAGTATACCTAATGTAGATAACCTACTCGTTTTACCCTTTTTTGACTTCAAAATAATCATTGATCATTGTCATAATCATCATCATCATGTCAAATGGCTTTCCTCTGCTTGAGTCCTCATAAGTCTATGTGAGTGAGTTTCTGGAGCTTACGCATTCCACCAGGAATACAACAGAGGGACAATCCGCCACAATACGTTTGCCGACGCGGTCTCCACTCCAGAACTCGTTTACCCCAACGGTTATCGGTTCTGCGGCTGATGTGGCCAGCCCACTGCCGCTTCAGCTTACTAATCCGGTGAGCTATGTCGATGACCTTGATTCTCTGCCGGATCAAGAGAAAAACATATCACTACATAGTAGGTATAAAACAAAGCCGCTTTTTCTGTCTGTCCCTATGTAGGTACACACACATAGATCTTTAAAAGTACGCAACGGATTTTGATGCAGTTTTTTTAATAGAGAGAGTGATTCAAGAGGAAGGTTCATTATGTATAATACCGAAGCGAAGCGAGAGAGGGTCGTTTTTTTCTTAGATTATGCAAGACGCGGCAGACCTGCAAATGTGATGCCTGATGGTAAGCAATCGACACCGCCCATGGACACCCGTAACAACTCAAACCGAGTTCTGGGGTCGCTGCCGGCCTTTTAAATAGAAGTCCGCTCGTTTCTTGAAGGCATGTTGTAGTCGCTAGTTATGAACCTTTATTTAAAGACATTTCTATGTGTAATTAGCGCTGTGAGCATTTTACACTTCACTTGTTGCCTAACAGTGTGCATTCTAGAACTTTTCCGCGCCAACGGCTATCAGTTATTCTGGCTACGTCGCTTCTTGTTGCCACCCAAGAGTATTTCTAACAAAGTTATTTTATGTATGTGCTTGCTCTCTACAGAAATTTTAGTTGAGGATTTTCCTTTATTTTATATTCCGGATTTTTCGCTAGTATTTTGTACATGTAAGGTTTTCGTTGGAAATATGTCAAGGTTAACAAAAGGCGAAAGGAACTTTTGTAATTTGCCTGAGGTAAGGAGACGGCCTCAGTAATTTTAATCATCAACAAGTTTATATTCATATTAGTTACAAGGGCATCCCTTAGATTCAGTTAGAGAGTCAGTTGTCTAGTACCCACAGTAGAAGCGTCGGCTTAGTTAGGCGTTGTTTGGCTGAGCGGGGCATGTTTTGCGTTATTTATGGAGATGAGGTCTCCAACTCCAATATAATAAAGAATAAAGTAAAACATATATTTAGATGAAGAGTGGTACGTGCGCGGGTCTCACTCGCACTTGGCCGGTTTTTAAATTCTTAAAGATAAAGATCAATTTATTTACCAAAACATGTGTGTTCTTTTTAAACATATATTCTTATTTTGTATCTACAATACAATAAAAGGCTAACCTTATCATTTAAATACGTATATAATTGTACGTATATAATTGTAGCTGGTTGCCGACTAGATGTTAATAGCAATTCGGGCTCAGCATTTGTTGTTTGTTAAACAATTCGAACACAGTCTATTCCGAGCCGCAGTTCGCAATAGACGGTAATAGGTATTAATTAGCTGAACACCAACAATTTACAAGTTAAGCCCGGTAAGTTAATTAACACTCGACTGTCCTATAAATAGCACGAGCTCTCAACATTAGGCGTGACTATGAATGCCGGGTGAGAGTCCTTGTAGGAGGGCGTCAATCGTAAAGAGAAAGAACATAAGGAAGGAGTAGGTCGTATGTAACTCCTTGCTTGATCTATGAGGGAAAAACTGCGGAGTGTATGGGACTCACACCGCCCACGAGAAATAGAAGGGAAGCACACTACCTCAAGATGGTGGGGAAGTAGGGAATACCCACTAAAAACGCCGGTCCCTTCGTCTTACATACTTTTTTTTATAAGTAAATACATAACAAACTCCCATACAAACAGACATATTCATGCACAAAAATGCTTGCACTGTGCGCTGATCGAACCCACGACCTTGGTTCAAAGGCAGAGGTTACTACCAAATGAGCCATCTGGCCAGTCATCATAGAAGCATCATAGAAGTCAGATCAATTGGTAGAGACCCCTGCCTTCTGAGCCAAGAGTCGTGGGTTCAATTCCCACCCGGGACAAACATTCGTGTGATGAACACTTGTGTTTGTTCCGTGTCTGGGTGTTTATATTTGTATTTAAGTATTTATTTGTGGTACCTTCGTTGTTCTGATACCCATAACACAAGTGCTTAAGCTACTTACTTTGGGTTAGAGCAATGCATTAAAAAATAAATAAAAATAAAATCAGAAAAAAAAACAGAACAATTAATTAATCGTTTTATGATAACATTGTATGTATTTCGTTAAACAACAGGTGGATAGGTGAATATAATAAATTGGCAGCGAGATTCTATCTTTCGAGATTGTACGTACTGTCTCCTTGAAACGAACAAACTAAACCAACACGACACGACAGAACAGACTTTACACGGAACCAACTTAACGAACCTTACACAACGGACGTCGACGAAATATCCCGAGTTTGATCCAATTATCGAGTTCGGTGTAACTAGCCACCCCCCTACCCCCAACCGGAAAACAAAATCTTTAAAAGTCCCAGCTACCGATGTTCCTTTATCCGCACTATCGATTAGCGTTGCCAATCGATATTCAGTAATCGGTAGTTTATCGACACTATCGCTAGCTTAAAACCAGACATTCTATCGAATGAAAACAATACTATGTAGATACGGCTTATTTACGGTAAAAAGCCATAGCAATGAATTTACCAATCATCAGCTTATCGCAGTCCACTGCTGGACATAGGCCTCTCCAGTTGTTGGCCACTTAGGGAAAACATCTGGAGGATATACCCATAATCGCCACGGTAGGCATTCGGGTTGGCGATCGCAGGGCGTAGCTTCTCGCTCTGGTGACGCTGCTGCCCGTCATCGTTCTGTGGTATTTAGTTACGCCTTCAATTGATGATGACGGTATCGTCAGCAGTCTGTTGCCAGCGCCTCGTTTGTTATTCGGCAAGATGCACCACGGGCAGGTGAGGCTTGGAGCGAGATGATGATAGGCCGCTCCCTTACATTCCTCTATATACATAGAGATAGCTAGATAGATCCCTCTATAGATACAAATAAATCAAACAATCCGATCGGGCAACTTGGTACAGTTCGGCTACACTACTATATGTGGCGGGCTCCTCCGCCCGAGGCCAAACCTTGCTTTATCATCGATCTGAGGACTCGTCATTATCTGTAGGACGGATTCCGCGTTACGGCCCGAATCTTGTACGACATTCAGAGATTTCCGGACTCGGACGATTCGTTTTATGGCGCGCGGACGCGACGGAAGGGTTTCGGAATGCGCCCGCGTACCGAGGCGGCCGGAATAAATCTGGCCGTGTACCTTTTCTTATAATAAGATAAGAATGTTTATTATTGGACCCTGTTCGGTTAGCCGGGGTATACGGTCAATGCAAGCCTACCATTGTTCAAGTTTATCTACGAGTACTAGTAGATATACATATTATGTAGTATGCACTTACTCACTGTCTAAGTCCATAGAGTAGATACTATCATTAAAATCGGAATAATCCAAATATGTATGGTAAATTACGGACAAATCTTTTTGAAAACGGTACGAAGTCTTGCGTATTTTAAAATGAGGGTTTAGTGCATAATCCATGCATAGATTTCACTATTACAAAGGCATAGTTTTATGGCCCAAATTCCAAGAACTCACACGCGTTATAGTCATAACGTAGGCACATAAAGTAGGCACTTTCCTTGTAGGAACGGCCAAACTATGGAACTCCTTACCGGACTCTTTGTTTGCCGAGACATAGGTATAATCTTCAAGTGTTCAAGGCGAGAGTGAATCGGCATTCTCTGAGTAAGCGTGCTTCAATGTAGGCTTCAATATCTATAATATATCTTTGTGTCTAGTGTTTGGCACGCAATAAAGAATAATCTATGTATCTTTTGTGTTCAGTCAAAAATATTATATAAATCCACTCTGAAATAGATTATGTAATCGTTCCAAAGCCACCCGTTTGCCGTAACTATCGCCGAAGTCATAACATTACCGCGTTTGTGTGTGCCGAACTTGTGCTCAACAAACTTGTTTTGCGGTTTTTCCGGGACACTTGTTTGGACCCGGGTACGGATCACTCCGTTGTTTTGAAAATAAATACTTATATAAAATTAATTCTAGTAATGTAGGTATTATTATATTCAACACGAACTAGCTTAAAACTTTTTAATTAACATGCAGAAAGGTTTTCCTTATTCATCATCGAAGACGTCCGCTATTGGACATAGCCTCTTTCATGCGTTTATTCCCGCTGTCCCCCACTATTTAAAAGAGGTAGGGCATAGCGAATCTTTGCTCGAATTGAGCCGCCCGTCCCATGAAGGACCTCGGCCCTATAGGATAAGGCTGCCAAATGAAGGTGGGGGGTTAGGGTTGAGCCGGCATGGCGGTGGCAACTGACCAGTTACTTGCCCGTTGTTACAGCGACTTAGGCTTCTCTTTCGCTTGCCATCAGGCGTAGGCAGGCTACTATGTCGAGCTACTATAAAAAAATTATAATACTAATCGTGTGTGTATGTTATGGACCAAGTGATTAATGCGGGCATTATTTATAATGCTAGGGCATTATGAATAATGTCAAGTTTTACTGGGCAAAGTGATAATTACTATCTAAACTTCATTATTTATCACATTGGCCGGTCATTATTGTATTGCTACTTGGCAATTAGGCAATTTGATAATAAAGCAAAGGGGAGGGACGCACGCGTAACTAATCACTTACTTATTCGGAGATCGATGTATCCGTTAATGTTTTTTTTAACCGACTTCGAAAAAGGAGGAGATTCTCAATTCGTCTGTATGTATATTTTTTATGTATGTTCACCGATATTGATGGGCGCCAAAAATTTTTTATTTGTTCAACAGATGACACTTCCGAGGTGGTCCTATTATCACCAAGTCAGGATTGTTTTGATTGAGTCCGAAAGTTGTATGCTCATATGATGATTTTGTTACGTAATCATATCCTATTCAGGCATTTGCTTCCGGGCGTCAACATCTGGTGCTGATGATGAAGCCATAGAAGTCCTTAAGGGTTAGGAGTTAGGGGACAGCACTGCCATTGGTCGATGGGAACTAGGTAATAGTATGTACTTATTCAGGGCTAATATTGCAGCTGATTTGATAAGTCATTTGCTTGATTCTAGATCGCAAAGTCTTCACTTGACTTAAAGCAAAATGTTTCTTTCCTAAGTAAAACTCTTAAGGACATTAACTAGCCTTTATTCAAGTTCACAACACATTAACGCAACTAAAAATCGAGTAACAAAATGCCTTAAAAAAAAATAAACAACATTGGGTTGCAACCACGTGCAACATTATTATGTTCTTAAAGCGAACAGGTATACATAATTTGGAAACTTAGTAATAGAGTTCCATTTTACACCCTTTAGGTACGGAACCCTTATAAAAATGAAAAGGCAAACGTCCGTTATCTCCCACCAATAGCCCAGTTATCCTGTACACAGGACCTCTGTCAATTAAATAACCCTATAATTTAGTTCCCATCATTATGCAATAGTGCTGCATTTGCCGAGTAGGTATTACTACTGAGTGCGTCAACTTGGACCAGTCAGAAGTAATGTCTGGCCTGTGTATCACATACATTTATTATATTATCTCAGGAGTGGATGGGCTTGTACCTCCACGCAAGCCTTACAGAGGATCAGGAGACTGCGAAATTGTTATAAAATATGTTTTTATTACTCTGCCCAAAGGGTGATAAACAATATTTATAATGCCCGATCAATTTGATTATTTTAATAATGATTATCAAATTGCCCTCTCATATTGGCCATTTATCAGAATGCCCGGGCATTATATATAATGCTACATTTATCACTTGGTCCATAACATGTACATTACCGAATACGATTCTGGTATGGTGTGTGGTGTGTGATACCAATTCGTCTCTTGTTGCAGATGCATCGGCCGTCGAGATGAGCGCGCGCGGCCCGCCCCCGCCCCGCGCCTCTGTCTGTCTCGCTCGCGCGCGCCTCGCTGTCCCCCCTCTGTCCCCCCTCACGCACCCCCGCCCGCGCCCGCGCCATGCCGCGCGCTGATTGGCTGACGCGCCGGACGGTGCGCGCGCGCCGCCTTCTGTCCTCACTTCTCTACTTCGTGTTTCTTATTGGTGAGTCCATTTTTGTTATTAACTTTTTACAAAAGGGACTGTTTTTATGGATTTGTTGAGATGTTTTATCTTCCAGAAACGTAAATATCGAAGAATTTTTAAATAGTTTAGATTGATAAGATATCCGATGTGTAGGTACGGATGACATTACGTTGAAAATCTGTTATCGTGATAGAGACTGATGTGTTTACTTACTTTGAATGACGAATTTATTGAAATGTACGGAATATAAGTAGGGCTTTTTCCTGAATTAAACAAATTTATTTTTTTATTTATTTAGGACTAGTAGAAAATTCGATTGTTGTAATATCTTTACGAGATAGCCTTTTTCTTAAACAATATTTTGTTATAATATGGACTGTGTTTAATGGCATTTGCCACAATCAAAAAGTACCACAAAAGTTAAGTAACACACATGAATCTAACCGGAGTGACCCCAATTACGTAAGAAGGAAATCTACTCCCATCGGGCTACGCTCCGGAGGCAGCTCGCAGGCAAATTTAAATTTAAATGAACATTACATAATCCTGTCGTATCCTATTTAAATAAATCAGGCATTAACCGCTACACTATTACGCGGGAGTCGTTGCGTTCGGCCGCGCCGAGTCGCGCCGGAGCCGGAACCAATTAGAATCGGAATTCCCGGGTGAATCGGGTCGCGCCAGTGCCGCCGATGGCAGCGAGGCGACTGCTATGTGAGAGAACCAATGCATGGCAATATACTTAGTTCTTAACAGTATTCGTAAACAAAGAAGCAGTGGAAGTAAAACTGAAGATTAGCGACACGTTTGCATTGCTGTTGTGATTAACAGCGACCTATATTAGCGGCGTATAGACGAATTATTTATTAGTCCTTAACGAACAAAGATCTTTATTATTTATATTTTCTTTTCTCACTTTCGTGAGTCTTTCGACTACGTGAATTACGAATACGAACGGCTAAACTATGGAACTCTTTGCCATGCTCGTTATTCCCCGAGACGTACAATCTTCCGATGTTCAAGGCGAGAGTGAACCCGTTTTTGATGGGTGAGCGCGCTCCATCGTGGACTGTAATATCGCTTACCATCAAGTAAATTGCAGTCAAGCGCAAACCTATATCGCATGAAAAAAAAAAACATATTTTTTGCATTTAATATCCATACATCAGGTAGGTATGTATATTTGTTATTTAGACTTTCGCAATTGTCTAGTCTATGGTGTGTGAAATGTCTCCAGTCAGTCAGTCAACATCACACACACAGTGCAAGAGAAAGGGAAAGCTTACTTCATCATCATAATTTCAGCCCACATCCATCCATTGCTGAGTATAGGTCTCTTCTTTCAACCGCCACTTCACGATACCGTTATTTCCGACCATCGGGCGACTGGTCTACCATCAGATCTTACTTTTTTTAATAAGAAGAGCGTTCAGGATGACCTCACTCCACCTGATGGTAAGCGGACGTGAGGTCCAAAAGTTAGGTGTCGACCTATACCAAACCGACAATAGAACAAACCCATTGCGCCTGTCGCCCTCACCCTGAAGGCCCACTGAGATGCCGTTTCACGCCTACTTAAACAGTGCAAATGTTCCAACATCATAAATGTTGCTATACCCTTACATAATCTATGTTGTATTAGTTAGTAAGTATACCTTGTATGTACACTATCTATGAACATGGTGCAATAAATATATTCTAAATATTATGTATATTCTATTCGCATCTTCGCCCTAGCTGCCATTCACATAATGCCCAATACTTTAGTTCAATCAGAATTTATTTGCAATACGAATTTAAGTAAGTTTCTTCACTGGAAGTCAAGCGACTTCACTGTGCCGCCGTAGGGAGGAGGGACAGAGGGTTTTAATAAGTACTCCGATCAACGGCTACTGCGGACGGTGTGAGGCGATTGTGTACAATCACTTGGCATTTTTAATTATCTACAAATGCATGTTACTACTTATAGAGATTTCAGCTTCTTGAATAAATACATATATCACACCACATCACAGTCATACATTGCTTCGATCCCAAAGTAAGTAGCTTAAGCACTTGTGTTATGGGTATCAGAACAACTAAGGTACCATACATCAATACAAATGTAAACACGATCTAGGTATATCTACCTATATATTTCCAAAAAAAAAGTTAAAAAAAAAGTATCTACGTAAGTTTATCAGTTGTCTTGTCTAGTACCCATAGTACAACCATGGCTCACATTACGTCCTACCCGGCATGCCCTTTCTCTTGCACAAGCGATGAGCTTATGTTCGTCACAGGAGATGCGGTTCGTGTGGCTGAATACTGGTCAGAAATTATTTAGATTGCCATCGACACGCTACGAAGAAGAAGCTTACAAGCTTCGGCTTAGTTTGGGAATAGATGGCGCTGTAAGGTCATGTCACGCCACTAACAAATGATTGATTTGTTTAGGTAGTCCTTTGTTGCACTGATTTGGGCTTCCCTTTCGCTTTTCATCAGGGGAAGCCAATATGCGTTCTCCCTATGTATATTTAAAAAAAAACATCGTGAGAAAACGAAACAAAGCCGAGCAGACAAAAGGCCGAGCCAATTGCTCTCGCTCCGATATTGGGCGCGACTCAAAGGGCCTGAGAGACGAAACGAACCGCTGCGAGGGAAACGAAACAGGAAAACACGCCACTCTGCCGCGGAAATAAACGTTGGGTTCTATCAGCCTGTTGTAGGTGGCGCCGTTACGTGTAAGGCGATCGCTTGAAGGCCGTACGACCTATATACTATGGAATTCCTTGCCGAAATCCTTGTTCCCCGAGACAGACTATCTTCAAGCGTTCAAGGCAAGGGTGAATCGGTAGTTAGCACGCTCCATCGCAGGCTTCAATATCACTTAACATCAGGTGAATTGTGGTTAAGCGCAAATTCATAATCTATAGAAAAAAATCTGTAAACCTCGGTGTTGTGATTTTAAGTGAAAACGTAAAACATGCGGAGGTCCCAAGTTCGATTTAAAAGTCGAGAGATGAGAGTCTGTGGTGTTCTAGAAAATGGTTCTACACTCCGTTTTTTAGCATTAGAAATTGTGTAAACAATACCGGTATAGCAGTCACAATTGAAGGCTTTGAACCACAGGCCGATGGCTATGGATAGCTCACTCGTCTGTCCAGCGTGGCGATTATGGGTAAAACCTCCAGGTATATTATACGTATGAATCTTCCTCTTGTATCACTCTATCTATTGAAAAAAACCGCATTAAAATCCGTTGCGTAGTTTTGAGGATATAAGCATACATAGGGACAGACAGAAAGAGCGATTGTTTTATACTACGCAGTGATGCATTATGTACTTACAGCTTGTCGTGTTGGTCTAAATGTATTTCCAAGCGCTAGTTTCATGGCATCGATGGCTATTTTATACTTGATACATTCGCGTGCCCCCTTCCTAATCCCCCCCTCCCCCCACGCACACACATCGGCCCCTTAATTCCGCCGCTATCGCTCCGGGCTCTTTACGGCCTTCTGGAGATCGGCTCATCGCAGATACGGCTCCCAACGATATACTTATGGCTTGTCTATTCAAATGCAGCTAACCTATACGTCCTTCAGTATGTTTACAAATTATTTGTAACGTTATTATGTACTAGCTGATCCGGCGTACTTAGTGTCGCCTTGTATGCTAGGTCAACAGGCACATTAGGACAAACCCACCGCGCCTGTCGCCCTCACCCTGAAGGCCCACTGAGATGCCTTTTTACTCCCCGCCTAAAGAACCCAGGATTGTTAGAGGAAGGAAATACAAGGGCATTCCATGACACGGAGCAAGAACGAGGAACTAAACTTCTTGTTGCGCGCCACTACGAGTATTGTCTGTATGTTTTTTTTTTTGTAATTTTAATGTTACAGAAAACTTGTCCTAACAATAACGAATACATAAAACAAAGACTCTTCGAATTTGGTGCATTCTTTCGAAAGTTATGGGCATACGTAGATACATTTCGAAGGTTCATCATCAAGCTATTGCAGTCCACTGCTGGACACAGGCCTCTCCAGCTGTTCGCCACTTAGGCCAATCATCTGTAGGATTTACCCATATTCGCCTCGCTGGGCAGGCGGGTTGGCGAGCCCAGGACGTAGCTACTCATATTAAACCAAACTGGTCTACAAAAAACACTATTCGGTACCAGAACGCCCGCTACAAGACCATTTGCTTGGTCTCAAACACCGTTATTGTACTACCCATTTCAGTGCCATTCTGTTTCAGAGAAATGGCATTATTATACCATTGTCCCGAAATACAGAAATGCTTGCAAAATTTAAATTTCTCGCAGAAACTGTAGTTATAGTGGTACTTTACTTAGATAGACGTTCAAGTGAGCACCACACGAACACACAATCTCGGTGAGGTGACTACTATATCTACTACATTATGTATTATTGCATTTCACCAACTGAACCGGATAGTAAAGTATCGTAATTTGGAACTCTGGATTTCGGTATCTGGGTGATCAGATACCGAAATGCAGAGTTCCAAATTACTATATCAAATCCAGCTTTGATTACACCCGATCCCTACAAATGCCCGCAAACCAAAGTCTGAATACAAAACACTCGAAACATAGCACTAAATACGTAGACACTATGACTCACTATGAAAACCACAAATGTTGTTTTGCAAACGACATGACATGTCAGGAATTGGTGCAAAGCTACGGAACTCTTTTTTATCAGAGGCCGTGTTCCCCCCATAGATATCATTTTTAGATATTCAAGGCGAGAGTGAATAGGTTTTCCCATCGTATGCTGTAACGTCGCTTATGATCAGGTGAGTTAGGGTCAAGCACCACCCATTTAATTATAATACGAGTATAAGGTGGTTGTCTTCTTGACGAAAAGTTCATAAGTTTGAAAAAGTTCAAACTTTTCACAGTAATTATTATCGGCCACTATTGACAGATGCTTAGAGCATTAATCCTAAAGTGCAGACCATTCGAAGATTCTAGTCTCCACTCAGTCAGACGGTTCTATTTATGAACCTAACTTTTCTGAATTGCCTCGAATTTGTGTCCGGGAGATAGTTATCATCTAGTAATCATAGGATTAACATCATAGGAATCTTTGTTCTATAACTAAGGAAAACCTCTATTTGAGAGGATTCGTATTTATGGATTAGTAGTACCAGGTTTTTGCTATAATACGCACATGGAAATTCAAATTCCTTTATACCGAGCGACGCCCCAAATTAACTTCTTGCGAATTATCGAGGTTCTACATAGCACTGAATGTCGACATTTAAAACATTGATAACTCTCGTATTTGACGAGCGAATCAAAATCCATTAGTCAAATAGTAATTAACATAACAACGCGGCGGTACACTTGGCGCTTTGTCTCGCGGCTACCGGCAGACGCAATCGATACGCAATCCCGCGCCGGGCCGCGAGATCGGCGAGCGAGCGAGAGAAAGAGCGAACTGGCAAGCTAGCTAGGGGGCAGTCGGACAAATATAAATAAATAACCCAAGATATGTCACCTGGGCACATTAACTATGCAGATACTTAGGGTGAAAGAGCGTACGGGGAAGCGAGCGAGCGGGCGGACGAAGGAACACAAGCGAGCGGACGAGTCCTACGAATTGCCGAATTCATCCGTTCACTCTTCCGGCTGCTCGCTGTTCCGCCCGCTCACCCTTTGTCCGTTCGCACATCCGCTTGCTCGCCCTTTCGCCTGTTCACTCCTCCGCTCGCTCGCCCTTTCATCCGTTCACTCTTTCACTCGCTCGCCCATTCGCCCGTTCACTCTTCCGCCTGCTCACCCATTCATTCGTTCGCCCGCTCGCTGTTTCGACCGTTCGCTCTTCCGCCCATTCGCTCTTCCGCCCATTCGCTCTTCCGCCCGCTCGCTCATCCGCTCATGCGCCCGCCGCCGGCGCGGCCCGAGCCCACGGCGGCGACAACCGCGTACAATCCGCAGCGGAATGCGAAAATATCGCCGCTCACTCCCGACGGTATTACGCGGAATCGCAGCTTTTAATTCTGATTATTTTACGTATTTATTTTCCTCCGTACGCGTGTCCTTTTCATTTTAACTTTTTAAATGGTGTCGAATAAAGAGGAAATCTGTATTGTGCTGAACATATTATTTTAACGCTTTGTTTAACAAATAACCTTGTTAATTGCGTGCCAATTATAAATATTCCTTTGTTAATTTAACAATGTTCTCTGAATGAACAACCGCTTTCAACGGCTTCCACGCCGCGTTACTTCAAGTAATGTGGAGATGGAAATGCAATGCAACCACCACGAAATGTCTTAATGGAGTAGGTTTCGTACCAAACGTAATTGCAGAAAGTGATTATTTTGTTAGAGAAAGGCTTTCAATTAAATTGAATCACTCGTAGTTTCGTTTAAACTATTTTTAATACTTAAATGAAACTACACGTTTTTCAAAGTTCTTCTTTTCAAAAAGGCTTTTCACGTGTATTTTTTATTTCCATTTAAATAAGTAGGTATTTTATTTCTGGCATTGTCGCTGTAACGCATTCACGTGACATGTTTTTCGTGTTGCCGGGGAAAACATGTGCCAAGTGAGACTTTGCTCGTCCCGTTACTTAATGAATGTGACTAACACGCATATCTCATCATCATCCTCATCTCATTCATATTATGCCTCATCAGGCCTCTCCAATTATTCACCACTTAGGGCACACATCTGGAGGATGCCCTCCAAATGGCGATTATGGGTATACACCCATAATCGCCACGCTGGGCAGGCGGGTTGGCGATCGCAGGGCGTAACTTCCCGCTCCGGTGATGCTGCTGCCCGTCACCGGCCTGTGGTATTTAGCTACGCCTTCATTTGTAATGATTATACCGCCACCAGTCTGATGCCAGCGCCGCGTTTGTTATTCGGAAGGATGCACCACGGGCAGGTGAGGTTGGTATGGAGCGAAAAGATGATAGGTCGCTCCCTTACATCCCATAGGCGTATCTAGTTTATAGTAATTAAAAGTATTGTTTAATTTTACTTATCTCTGTCAATAATCGTTGAGCCGGCATCTTTCTCCCAGCCACCGAGACTCCGCGCCCCAATAATGAATCAATATATTGATTATAGATAATATTGATTATAGATGGCGCTAGTGCCACGATCAACATCGTATCCACATATAATAATCTTTTAAAAATATCTAAAGTGAAAGTAAATCAATTATTGAGTGTTTACTATATTGAGCAATATACAAAGTGACTACACAAGTGTTATCCAAACAAAATACTTCTATATAACAATAATATTGTGAAGTGAACTGTGCAAACCCTGTTGAGAACATTATCACTGAAAGAAATAAAAAAGTGCTACAGATTAAGAACTAACACTAATATGTGAAGTAATAAATAACATGAATTACTGACTATAATACGTCTGGAATAAGTTTTTTACGAAAATAGTGATTTGTGGTACGTTATTATTCAAACAAGAATAAACACAAATCAGCTGACCAATCAGCTGTATGCGTTTGTGGACTTCGCCGCTACTCGACGATAGATGGAGCTATACATAACGCCATCTATCGGTGTTCATGATAACTACCAACTGTGCGGATAGTTTGCTAGTTCGCTCCGAGTGCTATCTACTGTTTTGGGTAAAAGTAGATGCCACTACTGTCTGCCACTAGATGTCGCACTTAGTTATAAAAAGACAGGTGCTATTTATATCAACGCAATATGGGCATGAAATGTAAACAATGTGATGAACTGGTGAACAAGAAAAGTAATATTTTACATTGCAATACATGTAAACAAACGTACCATATTGAATGTACTAACGTGTCGGAGAAAAGATATTACTTGATGACTAAAGAGAATAAAAAAAACTGGAAATGTGGACAATGTCATATGAGGGCGCAAAATGTTGTATGCACAATAAATGTATCTACAAATAACTCGTTTGATACGCTTTCCGATGAAGATACCTCAGACTTCATGTCTTTGTCCCAATCCACAACACGAAATGGTAGTTGCCCGGATCTACGAAAATTGAATATGGAGGAAAGAATAAATGAATTAGAAAAAAAAAATGCTCGCTTGCAAAAAAAATTAGAAAATGCTGAAAATGAAATTGAGAACCTACTAACAGAAAACTCAAAATTAACTAAATTACTCTCTAAAAACGAGACAAAGAATAAAATTCTTAGAGACATATGTAACTCCAGTACAAAAAAGAATATAACCTTGAGAAAAAAAGAAAAAAAATTGAATAAGACCAAACTTAATTTTTCGCAAGATTTGAACAGTGATGCGAGTGACAGCTCTGCTTTGACACCTCAATCCCATGGAGAAACTTTAATTGGGTCATCCCAGAACACCCAGACGTTACACACACATGTTGGCAATAAACAAACAAAACGAAATCTAATAATAATAAGCAGCAACAGAACCAACAATATACTACACATCATAGAGAATGATCGCAACCTTTACAATAAATTTCAAATATTTCACCACCTATGTCCTGGTGGTGGCATCTTATACCTGCTTAAAATTTTGGAACAAGAGACTAAGTATATGACGAGGGATGACTGCTGTGTTCTTATGATTGGCGAACAGGACTTTAAAAAATCAGAAGATTACATTATGATTGTAAAAAATATTAGAAATAGCTTGACCCAAATAAAAAATACGAATATTGTCATAAGTAGTCCTACGTATATATGTGGCTTGGAGTTGTACAATTGTAGAGTGGAACTGTTTAACTCATTGTTATGTCTTGACTTACACACACATAACTATGCCCATCTTCATGATAGTAACTTGTCGCTAACGTTGAATATGTTTTCTTTCTATACAGGTAAACTAAACAATTTGGGTATGAAGGATGTATTGAGGGGTATACGAGACTTGCTAGATTGGATGGATAAAAATAATGTCGCTAGTCAGGAAGTAGGTTCTCCTCCTGGTTCTACCAACGAAACCCCAAATGATCAATTGTTTTTTCGATCAAGCACTAACATTTAGATTATTACATCAAAACGTGGCAGGTTTGCTATCAAAATCAAATATCTTAGAGATAGCGTTAGCTGATCTAAAACTAATAAATATTGATTTTGACCTATTATGTATTACGGAAACATTCCTGCTGTCTGGACATGAGAGTAACTTTAAAATAAATAATTATCAAATGGCATCTTATTATTCTCGGACATACCAGAAACGTGGTGGAGTATGTATTTTATGTAAAAAAGGACTTTTAGTTAATGATTTTAGACTTGTAAAAAAATTTGCTACCGATAAACACTTTGAATGTTGTGGTGTAGAGATACCAGAACATAGCCTAATAGTCATATGTGTATATAGAACACCTGACTCCGACTATCAGATCTTTCTTGATAACATGTCCAATATATTACACAAAATTAAAAATAATAAAAAAATTATAATAATAGGGGACATAAATGTTAACACTTTGTTGAATAATCCTAAGACTGAATCTCTGAAATGTATGATGCTTAATTATAATATGAAATTACACATAACGGAGCCAACTAGGAAAAATACTTGCATAGATCACATTATTAGCAATATTGAAAGTGCAGTAGGGAATTTAATACACTTGGACATCTCTGATCACAATACGGCTCAGGTTCTTACTTTTCCCGTCTCTCAGAAAAAACTTCACCCGTCGTATACTTTTGTACAAAATAGAGAATACAGTGAAGAAAACATTAAACTTTTTCGAGATTACCTAACACAACTTACTTTCTCAGAAGTATACACACTTACATGTGCAGATGAAGCGTATAATTCTTTCTTTCAAACCTTTTCAGAACTTTATGCGCTGTGTTTTCCACTAAAATATAATAAAATTAGTAATATGTCTAAAACACCAAGGTGGATTACGAAAGGATTAAGGAAAAGTTGTAACACTAAAAGAAAAATGAGATATAAATTCATGTCAAATAAAACATTGAAAAATAAATTAGAGTATCAAAATTATAGCAAGCTACTTAAAAAATGTGTAATATTGTCCCGAAAGCTGGCAAATAATAAATATATAGTTGGCAGTAAAAATAAATGTAAAGCTGCATGGAATTTGATGAAAAGCTCAAATAATAGGATCGACAATACAGATTATATTGAAAATATAACTGTGGACGGGAAAGTTTTTAGTGATCCTCTAGAAGTAGCGGAACAATTTAATAAGCACTATGCAGAAAATAACTCTAATACATTAGGAAATATACACCTCATGTCTAGGGACAAATTGTGCAACTCTATATATCTGACACCTTGTGATGAAGCTGAAGTTAAAACATGTATAATGTCATTAAATAATACAAAATCAGAGGGATATGACAACGTTTGCACTAAAGTTTTAAAAAAATGCGCATCGGAACTATGTCCCATCTTAACTTATCTCATTAATTTATCTTTTACAACAGGTACATTTCCATCTAAATTGAAAATATCAATTGTAAAACCCATATTCAAAAGAGGTGATAAAATGGATATTGGGAATTACCGACCAATTACATTAGTACCCGTAATATCAAAGATTTTCGAAAAAATTATACATAAAAGAATAATAAGCTTTTTTGAAACCTTCAAAGTCTTAAAACCAGAGCAACATGGTTTTCAAAAAATGAAATCTACTACAACAGCTATGTTTGAACTAGTGGCCGGAATCATAGACAATATTGATGATAAAATGCCATGCGTAGTAATGTTTTACGATATGTCAAAGGCTTTCGACTGTGTATCTCATGAACTACTAATATCTAAACTGGAATTTTATGGTATACGTGGACCAGCTTTAAGCTTAATTACAAGTTACTTAAGTAATCGAGTGCAATGTGTAGAGGTCGCAAAATGTGACCCAAAAGGCCATTGTCACAAATATAAATCTCACTATTTACATCATAACCTAGGAGTTCCTCAAGGAAGCGTACTAGGGCCATTGCTATTTTTAATCTACGTAAATGACTTGCCAAATATAATAAATCATAAATGTATAATGTACGCTGACGATATTTCTATTATAATCAAAATGAATCGCTCTATTAATTACGAATATGACATAAATGAATCTGTATATAAAGTGATCGAATGGCTACGTGACAATAACCTTAAGACGAATGTGAACAAGACTAAATTCATAGAATTTTTAAGTAAGGGGAAAAAGACCCAAAACTATAATATATATTACAAGGATGAAAAAATTGACTCTGTAACAGAAATCAATTTCCTTGGACTTCACATTGACCAGCATTGCAATTGGAAAGCACATTTAAATAACTTATGTACTAAAGTAAACAGATTTGTGTATGTGTTACGCCGCATCAGACAGACTATTGGTCTCTCGGCGGCCCTAACTGCTTATCACGGCTATGTTTCTTCTGTACTGAGATATGGAATCATTATATGGGGGAACTCAACAGAGGCTGAGCGTGTTCTTTTGGCTCAAAAGAAGTGTATACGAGCTATATGTTGTGCAGGTCCTCGAGAGTCTTGTAGGCCCCTCTTTCTCAAACTTCGCTTACTACCCTTGACATGCTTGTATATTTTAGAAATTTGCATCTTCGTAAAAAAGCATATTCATCTGTTCAAAAATGGGTCTTTCACCCGATATCCTAACAGACTGATTGTTGACCGAATACCTAAAACAGCTTTATATTCGAAGAATTGTAATAACATGACAATAAAGATTTATAATAAATTACCACAATCAATCCAGAATTTACCTCTACGTCAATTTAAGGGCAAAATTTTTGACATTCTGTTACAACAAAGATTTTATAAATTGAATGAATTTTTTGACTATAAATTTAAATAATGACATTATTATAATGATAACTTGACCTTATAAACTGATTATGTACCTATTCAATTATTGTGATGTATAGATTATTAATTTGCTAATTATATTGACATAAATAACTTATTGTATTCGCTCATAATATTATTTTATAGTGATATTTAAATACTTAATAATATGGTAGTGAAATTTTAATACTTTGCATGCCTCATAATATAGGTAAAATATGTGAAACAAAAATTTATGTACCCAACAACCTATGTACCATATTTTTGCAAATAAATTGATTTGATTTGATTTGATTTTATTTATTAATAGCGGATGCGCCGCTTATCTTCTGAATCGTTAATGCCCTTCATTATTATTAATGATCCGTCTCCGTTGTGAGTAGGTACCTACCACCAGCTCGGATCCGCGACGACTCCCAAATACCGCCCCCCATCTGCCGTATTACGCAAATTCGCTGCACTTAATTCGGAAATCGGTATTACCGCATACGTATTTTATATTCGTGTTTGTAAAGCGATGTTTATTGTTATATTAATTGGAGTCTTGTTTGGACAGCGAGTAAGTAGGTAAGCTCTTCGGATTGAAAATTTATTCTTTGAGTTGCATTCTTTTTAATTGAATAATCGAATACATGCCAAATTGTGTGATGTTTCACCTAATGTTCTAAAACCTGACCATAATCGATGTTTATTGTCTGGCATTTATGTATCAATCAAAATTGATTATCTTACATATTAAGTCATCAGAACTACATACATACATCATTATCATCAGCATATCGCAGTCCAATGCTGGACATAGGCCCGTCAAACTGTTCGCCACTTTGGGCAAACATCATGAGGTATGGGTATAACAAGGTCAAAAGGAGATTATGGGTTTAATCGCCTCATCATCGGCCTGTATGTAGCTGCGCCTTCAATGGTGATGGTAATACCGCCACCAGTCGGGTACCAGAGCCTTGTTCGTTATTCAGCAGGATGTACCACGGGCAGGACGTGAAGGTTGGCTTACATACGATACGATATAGATTACATACGATTCCTGAAAGATGATTAAATAAGTTTACATAGTTAGTTACGTGCAGGTCGACAAAATAAAAGCGTAATAGTTTTAAATTTAAAACTTGGATGAAACATCCAGTTCGAGGATGTTTACAAAAATCGGAAGTTCTAATTTGTTTTCAGTACTATGTAGAAAAATAAGACATTTATACTGCCCCATAAAACCACATACAATGTACAAACGAATCTTTGTGGCCCTTATCGCGAGATGTTCCCAAGATGTCTCTTGTTTACTGCCCACATGTAGGCGTCCGGTCGCGTCCGGAAATTGAAAGAGTTCGCGTCGACGACTCCTCAGGCTGATTTACGTCCGGGTTTATGCGTCACCGCCACAGTCAATTACGTATCAGTAGGTAAGCCTGCTCTGTCATCATCATCACTAGCCTATCGGGTGGTGACGGTGATGATGAGTCTTCCACGTGTTTGGCCAAGGTGGCGAACAACTGGAAAGGCCTGTGTCCACGTGTATCGCAGTCCACAGGCCACGTGGGGGATTGATCATCATCGGTCTGTGGTATTTAGCTACGCCTTCAATCGTGATGGTTATACCGTCACCAGTCGGTTACCAGTGCTTCGTTTGTTATTCGGCAAAATGCTCCGCTGGCAGAGGAGGGTGGCGGTGGAGGTTTTATTTGTGCACGACACTGACCTAATGAGAGACCTTTTGTCCTAATTATTTATTTAAGGACAGCCAACAAAACAATCACTCAGTAACATGGTATCAACAATAGTTCCATTATTAGTGCTAAAGTGACGCCTTAATTAGAGGCTACCACGGCATGCATAAATGTTTGAAATGTGTTGCCGCTGTGGCTGCGGCATGAGCCCTACGACTACACGTCTTGGGATCAAGAGATTCTCACTAATGCCACTGCCACAGAGGCAACACTGCCGCTGATACAACAGCGATACTCACTTTGGGCTTAACTATTTATTAAAGTGGTACGAATAGATTTCATAAAAACACCTATTTTAAGTCCAGAAGCCACACGGACAGTTTGTTACACTATGCGAGTGCTAAAATAGCAGTAACCACGCGGGCTCGCGGTGACCGCGGTAACGTCGTTACCGGCCTTTGATGTCGCTGCTCGGGCGCAGATACGGTTATGATAAGTCGGAAAGAGGCGTGTAGTGGCAAGATTCGCTAAAGATAACAGGGGGAAAGACGTGAATACTTTTAATGATAGACTAGCGACCCGCACTGGCTTCGCTTCTTTTAAGAATATTGCTGTAACTATAACTACAACAGATTTTGTAGATATCGACTTCCAGAAAAGCAGGAAGTTCTCAATTCGACTGAATGTTTTAGTTGTATGTAAGTTAGCGGATATCTCCAAGAATCGTGTAGTGATTTTGTTTATTCTTTTTTGGTTCGAATGGGTGTACTAGTAGTTTGTTATTGTCATTATTAAAGTCGGATCTCTCTTATATTTTATATGTAAACAACACCACAAAAGTGCCTCACACAAATACCGCACCGTATCATACGTTCAGCGACACGCAAATGCCTCGGCCGAGGAAAGAACGCAATATATCTCCGGGATTATCCCGAACCAGCGGTCGCTTTGTATTCCCGACCGCGCCTCCCCCTCCGAGTAGAGGACTAGTCGAGTATACTTCACATACAAACCGGGGCATCAGATTACTTTCAAGCTTTCTTGCGGCTGATATAAGAAATCTCTTTATCGTGTGCCGACTACTGACCAGAATGACTGATGCTTGAAGTAACAATGAGGGGATGAAGATAAGATAAAGTTTATTGGCGTCACGGATAACATCAGAACATATCGTAATAAACGATAACAATGGACAGCGTTGTCATCCACATACTATACAGACGGTAGTGGCGCGTACCAAAAGGTTTAATTCCTCTGGGGAAAAATACTTGGCAATGCTCCGAAGAGTTATTCCAACTAATCCCATCCTATGCTTTTCTCTCCCGAACAACACGTGCTTGACAGCGTTGTCATCCGCATACTATTCAGGCAATAGTGGCGCTCACCTCTTGGTTGGCTACATAGTAAACACCCAGACCAATACAAACCGACATGTTCATGAACACAAATGTTTGTACTGTGCGGGAATCGAACCCACGACACTGGGCTCAGATGGCAGAGGTCACTACCAAATGAGCCACCGAGCCAGTCAACATACATGATTTCTTGAGTTCTCGAGCCTCATTTCCCGGGAACTTAAATTTGGCGTTTAAATGTGGTGTGCGTGGGCTCTAACGCCCACGAGGCTTTCTATTTCAAAACACTCTTTTTCCCTCTGATGTACGAGTAAAATCAATTTGTAACTCACCTGTCGGCACAAACGGCACAGCGGGGCGTATTTAGACTAAATTAATACAAATAGTCGCTCGTCGTGGAAGGTTCCCGTCAATTTGCGTCGCGTCGTGTCGCGTCGCGTCGCGTCGCGTGGGCGCGCCGTAATTGTTCGCGTCTCTGCGAGATGCCGAGAGGCGGTTGTAATCTATTAAGACGTTTGTTCGGTGTTTTGAAGGTCACGTTAAATTAATGGGAATCAGGTATGGAGGTGGATAGACACCCTTTCTAACAATTGAGCCACCGGGCCCACGGTGTTAGAAACCAAGTTTATATGAACTAACAAATAACCCCAACCCCAACCCCAACCCAAGACAGGCAACGCTGGGCCACACAGCGCCATCTAGCCCCAAACTAAGCCGAAGCTTATACTATGGGTACTAGACAACTGATAAACTTACTTAGATACATTTTTTTTTGTAAATAAATACATATTAAACATAGAAAACACCCAGACTAATACAAACAGACATGTTCATGCACACAAATGTTTGTAATGTGTGGGGATTGAACCCACGACCCTTGGCTCAGAAGGCAGAGGTCACTACCAATTGAGCCACCGAGCCAGACAAACAAACTAACTTGAGGTTAGGTTAGGTTTGTTAACTTGAGGTTTATATCAACCTATTGCAGTCCACTGCTGGCAACGGACAGGTGAGCGGCTTGGAGCGAAAAGATGATAAGTCGTACGACACCTTTACATCCCACCAATTTGCCCTATACTCCTAATTGTGCTTAATGTATTGTCCGAGTAGTTTCCGGATTTAGAAAAGGCGGTCACCAACCCGCTAGCGTGGTGACTAGAAAAAAAAATGATACACAAGCTACTTTCGTTGTTCTGATATCCAAAACTCATTAAGCTTAACATAGGTACTTACGCTACTTTTGGGATCTGGTGATTGATATTAGATAGTTAGTACCTAATTGAGACATTAATTGCTCTGAAAATAGAAGCTGTATGTAGTAGTGATGTCATTGAAACAATTTAGATTTAGAACTCTAACAGATTTATTATTTAAGTGAAGATAGCGTACTGAGGTTTAAATGGAGAAAGTTATTTATAGCTTTTATTAATATTCGATTACTTCGTTACTTTGATTCTTCCGTGCATACGACCTCTGTGTAAAGGGTTCAGTTAAAGCGCGAAGGATACAAAAGATCCAAGGCAATTCTCGATCTGAATAATTTCGGAAATTGGCTGTGCCAGCGGCGTCGCACACGTGGATATTGGGTTTCAAAAATAACGGACTTCCATAAAATGGTGCCAAAGTTTAAGTTTGACCTCTAGCAATACATTGGTGCAAACCGCATTCAATTCCATGCTGTATTTTTCGCGTGATGCGCGATCAAACATACGGATAAAAATTTCTCTCATTTTCCCAACACTTCCTATCACTGCTCTGCTCCTATTTATTGTAGCGTGGTAAAAAGTATACTAGGTATAACCTGCCCAGGAGTATGAAAAATAATCGTACCTTTCGTTAAAATCCGTCTATAACGAACATATAGACAAAAATTTTGCTGATTGCATTTTTGGCTTCAATATCGATCACTAATCATCACCTGATTTATAGTTATTTTGAAAACATATTTGATGTACAGAATTGACCTCTCTACAGATTTATTATAAGTATAGATAAATTCTTTACACTCTTTTATGCGCACCAAAGTTAGAGCTTAGAGCAAGGCATAGTGCAGATAGCATTTTGTTGTTAAGCAACTTAGGCGATCTTATTTCTATAAGCGATCTCTTTCACATAACCTTATGCGTCAAGAGGCGATTCTATTTAAATAAGTTACTTTATTCGATAGTCTTGTGAGAAAATTTTGAGTAAATTAATTAACACATTGAAATTTGTATTCTACAGTTTTCAAGTCATCACAGCTGGCAGGTCAAGGCTCTTATTTGTCCCTTAAACTGACCTCAATTTCTCTAATTCCCTGCCCTAACATTGTTCGCATGCCAGTTCGGCCGCTGATCAACTGAAAACTTTTACAAAGTTGTTGTAATACGTACCTACAGTGTAAGTACAGACCAGTACAGAACCTACTTCTAAGCATATTTGTTAACATAATTATGTATAAGTTTTAACTGAGCGACCTAGCATCTTTTCACTCCAAGGCACCATCCTACCCGTGGTGCATTCCGCTAAATAACGAACGAGGCTCTGGCAATCGACTGGTGGCAGTACAACCATCACTAGGGGCAAGCAGGTTGACGATCGCAGGGCGTAGCTTCTCGCTCCGGTGACGCTGCTGCGCGTCATCGGCCTCCAATCGTGGTTATACCGCCACCAGTCGCTTGCCAGAGCCTCGTCTGTTATTCGGCACGTGAGGATGGTTTGGCAAAATGTCGATGTATAGCTTACATCCCAAATAGTTCACTGCTAATCCTTCAATGCACTGTTCAGTTGTGCGGGTGTAGTCCGGATCGCGACAGCGTTTCCCCAAGTCACCTCGACACCAGCTCTCTACGAACGTAAACGAGTCACGGTCCGTTTTTACCAAACTTTTGGCGGCCATGCTTATTTAGCGGCGAAGTTTAACTCTTAATGACGTATTTGTGTTCGGCAGATGTCTTTGTTGATCTGTCTATTTCGGGAAATGGAAATTTGGGGACAAGGGAACTGTTGTGTTTTGAATGGAACTCCGTTTAAGTATGTATTATTTTTGCACGACAATTCAACGTAAGTATTCAACAAAGCGATTGTGTAGACAACGACACCTTCAAGTAAAATACTATTCATTTATCATTTGTTTGTTACATATTTTAAGAGAAGTAGAGCATAGCGTATCTTCGCTTGAATTAAGTCGCTCGCCCGGAAAAGTATGTACCTCCACCCTATAGAATACCGCAGTTAAATGACCTCCGGGTCTTGATTCTGTCGATGTTTCTGGAGCTCGTGGGTTGAGGGGGTTAGGTTCGGCAACGCACGTGTGATACCCCTGGTATTGCAGACGCCCATAGGCTGCCGTAACTGCTTATCAGTTGTGTACACTCACAGAAAAATACAAATCTTTTTTTCCTATAATATCAGCGTAGTATAGATTTAATGGTCTCAGCTTATCCTTCAAAAGCCACCAGAACTCTGGGCAGTCTCCCAGACAATACCCTCGCCTACAGCTAAGCCGCAGTATTACGTAATCTCCCGGTGGCGCTGTGGCCAGCCAACCGTTTGGTGAGCGTTATTTTTCTCCAACGCTAAGAAAAATTGTTATTACCTCGTCTCGCTTCGATGAATTTTTATTTAGAGTTCACGTTAATTCGGGAAGGTATTATTACGCGTCTGGAGATTTACGTTTGGAGCAAACGCGCCGCTGACTTCCGACAATGTTGGTAATGTTTTGGGAAATTTAGTTAATGGGGGACCTTGGGCGGCGCGTGGCGGGCTGGCCGCAAACTGGAATTTTAACTAATGCCTTGTTTTTTTCTTTGTTATTTGTAAAGAGACGACTGAAATCCTGTATCTGTTTATATTCGACATCGTGGTTGCGAATTTGATCCCCGCACAGTACCAGTACCAAAATTTGTGTGTTTCTAGGAGTGAGAGCCTTCCGCTCCGCCAACAGCTCGGTGATCATGAAGGTGGCTTTGTCTGTCAATTCTGTCATCGTAGTCATTTAAGCACACCAAACAGATAACTTAAAACTAGGTACAATGACAACTCGACGTACAAATAAGGCGGCTTTATCGCTTTATGTATTTATTACCTGCGTACGCGACTTCGTCCGCTTGGGGGTAGAAATGATCAAAATCCTTTCTTAGCGGATGCCTACGTCATAGCCTCTACCTCCTCGAATTAGATTATTCTAGTGTAGAACCATGCCCATTTTCTTTTGCCGGCGACCCCTTCAATCAGGCATTACTAACCTTTACGGGTTACGACCTACAGTTTGAGATACACTGCCCCAAACTAAGGTGCCTGTGGAAGTTTGCAGGGTAGTGTGTAGTCACCAAGTAAACGTATTAAAGTACGCCCCTAAGTACGTGACGCGATGCAGCGATGGCTTCGAACAAAAAGTAATTACACGGAGCGGTAATGAGCGGTGGGGGTGATGGGTAGGGGGGGTGACAGTATCGATATCGATGATGTGAATTGGTAACTTCAATGGTGTAGTGTCTCTTTTTTTATAGTAGCTCAACATAATTCCGGCTTCCCTACGCCTGATGGAAAGCGAAAGAGAAGCCCAAGTTGCTGTGACAACTGGCAAGTAACTGGTAAGTGCCACTGCCATGCCAGCCCTAACCCACCACGAGCTCCGGAAACCCTACTCTCCTGCAGAAACACGCCCCGGAGGTCATTTGGCTGCGGTATTCTATAGGGTAGAGGTCCTTTCCCGGACGGGCAGCTCATTTCGAGCGATGATTCACTATGCCCTACCTCTCTCAACGTCTCGTCTACTCGCTTCGAGCGCTGATTACCGCACCAGGTTCGATTCTTGACCTTTTAAAATAAATGTAAGTTTAAATTTCGCGCCTTCAACATTGTTAACGTGAGCTTGTATGCGCTATTCCATCCTCTGCTGTCTTTGGTCGTCTGTCACTCAGAGGCGAATCTCAAATTTAAAATTAGTTTACTGCATGTAAATAAATAAATACAGACAACATCGCATACATTGCTCCGTTCCCAAAGTAAGTAGCTTAAGCACTTGTGTTATGGGTATCAAAACAACGAAGGTACCACAAATTTTAATAAATACTTAAACACAAATATAAACACTCAGACACGGAACAAACGCAAGTGTTCACATGAATGTTTGTCCCGGGTGGAAATCGAACCCACGACCCTTGGTTCAGAAGGCAGGGGTCACTACCAATTGAGCCACCGAGCCAGTCAATAAATAGTATTTTTGTCCTTACCATTAAACAAATCTTAATCTTAACTAATTTTATAAAGCTGAAGAGTTTGTTTGTTTGTTTGAACGCGCTAATCTCAGGAACTACTGGTCCGAATTGAAAAATTCTTTTTGTGTTGAATAGACCATTTATCGAGGAAGGCTTTAGGCTATATAACATCACGCGCTGCAACTATTAGGAGCGAAAAAATAATGGAAAATGTAAAAAAAAACGGGGAAAATATAACTATTCCGCGAGGACGAAGTCGCGAGCACAGCTAGTTATATTTATAAACGTCTAACTCTAAAACGTTACTGAAACTGCAGTTATTGTCCAATCGCTTAGGTATGTTAGAAAAAGTCAGACAAAGATTGCCAAGAAGGCTCGCAAGAAATTCTAATAGATAAGCTACATATCTAAAAAGTAAACGACAAATCTATCGATACTCTCACCACGTTCCTTCCCTCCGTACTGAGTGCCGAGCCGAGAGTGCCGCGAGTGCCATCCTCCCGCTGACCGCAACGGAGTGGATCGGGGCCTCCACAGACGGGTGCAATGCGAATCACATCACATAATTATGGCGTCCGATTGTCTTATTGACGACATAGAAAAGCAATCACCGGTCACATTTTTGTACTGTGTGGTATTATTTAAAAGTAAATGAATAACCCAAGACGTGTCATGCTGGGCCACAGCGCCATCTACTTCCCCACTAAGAAGCTTGTGATGATGATAATCATCATCATCATCAGCCTATCGCAGTCCACTGCTGGACATAGGCCTCTCCAGTTGTTCGCCACTTAGGGCAAATAAATAACCCAAGACATGCCACGCTGGGCCACACAGCGCCATCTAGCCCCAAACTAAGCCGAAGCTTGTACTATGGGTACTAGACAACTGATAAACTTGCTTAGATTATTTTTTTGTAAATAAATACATATTATACATAGAAAACACCCAGACCAATACAAACGGACATATTCATTCACACAAATGTTTGTAATGTGCGGGGATCGAACCCACGACCCTTGGCTCAGAAGGCAGAGGACTACCAATTGAGCCACCGAGCCAGTCAAGTATTCATAATAATCATAATCATAATAATCATAATCGTTTATTGCGTTATGTGGTTACAAAAAGATATAACATATAGGTATAGTCCTCACATAAACCCTGCAAGGGCACAGCAACATCTTAAATCTAAGTATTTTAGTTATACAAGAGAAATGGAAGTAAGTACATAATTCGACTTAAGGATTAATAAAATATAATAAGTATATTATATTCATATTATTTCCACACATCCTACTTAACAATCTTGTACCTCCACGCAGTACTTACAACAGAAACCTAAGTCGCGACTAAGTGCGTTCTCATTGTCTGAAGCATTCATTAAAATATATTAGTGTCCCATTTACATTCGACAACGCCCGCTCGGCACAACTTACGCGATAATTTGTAAAGTGCTCCTGAAATAATGAACGGAATATGTTTGTGAGTAACGCTACACCCGCAGATATAAGTTTGAGTGAGTTTTAACTGCTCTTTGTAGCCGCTAACAGCGTCCTAAGTTACGGCAATGAATCATTTTAGCGTAAGCCGCGATACAACGGGACTTTAGCCTGATATGAAAGCTGGTGGTTGAAAGTGGACTGTGTAAGGGATAATGTGAGGGAAACACTTATCTACGTATCTCGAATCTTTAAGAGAGATTCTTCCTTTTTTCATTTTAACAAAAAATAACAAAGATACAAGACATCCAAATTTAGGAGTAGGGTTCTTCGGCGTCACTCAGTGGGAAAAAACCTCCCACTCTGACATCACGCGTAATTTTAACGGGTTATATCTTTGTAATTTTTGGTCTAATTTACAAATGAAAAATACTTGTCTTGTGTTTTTGAACAATCTTAAAGACGGATTAATTACCATTTTTTACGGCAACAAGCCTATTCAATCCGAAAGTACGTTGCCACCGAGCGTCATCTCATCCGCATTCCGTCATAAATACACAAACTTGCAACGTCTAGTTTATATTTCAGTTCCGTCCGCGCTCCAGTGCGAGTATTAGCCCATATTCCATTGTTATGCAGCGAGCAAGTTTGCAGCTAAAGTAATAAAGCGTAGTTTGTGCGCGGAGCGGAAACCCATCCGTCAGCCGGCGGAAGGCGGACCGCAGGCCTTTTGTGAAGTGACGTCACCGTGGCTGTTGCCTACATGTCGCTGGCTGAAGGCTTGTATGCTTGCAGGAACCCTTTTTTTTAATTTATTGCTATTTCATCATCAGCCTATTGCAGTCCACTGCTGGACATAGGCCTCTCCAGTTGTTCGCCATCTAGGGAAAACTTCTGGAGGATATACTCATAATCGCCACGCTGGGCAGGCGGGTTGGCGATCGCAGGGCGTAGCTTTTTGCTCCGGTGACGCTGCTGCCCGTCATCGGCCTGTGGTATTTAGCTACGCCTTCTATCGTGATGATTTTACCGCCACCAGTCGGTTTGCCAGAGCCTCGTTTGTTGTTCGGCAGGATGCACCACAGGCAGGTGAGGATGGCTTGGAGCGAAAAGGTGACAGGTCGCTTCCTTACATTATTGCTATTTTATTAGTAGTAGATGAGCAGTCGGCCTGTCTAATGCTGAGAGAGGTAGGGCATAGCGAATCTTCGCCCGAATTGAGCTGCCCGTCCGGGGAAGTACCTCCACCCTATAGAATACCGCAGCCAAATGACCTCCGGGACGTGTTTCTGGTGAATAGGGTTTCCGAAGCTCGCGGGGGTTAGGGATGCGCCATTGTCTGTTTGTTTTGGTCTAGGTCATCACCATCATCATCATCATCAGCGTATCTCAGTCCACTGCTGGAGAGAGGGCCCTCCTGTTGTTCACCACTTAGGGCAAACACGTGGAGGATAGACCACCACGCTGGGCAGGCGGGGTAAAAGATGGCCGCTCCCTAACATCCCCTGGTCTAGGTATATGCTATGTACGAGTATAATGTGCATTTATTTACAAATGAAGCATATTCAAGGCAGCTTCGGTTTAGTTTGAGATCAGACGGCGCTGTGTGGCCTAGCGTCGCATCATCATTATCATCAGTTATTCGCCACTTAAGGCAAACATCTGGAGGCTATACCCTTAATCGCCACGCGGGGCAGGCGGGTTGGCGATGGCATGTCTCGACTTATTTATAACCTCATTCAAATCGTTTGCCAAGCTCTCAATAATCGTCCCCGTTATTCGCAATGGCTTCATTTATCGCTCCATTCACTGTCCGTTGTCTCGATCGCGGCTCTTCAGACCAGGCATCCGTCACGAGCTCAGAACACTCGCAAATTGGAGACATTACTCCCACCGTTATACCGCCCCCCTCTAACTCGGAATCAACAGTCGGCAGTCCTTCCGAACAGCTACGACTTGGGAACCTTCAAGAAACGAGCGTATTCATATTTAAAAGGCCTGCAGCCTTACACTCGATTAGAGTTACGAGTGTCCCACTTTACATTTGCTCGTCGGCCGCCTCTCGCATTAAAAAAAAGATCAGTACTCGTGCTCTTGATAGAGACAATAACGGAACGGTGGCGACCTATCATCAATATCATCGGCCTATTGCAGTCCACTGCTGGACATAGGCCTCTCCAGTGGTTCCACCTAGGGCAAACATCTGGAGGATATACCCATAATCACCACGCTGGGCAGGCGGGTTGGCTATCGTAGGGCGTAGCTTTTCGTTCCGGTGACGCTGCTGCCCGTCATCGGCCTGTGGTAGTAGCGTCACTGAATTCGTCAAGCCGAATGTTCCTCGTTAAAAGAAACGCAAGTGTTTTTTTCGCGCTCAAATCAGGCCTCTAAAACTTTACTACTGTTCTAAGTTCCGTTCCCGGTAAGCCTGGGAGGAGGCCTCGCATCACTCCCGAGTTCAATCAGCCTCCGAAACAACGCCGCCTCTCGCGCCATCACTCACAAATTGGATCCCATTACTTTTATGACACACCCCAGACCGAACTCTTAAGGTCGGGACACACAGTGAGCGAAAGGATGGGAACTGTTTCTAATTACGGTGACTCACGTTACAATTAATAATATACACAAGACATGCCATCTTTATTAAATTATAAATTTAAATTTCTTAAAGAAATGCTATAAAAGGCAAACTTAATGCTAGGAGCATTCTCTACCAGTACCTTCAAGAAACAAGCGTATTCATATTTAAAGGCGGCAGCGACCCTAAACTCGGTTAGAGTTGCGGGTGTCCATGGGCGGTGTCGACTGCTTACCATCAGGCAACACACATGCTCGTCTGCCGCCTCTCGCATAAAAACAAATATTCATGCACACAAATACAAAAGACCAAAAAGAAGAGAGGAAGACGGAAAAAAGGAATGGATGGACTCCACTACTGGACATAGACCTCTTCAGTTGTTCGCCACTTTAGTCAAACAACTGGAGGCTTCACCAATAATCGCCACGCTGGGCAGGCGCGTTGACGATCGGAGTGCGTAGCTCCTCGCTCTGGTGGCTGCAGCAGCCCGTCAGTGGCCTATAGTATTTAGCTACGCCTTCAATCGTGATGGTCATACCGCCACCAGTCGGTTGCCAGAGCGTCGTTTGTTATTTAACAGGATGCGGACAGGTGAGGGTAGCGAAAAGATGATAGGTAGCTTCCATCCCTCCCCCTTACGTATAATATAAATAAGGACTTTAAAGATTTACATCCGTATTCACAAACAATACTATGAAAACTAATAACACTGCGAAGAAAGGCATTTACAATGAAATGGTTTTCTTTCTTTCTTTCTTACCTACAATGGCAACCGGTGCTCAAGTGTTATCTATGAATAGGTTTTTTGGGTACTGTACGTCTGCGCGTCGCAGTACGTTTGTGAATACGGGTGGATGTTTTGAATTTATATTTGTTTATTTATTTTATTTAGTCTCGCTAACGCACAGCCCCGCCCGCCCGCTGTGCGACGGCCCTAACGCGTAAGGGCCCAAAGCTAGTTTCAATTTGTCTGCGCGCTTTACGGCGCGCGCTAATTCAGCTGAGCTTTATTACGAGGCTTATCTGAAGGCTGCTCCGCTCATGTGTCATTCGGCTAATTCTGCCCTTATTGATGTTGGAGTTTGTGGAAATTAAAACGATGCTCTGAGTAGGTGGAGCGAGTGAAGTAATGTGGCGGGGCATGACGAGGGATATGAAGTAGCTGTTAAGTTAGTTAGTTTTAATTTAGAGTCGTATTAATTATAGTTCAGCGACTCGCTCGCTTCGCTTCGGGTATTTAGAAAACACATTGGTGTCACAGGAAATTATGAGTGTTTTCATTACATACAGAACGTCACGACTTTCTCCCAGAGCTTTCTCCCTGGCACACAACTGTTGCTTCGTCCACATTCATCAATCTCGGCTTAGGGTGTTTTTAGGACACTTTCTATTTGGACATGGAATGTTCTTCTATATTATGCAACATATCGGTACACATAATCAGTACTTCTTCATAGCCCTCTCTAAAAGCATAGATACTGTTAGTGCACATTTGACCACTACCTACGGACAGCATTATTCGCCACGTTCAGAAGTCATAAATGATTATTTTGAGGATGATAAACCTAAGAAGGGAAAGAACAAAAAAATTGGATGTTATTGACTTGATCCAGAGTCGTGTATCTTAAACAAAAAAAAGTTCAGAAGTCACCGCACTATCGCTGACAGCTGACGTTGACGTTTCGTTGACACTGACAGTTATGTCTAGTAAAATTTGTATATACACAATTTACGCATTTATTAAAATGCTTCTTATGATTATAAAACAGTGTCTTTCATGAGATCATCATCAAATGAGTCATCGGACCCGTTAATAAATTAATTCAATATTACATATTCGCATCGTAAATTAAAAGGTAGTTCTTACGGGTAATATTTGAACACGGACCCCTCTAAAAGCATAGCTAGAGTCATCGGATCTGTTCGCACTTAATGAATTAATTCAAAATTAAATGACCCGTCACCAAAACGATATTTCACAATCCAACAGATAAGACGTTTGTCTCCCGGTTATCTTTGCGAGCGGCCTGTTCCAAGGGACGCCCTGTCCCGGGGGACTCTATCCCGAGGGACACTTCGGTCCCGGGGGACGCAAACGCGATGTGTGTAGGCGGAAAGGCGATAACCCGCCGGCTGAGGCGTACAACCGCCATAACAATGAAATTTTACTATTCTGGAGCGAAGCCGCTTGTGTAAGCGGCACATCAATTCGCTGGCAGTTCCCCATAGAAGTCTAAATTACTGTCACATCAGTGGGACGCAACGACTCACTCTCGTGAAAATTGCATTACAATGTCGGTTTCTGACCAAAATAGAATTAGGTAAAGGTACACGACCCGTATCCGATTTAGAATAGGACTACCCCATCTCACCCAGTGGGTTTCGTTATAGTCTGTTAAGGAATATCAGGAAACCAGCAGCAGCGTTACCGGCGCCTACAGGCAATCATCTGATTGGCCGACTTCGTTGACTTCGGCCAATCAAAGCGAAGCAAGCGCCATTATTAGGCACCCCCAACCAATCATCATTTGCTGACGTCATCGCGGCCAATTAAAGCAGCCAGGTGATAGCTGACAACTAAGACGGAAGATCCACAAGCACGCTACCGGCAAGTGCCGTCTATATTTTTGCACATTGTACGTTTGTGCAAAAGTATTACTCATGAATCTATTTGCAGTAAATAAATAAAATATTTTATTTTATTTATTTACATAAACCTTTAATAATCGACGTGAAACGCCACCAATAAATCCCACAATATAATAAATAAAGGACCACTAAGTATCAGCACCAAAGAGTCGCCTTTGTTTTGCGCCGACGAGGCCTATGTCTAACAGTGGACTGCGATAGTCGTTAGCAGGCTGATTATAATGATGATTCGCTGGGTGAGTTAGTCTACACTAATGATATAAAGAGGAAAGATTTGATTGTTCGAATTGAATAGGCTCCGAAACTACTGAACCGATTTGACTATCTCCGGTGAACATAGGATATTTTTAAAATGCTAAAACTCCAATAATGTAACCCAAGGTGTGAAAAAAAATACCAAGAAGCTTTCCACGTGTTTCGAAAACGTTACCATAGCAACCTAAACTGTTATGTCATGTAAATAAATAACTCTCAGTATGAAGTCATACGTTTATTAATACTGAATTATAAATACATATAAATGGGCGTTTATCTGAAATACCCAAAGCGAACCGAAGCCGGTTAGCTAGTGAGTAATATTAGGAATGCAAAATTAGCGAGTATATAAATAGTAATTATTGAGTTAGGTCGGTGCCAGCCGCGGCCGCGTGATAAACGAGCGGACGGCGCGAACGCCCATTACGGTTTTTAATCTCCATTGCTGTTTATTAGGCGGAAATATCATCGGCGCCGGAGCGCACGGTTCAATGGACACGCTGTTTCAGTGGCTAGTTTGTTGTGTTGGGGGAAAGTTTGATTAGGTATCACACACACAACACAAACATTTGTGTACATGAACTGATCGTGTCTGTATCTATTGGTATGGGTGTTTAATATGTATTTATATATTATGTAAGAGAGGTAGGGCATAGTGAATCTTCGCTCGAATACCCATCCGGGGAAGGACCTCCACCCTAAAGAATACCGCAGCCAAATGACTTCCGGGTCGTTTTTCTGCCGGTGAGTAGGGTTTCCGGAGCTCGTGGGGGTTTAGGGTTGAGCCGGCATGGCGGTGGCAACTCACAGGTAACTGACCAGTTAATTGCCCGTTGTAACAGCGACTTGGGCTTCTCTTTTGCTTTCCATCAGGCGTAGGGAAGCCATTATGTCAAGCTACTATAAAAAAAAGAAAAAAGAATCTAATTAAGTTTATCAGTTGTATAGTACCCATAGTACAACCGTCGGCTTAGTTTGGGGCTAGATGGCGCTAAGTGACCCAGCGTGGCATGTCTTGGGTCATCTACTTATTTTCACAGGCGGAAAAAGGGTCCCTTCGGAGCGTATGGCCGATCCAGTTTGCTTGATGTATTTTGTTTCAGTGATTGATTGATTGACTGATTATATTTGCGTACTTATCCACTGCAAGTTACCAAGTTACCAAATACACAAGATAGTTAAAAGCGTAGTGTTGTCGCGGCTCCGGTGATCAATCACTACACTAACGACTCGCGCAACTAACTTTGAAGCAAGAGTTCAATAGTAATTAGCTGAATATTATATCTTCCGGGTGGTGACGGAAAAGAATACTCATCACCGACCGTATCGGTCAACTAAGGGGCTTCGTGATGACTAAGACATCATGATCATCAGCAGCCTATTGCAGGCCAGTGCTGGACATAGGCCTCTCCAGTTGTTCGCCAATTAGGACAAATATCTGGAGGGAATACCCATAATCGGCACCCTGGGCAGGCGGGTTAGCGATCCCAGGGCGTAGCTTCTCGCTTCAGTGACGCTGCTGCCCGTATTAAACTCCGCCTTCAATCGTGATATCGCCACCAGTCGGTTGCCAGCGCCTCGTTTGTTATTCGGCAGTGCATCACGGGTAGGTGAGGTTAGCTTGAAGCAAAATGACGATAAGCCGCTCCCTTACTTCTCTATTCCCTATTTTATTATTATACTAAAAAAAATAAAAGATATAAGGTCGATTCTGAAGTAGCCGTAGCGGAAAAATCCTTGAATTTACGGGTCTGCGAAACGACTAGAAAGGAACCAAAGGTGGATTAGGATTTTCACTTTGTTCTATGAATTATAAATCGCTGTTAATTTGATTAATCTGCTCATAACTCTTTAAGATTAAAAGAGAATGTTTACCGAAAGCTCTTCTTACACTTTTCAAAGTCGTTTACCGATTACCGCACGTAAAGTTAAGCTCAAATCTGATTGAAGTGGAAATAAACGTCTCAAATCTGCCACGACACAATAACGACCGTCCCCGCACATCCTATTACGGAGTTATTCAGCAGCCAATTGTCCCAGCCGTCTTCGTTTGAATGACAATTGGAAGTTAATTAGGTCAGCTTGTACAACAATGGGGGGAGGTATTAAGGGAAAGGAGAAACAGCCGAGTGGACGCTGATCGATGCGAAGCCCGGCCCTGATTTATGTGCGTGATTCGTGATGTGGCTACTTGAGGAATAATTACGTACACATTGACATTTAAGAGTAGTCAGAAGCAATAGTACGTATACAACTTTGTCACATTGTATTGTTGTTGTTTTTTCTATAGTAGCTCGACATAATGGCTTCCCTACGCCTCATGGAAAGCGAAAGAGAAGCCCAAGTCGCTGTGACAACTGGCAAGCAACCGGTCAGCCACCTGTCAGTTGCCACCGCCATACCGGCTAAACCCTAACCCCCCAAGAGTTCCGGAAACAGTACTCACCAGCAGAAACACGACCGGAGGTCATTTGGCTGCGGTATTCTATAGGGTGGAGGTCCTTCCCCGGACTGGCAGCTCAACTCGAGCGAAGATTCGCTATGCCCTACCTCTCTTATTCGCTTTGCCCTACCTCTCTTATTCGCTATGCCCTACCTCTCTTAAACGTGTAGATATTTCTCGCTTCTTGCTTTAGTGTTGACATGTCATTTATTGTTGTTACAAGGTTCTGAAGTGTAAAGGTACTATTGGTTTAAATAAAACAGATACATTGTTCCGATTCCAAAGTAAGTAGCTTAAGCACTTGTGTTATGGGTATCAGAACAACAAAGGTAGGTACCACAAATATATACTTAAATACAAATATGAACACACAGACACGGAACAAACACAAGTGTTCATAATAATATCAATGTTTTACATTTGATTGTTCGGTTTATTTTTTAACGTCCAGGTTCAGTGGTAGTGAACGCTGCCTGATTCAGTGGTCGCGGCTTCGATCCCCGTGTCGTCACCCCACTCCTAAATTTTGATCCCTCTTATCTTTATTAATTTTTGTTTATACGAAAAAAGAAAAAAATACGTGTCCAATATTTTTTTATAAGCTAAAATGCGGACTAAATATAATGTAATTATTTTGACCATGCAAACATCCCTATTGAATGCTTTCCAATGCAGCATAAGTCTGTGCAAAAATGTAGCATACGGTCGTCATAGTTTTCAAATCTGAAAATGGCAGCGCGTACAAAAAGTCTCACAAACACAGCGCAATACAATCCAATCGTACATTTAATTGAACAAAACACTAAATTGCATCTTTGTCTCGAACAATCGCCCAATCGGCGGCTAATTAGGCCGCGGAGACAATAGGGCCTATTTGGGCCTCGCAAAAATACGGCCTCGCGTCGGAGTCTCATCCCGAATTGTATTGGACCCTTTGGTGAACAATGAAAGGGCAAGGTTATCTGTTTGGGAAATTAACTTTCGTAGTTATTTAACGCCAATTACTGACTCTGGATGAATAGACTCGAGTTTGTTTTTTAAATTATTTATTTATTAGCTACTTTCCGCGGCTCTACCCGCGTGAATATCTTCTAAATCATAGCCTATGTGTTAATCCAATGTATAAGCTAATACTGTAAAGTTTTATTAAAATCCGTTCAGTAGTTTTTTATAATATTAACATTTATAATATTAATTAGGTAATTAAAATAGGATTCTTATTATAATACATATTAGTAGGATTGCACAAAATGGTACAAAAGACGAACTTAATGCTTTTAGTATTCTCTACCAGTTAACCAGAGAGTGTGTGAAGACAGTATTTATAAGTAAAAGCTTGCTATCCAACACTCAAAGGTTGCCTGGAAGTAATCGCTCATAGCCATAGAAACTAAATGGTGCAACAATTTTGTAGGTATTCTTTATCTAGTTTTAATTATTTCTATCTACAATCCATTTATTTTCTACATTTTAAGTGTGAAATGTTCTAATCATTATCTTTTGCATCTCTAACTAATTCTTATGTACAGTTATTCGCTCACTTAAAAAAACAGCAAAAAGTAAGTTGAATGCAAGGGATGTTTTTAATTCTTGCAAATTCTCTCATTCACGTTATACCAAAAGGACCCCATCGCATTTCTAACCCTTTCACAAAGATTAAATTTGCAAATGAGTGTTGGTACCTCTCGCTTAATTATAAGTCTGCGATTGTTCCGTGTCGGCAGCGGTCGCGTTACTGGGTGGAGGAGGTTAGTGAGACACGATAACATCCTGCACTACATGAGCCACTGACCAGGGCCGTCTTTAAACTATTTGAGGCCCTGGGCACATTAGGATCATGGGGCCCCTATGACCTAAATATCAGTTATCATAATTTGGTAATCTGGCAGGAGCTAGGGTGCCCCATTCGATTACGGGGCCCTGGGCACGTGCCCATAGTGCCCAGTGGGAAAGAGGGGCCTGACTGACCTACCTGAATTCGCTTTGTGAGGTTTATCTATGACAATAGACAGACATAACATTCCAACGTCGATACGGCGAATACTGATATTTTTTTTTTATAGTGGCTCGATATAATGGCTTCCCTACGCCTGATGGAAAGCGAAAGAAAAGCCCAAACCACTGTGACAACTGGCAAGTAACTGGTCAGCTACCTGTCAGTTGCCAACGCCATGCCGGCCCAACCCTAACGCTTCCCTTCGCTCAATAGGCCCGGGAACCAAGGGTTCTATTCTTTCTATCCTCACCCGGTACAAACGTTCGTGTAATGAAAACTTGTGTTGGTTCGTTCGTGTAATGAAGACACGGAGTCTGGGTGTTTATATTTGTATTCAAGTTACTAGTGCTACCTTCGTTGTTATGATGCCCATAACGCAAGTGCTGAAGTTTATTATTTTGGTATCGGAGCAATGTAGATGCTATTGTCTCATACATATGACTTGTATAGACCAATACCTTACTGATATTTTTCTCGTCGGCTCCTCAATGTGTCGAATTCCCCCTATCTCCGCTATTGCAAACCGAACATCCTTTGTTCTCGCGCTCATACTCGTGTAGTTTCAGAGCGAGAGTTTTAATACCGTTGCAAAGTTTTATCTCCACCGATGTACAAACGGAGTAGCACCAGTTAGCTTCTTAATTTTTGTTTTTTAGAGTTGATAATGTAGTTAGACAAGTCTTTTTAGTTTTGCGCTTCGAACAGCGTTATCATTTTTAGAGTTCCGTAGCCAAATGGCAAAAAACGGAACGTCGGTTTCGTCATGTCTGTCTGTCCGTCCGTATGTCACAGCCACTTTGTCCGAAACTACTTCGCGAAGTAGTCTTTTCATGAATTAGTCCTTTGGCTAAGTAGCCAATTTACGAATTAGACATTACGCGAAGTAGTCCTTTAGCTAAGTGGGCGTTTTCCGAAATAGTCCTTTTAAACTTGGTGGCAATTTCGCGAATCACTACATAGTATGAAAACATAGTATAGTTTAAAACAATGGGATGTTTCCAGGGTCAAAATAATTACATTATATTTAGTTTGTATTTTACGAGGAGATTATAAAAATATATTGGACACATATTTTTTCTTTTTTCATTTAAACAAAAAATAACAAAGATACAATGCATCAAAATTTAGGACATCACGCGTAATTTTAACGGGCTATATCTTTCTAATTTTTGGTCCAATTTACAAATGAAAAAATACGTGTCTTTTATTTTTGAACAATCTAAAAGACGGACTAATTACATTTTTACGGCAACAGGCCTATTAATAAATCCTATGTGCACTTAAATCTTTAAGCTTAAAGCAACGAATTTTGATGCGGTTTTTATAATAGATAGAGTGATTCAAGAGGAAAGTTTATGTATAACTAGCTGCGCCCGCGGCCTCGCCCGGTTGGAAAGGGGCAAAAAGTAGCCTATGTTAATCTCCATCCCTTCAACTATCTCCACGCAAAAAATCACGTAAATTCGTCGCTCCGTTTTGCCGTGAAAGAAAGACAAACATACAGACAAACAGGCAGATATACATAGAGACAGACACACTTTCCCATTTATAATATTAGAATGGAAGTATGGATACCCGAAGCGTAGTGAGGGTGGGTCGCTAGTTAGGTATAAACGAAAATTTGTTATACTTATAACATGAATCCATGTAGTTGAAACTAGCAAGATTTCCCTTTATTTCAGTCCATTCGGGTGCAAAGCCATCGGCATTGTTTGCGCAGCCATTATGGACGGATAGTGTTATCTAAACCGTTACGTCACACGAGTGTGTGCTCAAACACGCCCCGCTGTAGCGGGTCCTCTGCGACAGAGGCCCGTAAACCACTTCTGAAAGCGACTCGGGCACAATAGTCGTATGCATTCACTACTTGTATTTCGAAGCTTTGAGACATATGTACTTGTGTCATTACAACCGACTGCCCCGATGGATCATCGAGTAGTGATATTATTTTGTCCTAGCCCCAAACTAAGCCGAAGCTTGTACTATGGGCACTAGACGACTAATAAATTTACTTAGATACACTTTTTTTGTTAATAAATACATATTATACATAGAAAACACCCAGACCAATACAAACAGACAAACAGACATTCTTACATTACTTTTTACATAATTTTTTACTTGACGATTCATAAGTGCTTATTTTAAGTCTGTGTGAATAAGTCTGTATTTTGATTTGATTTGATTTGATTATTAAAGTATTAAGTACTTTAGTAGACCGTTCAGGCCGTATTCGGCCACGGCGACTGTTATTTTTGAATAGAGTGCTTTATATTAAACTCTCATCCCACAGTATCAATTGAGAAAAAAATAGATACCAAAATCATGAATACATTTTGCAAAATCTCGATCCTCAATTTGTAGTAACGATTCAAAGGCAAATTATTATCTTTGTTTTGTATAGAAAGCGCTTATGAATAATCAAATCACGAATCTACCACCCGTTCGAGAGAATTCTGTAGAGATATTGGAGTGAAGTTGCACTCGTCAACTCCCGTATTACAGATACAAGTCGCAATTGCTTTGAGCCAAGTCGTAAAGTTTTGCTATTTACCTTATAAAATTACCAATGAATAATCGTACAAATCGATTGACACGCTTACGTAATCTGATTGCGGCTTTTTAAGGATTCATAGCAAACCTTTGTCTAGTGTGTGCATTTAGACAGATGCACATTGATTGGTAGCATGTTAGGGCTGCCTGTTTTCCAGCATTCTAATGCTTTTCGCCAAAAGATCGCCTAAATTGTATACTATATTCTAATGGTCTAAGATCCCGCTAGGCGCTATACTAAATTAGAAACTATAATATCTAAATTAGATTTATTTCTTTCATTGTAATAATGACATATTCTCTTTAGTAAACCACCTTTTCATTAATAAAATGCACATTATTTCAGCATACAAAATCACAACAATTTTTTTATATATTGGCTCGGCATATTGGCTTCCTCTCGCCTGATAGAAAGCTGAAAAGGAAGCCCAAGTCGCTCTGGCCACGGGCGGGAAACCTCAGTTTCCAGTCAGTCACCACAGCCATGCCGGCCTAAAAGATGCTTCTTGACGCTTCGTTTAAAGGATCCCATACTATAAGAAGGCGGAAACACATGATCGGAAATTCCATTTTTTGATGGTACGGCACAAAAGGAGTTACCAAACTAGTAGTAACTAGTATGTAGTTGAACGGTTTTCGGCGACCTACTCTGTCGTGACCCAACCGAACTTGGCTCAATAGTGAAAAAGGACATGGGTTCGACGCGAGCGGGGCCCGCTAGAAACGATTAACACGGCCCGAGGGTAAACGAGCCGAATCCGTCACTTCGACGGAGTGTACTCGGACGTTACGGTGATCGGTTCTGAAGTTTACTTTTCGTTATTATTATTTACTTCATTACTTACTTTACTTACTCTATAAATAAAACACCAAATTTCCTCAGGCGAAAACGATACAAGATACACAACTTTATTTGTACTAGACGGACACCTATGCATTTGAAACAGGCCGATGATAAGTGATCACAACCATTTTGTAAGATGATAATCACAATAGCATAATTAGTTTTAGTACTTCGGCACTTTACAAATTTCTTTGTTATAAAATTCATCAATTTCTACAAAATAATCTTCAACAACTCTCTCCAAATAATAAAATGTTCGTCCAAAGCTAATGATATTATTAATAATACATCACTTAAACTAGGCCAGACTAATGGAATTCTTATACAACAAATTTACCTTACTTTATTTATTCGTACCTACAAATCCCGAGAATTCGCTCAGAATAATCACTTTGTTACGTTCAGTGGCACTTCAGAGGGAAATTAAAGACAATAATCGACAACTTATAAAAGTCCAAAAACGCTGTCGTCCCTCTCGGAGGGGTGAGGACGGGAGGAGAGGGCGAGGGGGGGGGGAGATTCTGTTGATTGTGCGGATTAGCCCACGATGAGCGCGATACTGCGGCAAACGAATCCCGATCCAATCCCCCGAGGGATAGAATTTAAATTTATACGGAACGACGTCCTCCGGGCGATGGTATTTGTTGAAGTATTCCGAATTTCTGATAATAAAGTTGCGGGAATCAGGAGGATACTCGTATGTTGTCGTAGGGTATTTGCATTTGAAAAGAGGGAAGTGCGGAGGCACACGCGGGCTCTTATTGTCGGATAGTAATAAGCGGAGGTCCGGCGGAGCGGAGGGGAGGGAGTGCGGAATTGGAAATGGCCGAGCGGAGATTTGCGAGCTCCTGCCGTTGCTTGTTCGGGAAACGGGAATGTGAGCCTTTTATGGGTGCAGATATGAATATGGAACTGTGGTAGCTCTAGCCGCTCGCCTTCGCGTCGAGTATTTTAGATAAACCCAAGACACATCGGATTAAATTAGGGTTTAAGTAAGGAACCCTAATCTTTTCTAGTAATAAATATCGTCTATGTTACTCATGCTGAATGTAAATTACAAATGGTGAAAGAATTTTTGAAATCGGCGTTTTTGAGTTTATTCGTTACTAAACATACACACACAAAAATACCTACTATAAAATACTTTACAATACTAGTGATGATGTAGAAGAAAGGATGACTACAACTCACAAGTAGAGTCATCTTGTCATCATCACAGGACTATTGAAGGGTCGGAGTGCTCAATCTTTTAAAATAAAAGTACTATAGTTTGCTTTCTCAGTGAGACAACAAAAAAAATACGCCCAGTACACACGAGTCGCATCTCCTGTGATGTTCATAAGCTTACTGTGCAGCTTACATAGGTTTCTAAAGGGTCGGCTAAGCGCATGCGATGCCCCTGGTGTTGCAGGCGTCCATGGGCTACGGTAACTGCTTACCATCAGGCAGGCCGGTAGCCATTTGCCACCCTAGTGGTATAAAAAAAAAAAAAAAAAATAAGGGCATGCAAGCAGGATGTAAGGAGGGGTGAAATGCACTCCAGATCGGATTCGTCCGTATAGCCGAATCAGCACCTGCTCTTTCTAAATCATCATCAGCCTATCGCAGTTCACTGCTGGACACAGTCCTCTCCACTTGTTCGCCACTTCGGGCAAAAACCTGGAGGATTCACCCATAATCGCCACGCTGGGTAGGTGGGTTGGCGAACGTAGAGCATAGCTTCTCGCTCCGGTGACGCTGCTGTCCGTCATCGGCCTGTGATATTTAGCTACGCCTTCAATCGTGACGGTTATGCCACCACCAGTCGGTGACCAGAGCCTTGTCTGTTATTCAGCAGGATGCAGCACGAGCAGGTGAGGGTGGCTTGGAGAAAAAAGGTGATGGTTCGCTCCCATACATCCCTTGATAAGGTCAACCTGTATTCGGAGTCTATTTAGAGGCTTTCAAGTGTACTAAGAAAGATCCCAGCAATGTGGAAGGCCCGCAACCGGTACAAAGTCTCAAAGTATCCATCCACTGAGTGCATCGAGTGGAGGGAGAATCCACGTATGATTCTTTGATAGTAATTTTTGGAAGTTACCGCATACAAAGCAGACACCACTTACTCAATATTTCGCAGCCTAACGCGAGAGTTTGCAGGAGCAAAGTCTTGAATGCACATTACATCAATTCGCAGCAAGTTCCCGGTCCATTCGTGTATTGTGGGGGGTATTCCCAGTCTCGTACGTCGTAAGTGAGGCTCGTATTAGCATGTAAAGTGCCCGCGGGTTCCCATCAGCGCCACTACTCGCGCTGACAATATTTTATTGTTGTTTGTAAGGAAATGTCGGTTTGTGAATGCAGTTAATATTGTATTGTTTGTAGTATTTGCAATCGTCGCCTTTGCAGCGCTACTCACTGAATGGGCAGTGCGTGGCGGCTGGAGTGGGCGTCTAAGGGTGTGGAATCAAAGACACGGTCAAGGGAAACCACATTTGGTCCTTCGAGCCGGATGGACTTTAAGCACACTATGGACAAACAGCAAAATAATACAAAACTGGTATGATGAATGGCTGTGGAAGTACGAGTGTGTCCAAGAGTGCTACAATACAACGGCCAGTATATACGCAGACTAATTTATTTGACATACACACATAATATGAATTCACACATTTCCATATGCTTGTTGAGATGCCAATCAAGAAACGATGTAGCATTTCCCAAAAATAGTCCCAGTCTGTGTGTGTTTAATAGATAGACGGATGTTATCTGCCTTAATATTACAGTTCCCCCGCACAATGGCCCGTAATGCCCAAAGCAAACTCGGACCGTATTCTGTTCTTTGTCCGCGCGACAAAAGAATTTGCACAACCATAATTTCAGTTGGTAAATAAGTGAGTCGTAAATGTGTTTGCTTGCGATTGGCGAAGTATGTATTAAATAGTGTCCACATAGACTTGAATTGGAGCTCAAATAGGGATGTTTTGGGGGTCAAAATAATTACATTATATTTAGTCAATTTACAACTGAAAGATAACTGATCAGTTACTTGCCCGTTGTCGCAGCGACTTGGGCTTCTCTTTCGCTTTCCATCAGGCGCAGAAAAGCCATTATGTTGAGCTACTATAAAAATATAATATGTATCGGATAAAAACTTTAACTTGTTTCTAATCCGCGTGATGTCATCGGGATCGGAACGGAACCATATTGCTTCGGCTCCAGCTGTCGGCGGCACGTAAACATTCACAAAGACACCAATTACATTGTTACTGCCAAATTGGATCCACTTCGGAGCGAATTTACAACATCAAAGAAGCAATCAGAGCGCGCAAACAGGGACGAACAAAACGCTGAAGATGCGCCGCGACCGGCGGAGAGCAGCGAGGCGACTCTGAACAGACTTTGATGGGTACGTGTCATTTGGGATTTCAAGTTTACAGTCATTTATCGAGTTTATTTTTTATCGAGAGAGACTTGATTTTGAAGGTGATAGAAAAATGATTAAAGATAAGAATAAAATACTGATTCTAAAATTACTCTGTCATGCTTTCAAAACTACTGAACCGATTTAAATGACATTTGGTACATATGTCGCAGGCAAATTCTATTATTCGCCCGTATACAAACGGCGTCGGTAGTTTACAAAGACAAATTTGTTATATAAAATGCCGTACGCCGTATGTAAGATGTCGTTATTTTACTAATATGCCGAGCTACGATATTACAGCCGATTACAAATTGCCTTGGCACATCGTTCCAATTAGTACCAAATTTAACCGCGCCCTGGCGCTACTAGTCTCCAAAACCAATATGGCGGTCAACAGTGAAAGTGTTGAAGAAAAAAAATATTAAAATAATGTCTAATATCGGTTGTTTCAAATAGATTTTAAGGGCTAGTATTATAGGAAACTATTGAAATTAAACTAATCACAAAGGGGGCTCCGAAAACACCGTGGAAAAAAAACAAAAAAATTCGAGGTTATCCAGCACGTAAAAACGCTAGGGTGTCCATGGAAACTGGTAAAGTGGAACAAAAAATTGCAATAAAATGCATTGTATTTTGATTCGCTGTAAATCAATTGTTTCGCTGATGGTTTTACGCTTGTTTAAGATTAGCAGAATAAGTGAAACAAAGAAACTTTGTTGAATTTATTTTTGTTATTACCACTGAATGTCTTGTTTAATTAATAGGTAATTCTTGGTAAGTTTACTATGTATGGTTAAGGATCCTAAGATTAGGGAGAATATGTTCTCACACGGTACCATTTAGTGCAGGTTTTGTTTGGTTACGGTTTCAATTTCGTGCTTATTTAATCGACGAATTTATTTTCGTAGTCAATAATTTAATAATATTCTATTATGAATCTTAAATACCTAAATAAAATGATTAAAAACCCTGTTTCATTTCTATTATCATGGTCACCCTAATACACAAACCAAGTCGACGTTGATGCGATGAAAATTTGCCTTCGGCATTTTATAACACGTATTTATCTTTGTAAACTGCCGACGCCGTTTGTATACGAGCGAATTATAGAATTTGCCTGCGACACATAGACACTCAAAAGCAACTCAATTGAAAATATCATTTCCCATCAGATGAATAGGCCTGTTTCCGTAAAAAATTTATTTAGTCCGTCTTTTAGATTGTTTAAAAATTAAAGACACGTATTTTTTCATTTGTAAATTAGTCCAAAATTGACTAAAATATAGCCCGTTAAAATTACGCGTGACGTCACAGAGTGGGAGTTTTTTCACCACTAAGTAACGTCAAAGACCCCCACTCCTAAATTTTGATGCCTTGTATCTTTGTTATTTTTTGTTTGAATGAAAAAAGGAAAAATACGTGTCTAATATATTTTTATAATCTAAAATACGGACTATATATAATGTAATTATTTTGACCCTGGAAACATCCCCATTGTAGTCAAGCGCAAACTCATGTAGAATATTTAAAAAAGTTTTCTCAATGCTACGTGCATAAGTAATATAAATTTCATGTCAGACAAAGTCTAGTAATGCATGCTAGACTATAATTACTGACTAGATTACTAATTAATTTGCATACACTTGACTTCACTGGCACGTCCCCGACTGTGCGTCGTCGAACATTCGTATAAATCGACATTCGCGGCGAGGGACAATCGCAGACGCGTGTTCGCGACGCGGCTGATTTATTGGACCCACTTAACGCGCCCTCAGGACCCCCTCCCCTCCCCCCTACTACCCCTCCCGTGACCCCCGCGCTCCCCAACACAGGGCTGACGGATTTTTGGGTGCGACAGACAAAAATCTAATTGAGAATAAAGGACGGTTTAAATCTATATTGGCAACCCTTTTTCAGATAAACGTATTTCCCTAGATAGAACCAGTTTTTGTGTACGTACATCATTTGTTCGCTTTGTTTGAACCGGAATATATACAATTTATTGGGAACGAGCTAATATGATATGCAGTTGAAATTTATTTTAGATGGATTTTTATGAAATTTTTAATATTTGTTTTTTACTCGGTTGTTGTGAAATACAAATGATATATAGCGGATACAATAGCGAATCCGTTGTGGGTGAATCGTTTTTAAAACATCGAGGGCGTTATTCGATTGTAAAATTTATTTAACAATAACTGCAGCTCAAAAACAGCACAAAATCTTCTCTAATATTATAGTGCACTACCAAGCAACAAATGTGTTTGAGCACCTTTCTGCTGCGCACAATTAATCTATGTAATGCGTTGTCGCCAGTGGTATTTCCGACCGATTTTTCGGTTATTCAGTCCCTGTGCAGATGTACATGGGCGGCGGTTATCACTTACCATCAGGTGAACCGCTTGCTCGTCTGCCCCCTATTTCATATCATCATTATCAGCCTATTGCAGTCCACTGCTGGACATATGCTTCTTCAACTTCGCCACTTTTCTCCTGGCCTACTCGCGTCCAGCAACTTGCCAGCCATCCTGCACAAATCCCTTAATTATAGGAATTCCACATTAACACGCTGTTTACAAGACTCTTATAAATAATGTACTTAGTAAAATAATTTCCTTCCTTTTCGCTAACCCTTAGCCTCCCAATTTAACTTTCGGATTGTCGCGAAATTTCTATTCGGAGCCTTCGGGAAATCTAAAAGGTAAATTGTTAAATCGATCGCCTTGAATCCGAACATCCGATTAAGTTTCATCCTTGTATTTATGTTTTACTAGCGACCCGCCTTCATTACGCTTCGGGTATTTCATCTATCTATCTTCTTATATATATAAAAGGAGAAACTGACTGACTGACTGACTGACTGACATATCAACGCACAGCCCAAACGGCTAAACGTAGGCACTTGAAATTTGGAAGGGACGTAGCTTAGGTACCGTAGGGGTGCACTAAGAAAGGAATTCCCGAAATTCCCACGGGAACGGGAATTAGCGGGAAAATCCTTTTGAATGAAAAATCTAAACCGCTTAAGTTAGACGCTTGAAATTTGGCATGCAGGTACCTTAGTAAATATAAAGTTTAGTTATGGCTGTATTTTGAGAAATTCCCACGGGAACGGGAGTTAGCGGGAAAAAACTTTTGTATGTATAAATTTAAACACGCGGACGAAGTCGCGGGCAAAAGCTAGTTATACATAAACCTTGCTCTTGAATCACTCTATCTATTAAAAAAAACCACATCAAAATCCGTTGCGTAGTTTTAAAGATTTAAGCATACCTACATAGGGATTTAGGGATATAGGGACAGAAAAAGCTACTTTGTTTTATACATGTAGTGAGTGACGTAACGAACAAAGGTTAGGGTTCTATTTTTAACTTGATCCGACTGGTAATCGAACTTCCGGATCGTCCGCTTTCTTAATAAATCAATCAATCGAGTCTATTGCTACCCACATAGGCTCAGATATCCCGAACCGTCTTTGCTATCCTGTATCCATCCTCGATCAGCCTATACTAATTTCAGGACACATCATAAGACATTGATTCCTCCAGACGAAACGTCAGATTGATAAAGGTATAATGACCTAAGACGCCACGCTGAGCCACACAGCGCCATCTAGTCTCAAACTATAAGCCGAAGCCATACATTGGACAATAGACAACTATTTTTTTTTTTTATAGTGGCTCGACATAATGGTCTCCCTACGCCTGATGGAAAGCGAGAGAGAAGCCCAAGTCGCTATGACAACGGACAAGTAACTGGTCAGTTACCTGTCAGTTGCCACCGCCATGCCGGCCCAACCCTAACCCCCCATGAGCTCCGGAAACCCTACTCACCGGCAGAAACACGACCCAGAGGTCATTTGACTGCGGTATTCTCTAGGGTGGAGGTCCTTCCCCGGACGGGCGGCTCAATTCGAGCGAAGAGTCGCTATGCCCTACCTCTCTTAAAAAACATACTTTGAAAAAAAAAAGTACAGGAAACCTATTATGGTAGTGGCAATGATACCTATTCCTTCCTAAACGGTCTGCAGGATAGGTACCATTACGCCGTACCTAAACGTTGCAGGATACCATTTAGCAAAACCCATTAAGACTACTATTCCAATACCACAGTCAAGTCATCAGCTTTTAGAGTTCAAAAGAGGGATATAACGCCGACTGACCCACTGAATGAACCAAGTCTCAAAGGAGCATCCATTCGACTCACATCTTTTCAACAAGATTTCTTTCATTCCCATCGTCTAAGTCGCCATCGGCACAAACGAGGCGGTCATTATCGCTAGATGGCGCCACCAGTGCCCCGCTAATAGGTACGTGAGGATTACGCCGTAGCGTTGCGTAACTGTCGATAGATTAACAATCGATAGTTTTCATATGACATCGATACTCCCGATAGTTCCGAATCATGAAAGTACTATCGGTATTACATATATATAGTATCGTTGGTTATGGAGAGTAAGTTATCGTTAGGTATTATCGACCGCACCTCGGCAAACGTAGTGTAGGACGCCCTCAGGCCAGGTGGAGTGACGATTTGCGCACGACGGCTGGCAAGTGCTGGATGCGAGAGGCCCAAAATCGATCAAGGTGGCGAACATTAGGAGAGGCCTATGACCAGCAGTGGACTGACACGGGCTGATGACGATGATTTATTTATTTACTTAAATAAGGTAGGTACACCAACAGTATTATGAACATAAACATTGTAGTTGTAAATTATATAGAAAAAATAGATGGCTTGGACATAGTACCAATTAAAGGTGTACACAGCATTGGTTAACATGAAATATAAAGTAGCAACACAAACAAAAAACATAACAAGACTTTACAGTAGAACAAAAATTTAACACGAGACAATTAAACCAGAAGGTACACAAATCAAAACAATTTAACCTAACTTAATGATGATGATTATCGATTTGTTCTAATTGAAGAGCTAATCACTGGCAGATGATAGGCAGCAGCTTCACCGGAGCAAAGAGTAGCGCCCTGCGATAGCCAACCCGCCTGCCAAGCTTGGCGATTATGGGTAAAACCTCCAGGTGTTTACCCAAAATGGCGAACCCTAGAGGCCTATGTCCAGCAGTGGACTACGATAGGCTGATGATGACCATCGATACTAGGTATCGATTGTTTTAGACTTTACTATCGACCAGCAACACTACCGAGCGAGCTGAGCTGAGCGGAATGAGCGAGCGAAGCGCCAGCAAGGGATTATCCGCTGCAGTGGAAAAGCGCGGATTCCCGATAAACGTGTTAAGTCCATTTTTCAATTCATTTCATTTCGTTCGCACGGTTTGATTTGACGGGTTCCTATTGTGTTTGCAATAGTAAAATAGGTTTAGTTATACGTCGCGACACATTGAGATGGTAATTGTGTGTCACGCACATGTTCGGTACATTGATAACATTGATACAAGAGAGGTAGGGCATAGCGAATCTTCGCTCGAATTGAGCCGCCCGCCCGGGGAAGGACCTCCGCCCTATAGAATAAAATCACCACCAGAACCACAGCGAAATGACCTCTGGGTCGGGTTTCTGCCGATAAGTAGGGTTTCCGGAGGTCGTGGGGGGTTAGGGTTGGGCCGATATGGCGGTGGCAACTGACAGGTAACTGACCAGTTACTTGCCAGTTGTAACAGCGACTTGGGCTTCTCTTTCGCTTTCCATCAGACGTAGGGAAGCCATTATGTCGAGCCAATATACAAAAAAAACATTTTATAAACCAAAAGTAAAATTAATTACATAAACCCTATTTATGATCGGTCTTCATGATTCGTCTAGCTTTATTTTCGGAAATAGAAGTACCTAACTGCCTTCATAGCTCACACAGCCTTCCGAACCAAGGGGTTCGATCCCACATGTACCTATCCTGATATTCCCTCAGTCGTCCTGTACGGCACCCACGGGATGAGATGGGTTGGTCTTATTATAAATCCGGACACCACACGGACAAACTTTTCTTCGTTTTGAGAGTGAATTTTCCGTCCAGGTCGGCCCTATGTATAATATGTATTTATTAAAAAAAAAGTATCTAAGTAAGTTTGTCAGTTGTCTAGTACCCATAGTACAAGCTTCGGCTTATTTTGGGGCTAGATGGCGCTGTGTGGCCCTGCGTGGCATGTCTTGGGGTGTTGTTTATTTATTTATGTGCACATGTGTTCATGCACGTAGATTATAATTCAAAATCTCACAAACAGTTTGTCAAACAGTATCCCTGCAGTTATGACCTACCTGGTCATATATAATTATAATATATAGTACTGCGCCGCTTTTCATCCATACATTTTCAATGTCAGTTTAAGTATATTATTTTAATAAGCTTATTTTATTGTTTCAGGTAAGTTGGAAAATATTACACATTCAACATGTGCCTACCTTCATCTGCCAGGTGTTAATACTCAGGTATAGTCTTTTGATATTGATAACCCGTTAAAACGTGTATATATTCTTATTTATTTAACAGATTAAGGGACTTCTTAAGCGTATTTAAGGAATTTCTTAGCACTAAAGTCGCCCTTTGAGTTTCAACCAGCTCGCTGCAACATCTACAAGGCTACACATTTAGAAGTTAAATCCCCTCGCTGTGGATGCGAGCTGTGACGTCACAGTACTCCAGATTTGTTGCCCCTTAAACAAATTCATTGCGTTCCCGAGAAGCGAGGACAGAAGGAGGATTTAGTACCGCGTATATTCGCATATATAAATGTGTGTGTGTCTGGTACCCTCATCAGTTATGCCCATTACTTCTCGTTGGCCAACTCGCAAACAACGTCTGAAGATCAGCCGACAGTCCTTAGATTCGAATCTGAAATTAAGCTAAAGACATAAATATAAATTCCTTCGACCCCAAAGTAAGTAGCTTGAGCACTTGTGTTATGGGCATCAGAATAACGAAGGTACCACAAATATATACGAGCAAAAAGATGATAGGCCCCTACCTTACATACCTTAAAATTCATTTTTATTATTTTATACTTACTTCTAGACTTAGTAATCAAAATAAATCAATTAGGCCTTCTTGCTTAGTACAGAGCCACGTCACAATCCAGCTTACTGTATATAAGAGGCTGTATACAAACAAGTGGGAGGCCTCTCCCAAGTAACGCGTATCCGATAGCGGCTAAGACTTGTTTGATAGCTCCGCAACTAGCGGGTAGCGAAGAGTAGTAGTTGTGGCAGTTAGCGGCCATAATAATGACATCAGCATTAGTATGTACATACATTTGGGCGCGTATAACGCGAGTGGCTGTTAGGGTTTGTTTTGGTCGCATTTACATAAGAAATGGGTTATGTTGGCTAATTGGGTATATGTGGGCTAAGTATTTCATTGCCTTTGTAGGCTACACAACACAACGTCATATGCGATATGAAAATAATAATAATAATAAATAAATAACCCAAGACATGTCTCGCTGGGCCACACAGCGCCACCTAGCCCCAAACTATGTAACTAAACTAAGCCTCTGTATTAGACTGGGTGTTTTCTATGTCTAATATGTATTTATCTAAGTAAGTTTATCAGTTGTCTAGTACCCATAGTACAAGCTTCGGCTTAGTTTAGGGCTAGATGGCGCAGTGTGGCCCAGCGTGGCATGTCTTGGGTTATTTATTCATAATGTACTACATAATAAATGTCGCGTAAGAACTACAAGTATATCATACTGCCATTGCTACACTGCGGCGTGTTGTCGATCTCATAGCTAAACGGAAATTAACAGTAAAGAAGCGATCAAAGTGTTGTTCCGTCCGGACGCGAGATACCATCGGCTGTCACATGCCTCAGCAACTCCCCTAAACCAGACTCAGCCTTAAGTTCTGAGCAATAGGGTTCAAGTTGGGGCGACAAAGGGGAGTAGTTTAATTTATCAAGCCTCTTGATAGCGGGATATTGTTTGGATTAGAAGTTGGGGATTGGAAGTGTGTGGTTTGGTGGAGAAATATTGTAATTGGGCGATGGATTCTAGATAAGGAACATGATTATTTGGTAACAATGAAAGAAAGTAAGTTTTTTTTTTTATAGTAGCTCGACATAATGGCACCCCTACGCTTGATGAAAAGCGCTATCGCTTTAGAAGCTCAAATCGCTGTGACAAGGGGCAAGTAACTGGTCAGTTACCTGTCAGTTGGCACCACCATGCCGGACAAATCCTAACCCCCCACGAGCTCCGGAAACCCTACTCACCGGCAGAAACACTACCCAGAAGCCATAAGGCTGCGGTATTCTATAGGGTGGAGATCCTTCCCCAGACGGGCGGCTCAATTCAAGCGAAGATTTCGCTATGCCATACCCTTTCCTAAATTTTTCGTTTACATGGAATTGACAACTAATTTGTGGCGACTAATTGTTAGTATGTTTTCTATATCTAATAGAAAACACTTCAATGGCAGTCGCCATTGTAAATGCCTTACTTCGCATAGTGTTTTAAGTTTTCATAGATAAGTATTGTTTGTGAATACGGGGGTAAATCCTCCAAACGACCGTTGTTATTAGGGGAGGCTTATTATGTCCAGCAGTGGACGTACAGGCTGATGATGATGTCTCGGGTGTGGAAGTTAGAGCAGACGCCCCGAATTATTATTCTAAAGTGGCTTTCTCTACTAAATTTGCTTGACCATACAAAAAAGAGGGCTAGTAGCGCCAATGTGCCAGGAGCGCGACGGACGAGGCAAATGAGCTCAATTAATTTGGAACAAGGCCCGATTTGTTGGGACATGAAATAATTTAGTACCACACCATAGACTACAAATAGGCAGAAAGCACAAAAAATATTATGTATAGCTTAATGTCGAAAGCGAAAGAAATGGGCATTTCTTTTGAGTCCTGAATAAATACATTTCAAGGAGAATCACTTTGTATTTTTTAGTTCTGTAAATTTGACAAGGATCAAGATTAATTAGGTCACTATGGAACAATTAATTAACTTTTACATTTTCAAAGTTTAATTATTCATTATTTGCTACCTCGTTAGGTTTAGTGCCAAGACCAAAAGGTCCTTAATTCGAATTACGGCTCGCATCAAAATTTGTTACTTGTTTTTTTTTACGTAAAAGAAGTAACTAGTAACTTCTTTACATAAAAAAAGCCTCTTAGAGATTATATTTATTTATTTTATTTATTTAATCTTTATTGCACTGTTAAAAAAATGTACAAAAGGCGGACTTAATGCCACATAGGCATTCTCTACCAGTCAACCATTGGGCTAAGCAGAAAGTAATAAATAAGGTAGTGTGCCAAAAAAGTTTGAAAAACAAAGACTAATAATAATATATAATAAAAATAAATAAAATACAAACCCATATAACCTAATATACATATTTACACAGAAATATACATAATATAATATTACATACAATATGTAGGTATAGAATAAACTAATAAATATTTCAATACATACATACATAATAACATTACATAATAGATACACATACTTATAATAAAATAATATACATATATGATAAATATGACGAAGACTAAAGTAAAGAAACAATTTCACTGATGTTGGAGTCGAAAATACTTTTGGAGCCTCAACTTAAATGATGCCCTACTTGGAGCACTACGGATGCTTTCGGGTAGTCCGTTCCAGAGCCTGACTGCTTGCACGCAAAAGGAGTTGGAGACGAAGCTCGAGTGGTGTAAAGGCACGGCTAGGAGAGAGTTGCTTGAAGAGCGAAGCTGCCGAGTGTGTGTCGAGCTCAGAAACTGAAACATAGATTTAAGATAAGTGGGAAAGTGTGGATTATGAAGAATAGAGTAAAGCGTACAGAGAATATGAATTTGACGACGTAAAGAAATAGGCAACCAGTGAAGCTGTACACGGTAAGAAGAGATATGATCAAATTTTCGAAGGCCAAATATGAAACGTATACAGTTATTCTGGATACGGTCCAACTTGTTGACAAAACTTTGATTGAGGTCAGGAAAACACACATCGGCATAGTCAATTATAGGAAGTATCAAGGATTGAATGAGAGTAACTTTGGTATTAATAGGCAAGAAATGTTTAAAGCGATAGAGAGAGCACAACGCAGCGGTGACCTTTCGGCTGACCTCGTCAATATGTTTATTCCAGCTAAGAGTGGAATCGATGTGTAGGCCAAGATCCTTCACAGTAGCGCAATACGGAATAGTAGCACCACGGTACAGGATTGGCAAAACAGTCGCAGTGTCCAATTTCGAAGTTGGTGTGCACTACCCACGATAATTGCCTGACATTTGTTAGGATTCACAGCTACTCCATACCGATCCGACCAGTCAGCAATGAGGCGGAGATCATTATTGATACTCTCAATGGTCGTGTTGATACAACTTACCGTACACTGCTGGTACAGTTGCAGATCGTCTGCGTACAGATGGTGAGAAGAGGCAAGGCATGCAGTAATTGAGTTTATAAAAAAAGAAAATAGAAGAGGAGATAGTATGCCCCCTTGAGGGACACCAGTGGAAAGATTACACCAACGTGAAAGTGACTGATCGACCTTGACAGCCTGCTGTCGGCCACCGAGATACGACGAAAACCAGTCGATGGTTGTGGAAGATGCGTTAAGACGAGTGAGCAAGGATAGAAAGATAGCATGATCAACCGTATTAAACGCGTTGGAAAAGTCAATTAATATTAGTACAGTAATCATGCCACCCTCCATACCCTGTCTGATGTCCTCGGTAACTTTCAGCAAGGCCGTACCGGTGCTGTGTCCAGGGCGGAAGCCAGATTGGAATTGACTTAGCAAATTATGTCTAAATATAAATTTTGAAAGTTGGGAATGTACTGCTAATTCAAGGATCTTCGATAAGAAAGGAAGTATGGAGATAGGTCTGAAGTTATTAAGGGTGGTAGGAGATGGGATTTTTGGGAGCGGGATGACGTAGGCCTTTCGCCATAGTGAGGGAAAAGCCCCCGTACGTAAGGAGAAGTTAAGGATGTGCGTGATCACAGGCAGAAGGATATCGAGAAGAATATGGACCATGGCTCGACTAACGCCGTCACAGCCAGTGGCCTTGGATTTGACGGAAAGGATATACCTCCTTGTCTCATCGACAAATACCTCGGACAGTGAAAATGACTCTGAAAGAAGTGGCGGCATGGAAGATATTTCGGTAATCGTTTGAGATCTAGTAGACGTATCAAGTGTCATAGTGGTTGAAAAATGGAGATTAAGATCGTCAGGAGTAAAAGTCGAGCAGGAAAGTTGGTTATGGCGTTTACCAATACCCAAGCTTTTAAGAAACTTCCATAATTGAGCCGAAGAGGAATCAATAACATGTTCATGTATGTACCGCCGCTTGGCTGCTCTCACCATCTGATTACAGCGATTTCTAGCAGTTTTGAAATGTGCCCAGTTAATGTCGGAGCGATCCCGCTTGAATTTGCGAAACGCTCGGTCCCGTCGTGTCATCGCCGCGCGTACTCCTCTAGTAATCCAGGGTGCAGGTGGGCGTTTGAGCTTTACTTGCCGAAGAGGAGCATGTTTATTGAAAAGTGAAAGAACAGAGTCGTTGAGATACATGACCTTAGCGTCAATTGAAGGAGCGGTAAAAACGGGATCCCAGTCATGGTCAGCAGCATCTGATCTAATAGCTTCCTCGTCTAGCCTGGCAAAGTTACGCATCCAAACTTTAGTTGGGCGCTGTTTTGCCGTGTGGAGTTTATAAGACGCATAAATCAGATCATGACGAGAAAAGCCAGGCGCAGAGTGCTGACCATGGGTAAGAATATTCTCAGAAGAGGAAGAAATAATTAAATCAAGCCAGGTATCGGGGACATCAATATTATGGTGAGTGGGCAAAAGAGGAAGAATGGAGAGATTAAGAGAATTTACCATTGACAGAAGCTTGGTGGAAGGACCTGACTTGTTCATGAGATTTGTGTTAAAGTCACCCATGACTAGAACATGCGCGTAGTCCAAACAGATAGGCTCCAGAACGGTCTCCAAAGCTGTCAAGCCATCAATGCCAGGAGGACAATAAACAACTCCAAGAATTGCCTTAATGCCCCCAACATTGACCTCAAGAAACAGGAATTCAGCAGAGGCAGAGTAAAGTGAAGGTGACGTTGAAATAACTTTAAAAGGAATGTTGCTTCTGAGGTAGATAGCCACACCTCCACCTCCCCTCCCAGTACGATCATTCCTGATAAGCACGTATCCTGGAAGAGTGTAGCAGGCTGAATCCAGACACGGTTTCAGCCAGGACTCTGAGATTAAGATGGCTTGAATGGGACAATCGTGAAACGTGCCTACCAGGTCAGCATAGTGAGAAGGGAGACTCTGGGCATTGATGTGACATACATTCAAATATTTTTTATATCTATTATGATCCTGGTTCAAAACAGTACTCAGTGACACAAAAGAGGCGTCATGAAACGAGTCGTCGTCTTCAGAAGATATTAAAATACTATTATCTAAAGCAAG